>VDFB02058242.1:597967710-598095491 GCA_007258455.2 Sequoia sempervirens
TTAGCTCCCAAGGTCTTTATAGTTTTTTCTCAACTATTTTGATGTTTCTCAATGGTCAATGTAACAATAATGTTCAAGGGGCCTACTGGTGTTGAGCTTTTGGATTGTTCTAATACAAATCATGAACTTAAACCTACTCTAATTGGGGTTTTTAAAGAAATAGAAAAAGATGGATCAGGGATTTTGAATAGAAAGAAAGCTAATTTATCTAACTTAACCATACTTGTTACCTTTCAAGGAATTCCTAACTAAAACTATAGAACAAAATTGACTTGTGATTAACACACAACCTCCTTCATTCACAATGCTAATTCAAATAATAGATTGCAAGTTACCATTTAAACAAAACATAAAATAAAACTTTATTCTTTGAAAGCTTCTCAAATCAAATGATTAACTTAAGACAAATACCATTCTAGAACACAATATGAAGTAGATTTTAATTTGGTTGTTTCTACTATTAATGAAATAGATAAGCAACTTTTACAAATCTGGCACAATCACTAGTGTATAGAAAATCCATGACTCCAGATTATTTCCATCTATATTAAGGAAACTAAAAGATACATTACTAGTTTCTGCTGATCCTAACTCCTAACTAAGAAAACAAAAGAAGTTCCCATTACAAGAATCAAGATGCAGCTCTCTTTCTTCTGTCCTTTAGAAAATTCGTACTCTTGAAAAATCTATCTCTAGACCTGTTTACTCTATTATCTCTTCTAACTGTCTCTATACTTTCTAACTAACTCTTCTACTAACCTTCCAATCCTTTACAAAGAGACAAGAATCCCATATATATAGAGTGTATCCAAAAAGAATGCGTTGGCCCCTATTTTTAGGGTATACAAAATATTTGTTGGTTGCAGGAGGTTCGGCCCTCAGATCTTTCGGATAGAGTTAATGCTGCATTGAATGGTATCCCCGTTGTCCATGTTGGTGAAATATTTTCTCGAGGGTGATCTTTGATCATTTACAGCTACAACATTTACTTCTAGTCTCCATGTCCACCTTTGAACTCCATCAAGGCTGCCTTGAATGTTCAAAAAGATCACCATTAATACCAATCTGCCTCCTCACTAGTAGACCACACAACTGTCCCTATGATTTCATGGTTCTTTCTTTCTCTCGGTCTTCCTTCACGTTGACCACCTCTAGAAGCAGAACATCGGGCCTTCCCTTTCAGATTCGAAGACCATCGTTCCTAGGGAGATCCACCAGCTCATCCATAGAGTAAGTTCATGTCGTTCACATTTTGTTGATTTCCTTCACAGGGGCAGTCAACCGGTCAAACTATCATTGGTCTACCCCTGTAGCTTCTTATGATTGGCAGACCAAGGGCCACACAAGACTGTTGAGTGGTCAAAGGTTATTTGAATGGCATCACATGTTGGTGAGATACTTATCATGACTCCCCGATGCGATTATGTCTCTTCTAGTAGCTATCGACATAACATGTGACAGCCGGTGAGACCTTTTAGCAGGCTACATAATTCATATCGATACCACAAAACCTATCAATAAGACAAACGGTATTGGTCAAAAGTCACAGTGAGCTCCACTAGTCACACTGATACCCTTTTCATTGGAAAATCCATTGTTGTTGGCTAGAGATTACATGTTTAGGAAGACCTTATATTGAGCCCCTCTTCTCTCGGTGAGCACATTCTTATTGGCAAGACCATACTGGGTAGGTAGGACATCATGCTGAGCACAAATATTTCACCCGAAGACTCTCCGATCTCATTCTTATTCTCTGAGCTCAAGCCCCTTTTCCTTTTGGCAAGACTTCTTCAATCGGCTGAAGGTCATGGTGAGTCCTTGGAGCATATAAAATACACTATCATAAAATAGACTATTGCTTATGATTATTTCATTCAATTTCAAGCAAGAAGAAAACCAATTCAAGGTGAGACAAAATGAAAATTAGATAGAACAAAAGACAGAATTAGGAGGAAAACAAAAGAATTCCAAAGGTAAGAGAAAATAACAGAGGCAATGAGACCAAAAAGAGAAGGGGGACCCATTTTGTTCCAAAATAAAATGGGGTGGTTATGCAGGGCATAACAAATGGCAATTCAGCTGGGAAAATGGTTTAACCATTTTCAAGAAATTGAAGGATTCAGCTACCTAGAACTCTTGGTTCATGAACATCACAACTCCAGTTGGGTCAATTTTAACAACTAAGGATGAGCTAGAATCTCAAATGTAAATCAACAATAACTACCCCTGAATCTATGTGTGTGCTTGATTGTGCATCACTCTTTTATAATTTTTTTCATCTTTCAAATAACAATGTGCAAGATTTGAGCTACATGAGTTGATTCCCTTAAGTTGTAGTGTAATGACATCTTGGGCATTGTTCCACTGCTAGTTAGGCATCCATAGCCCTGACGAAGATACTTCTAGTTTTCTCATAGCATTTCTCTACTACTAGCCAGGCGTCCGTAGCCCTGATAGAGATACTGGAATCAACCATTCATATTGAGCTTGCTTTTCTCTTCAAATAGTTCTATTTTTTTCTTTTTTTATAGAATTTCAGATGTTTCATTCATTTTTTTTCAATATGTCAGATGTTTAATATCTGTTCTAGGTTGAAAACTACCATGGACCTCAAAACAACACCTGGGAATCAAAATTTTCACTCAAATCTTACAACACCATAGTCCTTGGAAAAATATACCATTACAAAGGGAGATGATCTTGATGATTTGTGACAGATTCAGAGGAACTAATGAAGGTTATTTACTATGCACCTTGCTATGAAGACTTTCCACAACTCTTATTGAAAATGGGCATAAAGCACAAGTTTAGGACAAAATCACCCAATCAGCAAACCTGAAAATATCTAAACCACTTCTCTCCTAATGACCAAAGTATACTAGAGATAACAACCCACTATTTAAAGATGGAAAGAACAGAGATGGAAAGAATAGAGAAACCCCAAAGAACAAACAAGATAAAGACAAAAGAACAAATGAAACAAAAGGAAAGAAAAGGAAGAACAAGCAAACACCCAACAGATTATTTACAAATAATAAAACAAACCATTTACATAAAGAGCAGCAAATTATTCACATAAAGAACAGAGTTATTTACACACAAAAATTATTTACAAGCAAAAAATATTTACTGAAATGCACTGCCCAATAGGCCTACCAACTTCATGACTCAAAATAGTGCTTAAGAAATTGTCCATTGACAGGAAAGGGGATAGGTTCTCCAGTTAAACTACTAAGCCTGAAAGCATTTTCTCCTAGGATCTCAACAATCTGATAGGGACCCAACCAGAGCTTATCGAAATTCTGGTGACTGCCCTTTTTTCACTAGCTTTATCCCATAACAACACAAGGTCTGATATCCTAAAAGCTTTAATTTTGGCCCTTTTTTCAAACCAACGCTTGACAACAGCCTGGTGCCTAAAGAATTGCTGCAAGGCAACATCTCTCTGCTCTTCTAATTTCAACAAGGTAGCTAGTCTTATCTTTATTATATCATCACTAGCATAGAATTTCTGCATGAACTCAAGGATAGGTATTTGCAAATGGATAGGGAACATAGGCTCCTGTCCATACACTATCTTGAATGGTGAAGTCTTTAAAGTAGCCTTGATCCTAGTCCTATCTACCCACAATGCAAATCTCAACTGGGTATGCCAATCCCTAGGGTTGTGTTCTAATAGTCTTTTAATTACCCCTAAGAGGTTCTTATTGGTTGATTTTGCAACCCTATTTCCTTGTGGGTAATATTTTGAAGAATATTTTAAGATAATTTTATGATCATACGCCCATGAAATGAACTCAATAGAAGAGGAGGAACCATTGTCACATACCAATGTGAATGGTACTCCAAACCCAGTGGTGATGCATTCAGTGAGGAACTTGATCACTACCTCTATTGTGCTATTCTTGCAGGGTATAGCCTATGTCCACCTTGTGCAATAATTAGTAGCTGTCAAAATAAACTTGTGTCCTGCAAAAGAGTTTGCGTTAATGACCCTGACAAAGTCCAGCACCCATTGGGAAAATGGCCTTACCTCGTAGATAGGTTGCAATGGCATGGCTGAATGGAATTTGTTTGATGTAGAGATTGGACATGTGGCATGTTCTTGTATGCTGATAGGAATCTTTGAACACCCATGACCAATAATAACCAGCTCTGACGATCTGGTGTGCCAATGAGTTTGGCGAACCATGACCTATGTTGTGTTTCCCATGGAATTCAATGATCACATGTTTAGCCTCCTATTGATCGAGGCATCATAGGTACACTCCTTTGAAATTCTTCCTCTGTAGTAATCCTCCTTTAAGCATATAGTGAGAGCTCTTCATTCTCAAGGCTCTCCTTTGAGTGGCGTTCATTCCCTTTGGACATCAACTGTTGAGGATGAAATAGATGATTGCAGCATACCAAGGGTCATTGGAAAAGGACCGAGTAGTGTATTGCTGGAAAATAATTTTCTCACCAGCATTCACCATGGATTCAGATAGACCCGTACCTCTGATGAGTTTCATAGGGCATATCTCTAGATCAAACTCTTGCAAGATGGCCATCCATTTCCCTCTTGTTTCTTCCAGCTCACTCTGCATAAGTAGAGACTTCATAGCGGCGTCAGGAACTACAACAGTGATTTGGCTCCGGAGAATGTAGTGCCTAAACTTTTTGATAGCCCTAACCAGCACAAAATTTTGTTTGTCAAGAGATGGGTATTTGATCTCAGCATTCTTAAATAGAGAGCTCATGAAGGTGATTGGTCTCTCTTCTCCCTCTTCTTTTCATTTAATTAAGATAGCTGCACATGAATGCTCATAAGCAAAGGAATAAATGTAGAATAGTTATAAATAGTTAGGGTTGGTGAGGACTAGCACTTCTAAAATGGACCACTTGATCTATGAAAATGTGATCTTTGCCTCCTCACTCCATTCTATTTTGGTTTCTTTCTTCATCATTTTGTTCAATGGTTTTACAATTTCTACAAAACCCGTGATAAATTTCCTCACAAAGTTGATCTTTCCAAAGAAAGATCTCATTTCTTTCCTGCTTCCTGACTTGGTGATCTTCATAATGTACTCAACTCAGTCTGGATCAATTGATATTCCTCTTTCATAGATCACGTGTCCCAAAAAATTCCCTTCAAAAACCCTGAACACACACTTTTTAGGGTTCAAGAAGATGCCATACTGGATACATCTTTGGAGAACTTTAGCTAAGTCTGCAGCATGGTTTAGTCTATCCTTGGAGAAAATTTTTAGGTCATCCATGTAAACAATAATGCATTTACCGATTAGGTCCTTGAATGCTATGTCCATCACGCGTTGAAAATTTTCTCCAATGTTTATCAGACCAAATGTCATCCTTCTATATGCAAATGTTCCCCACTTTGTAGTGAAGGTTGTCTTCATTCTATCTTCATAGTTAACCATTACCTGATTGTATCCAGAGTAACCATCCAAGAATGATATCATCTGAGATCCTTTGACAGTCTGCAAGACCTCTTCCAGAGAAGGAAGTGGGTAGTTATCTTTTTCTAATGCACTGTTCATATTTATGAAGTCTACACATAGCCTGATCTATCCGTTTTTCTTACGGACTGGAACTAAGTTAGCCACCCATGTTGAATGGCATACAAGGAAGATTATCCTTGCAAAAATCAATTTCTAAAATTCTTTGAGGATCAGTGGTTCAATCAAGGTGTTGATAGGGTGTTGCTTCTATCAAAATGGTTTAGCTTCAGGCTTTAGAGGGATATTATGAGTCATTATAGAAGCATCGAATGTCTTTAGATCTTCATATCCCTAGGCTATCACAACAATATCTTTCTTAAGTTCCATAAATATGTACTTTCTAATTACTATAGGGTAGGCTTTCCCTATACAGACATTCCTTTCAGGGCCAGAATTAGCTAGGTTAACAGTTTCATATTCGCCTCCTTTATCTTCAACTGATATCTTCTCTCGAGCCCTTGGGTCTAAATCAAAAATTATTTCCAAGGCCACCATTCCCTTGGGAATGGTATTAATTTTTAGATTGAGGACCCCTTCTGTATCACAATCTTCATGGTTTCAATCTCCTTGATCCCTGTTGGACTCATCAATGATTTGTCCTTCAAAAACATCCGAGCTTACTAGAAAAGCAAGAATATGTTGATCATCATCAAAGACTTGAAAGTTCTTGACATTATCAGGAATTGCCAAGGTGGAAATCAATTCCACTGAGAATCTCTTAAGCTTGGAGCCTTGCATAGGTTCCAAGGTGCTTGCAGCTACAACCAATGAATCAACTATTTGATTCTCCTCTCTTGGGATTAAGGAAATCCCAAAAGCATCAAATTCTTCAATCAAGTTCCATATCCTATTTCTATATGCTGCCAACCTTCTATTGTGACATGTGTATTGGTTGTGCACTTGCTTGATAACAATCTCTGAATATCCTTTGACCATCAAGGCTATGATTTTCTTCTTATGTGCAAACATCAGCCCCCGTGCCAGAGCTTCATATTTTGCTACGTTGTTAGTGCACTCAAACTACAACCTATAAGAAGCAAAGAAGATTTTCCCTTTTGGGATAGTTAGTTCAATCCCCACACCACAACTTGTCTTGGATTTGGATCCATCAAGTGTGAGGGTCCATAGCTGATCATGGGTTGGGGTTGGTCCCTTGGAGGTTATTGTGGGGATTTGGATAGGATGAGCCAGAGGTGGGGTTGCTTGATCTTTTGCATCAGACATAGGGAATGAGTGTTCAACAATTTTTTTAGGTACACTTTCCAATTCTTGCACAACCATATCATATATCTTGTGGCTATCCTTCTGACAATCACTTGTGCCTTTGATTAACCCCTTTGGTTTTGGTATACTCGTGAGTACAGGGGTGTCAAGAAAACCTTGGGGTTGCTCCTCATCAATATGCTGATTTGGATATGTGTCTAGAGTAGGTTCAATTTGAGAAGGAGCTTCCTTTGAAGGTATCCTACCCTTGGTTAAAATTATTGCTTCCTTGGCTTCAAATGAGAATTTTCCTGCAACGGTCTCAGGGTGACTTAAGCTAGCTTCACTAGCTTGGGAAACATGATTTAAAACATTAATGCAGGGTTGGCAAGTCAATTCAGAATGATTTTGGTAATGCAACCTGCACCAGTTAGGGAGCAGAAGACTCTACAGATCGATATCTTCCCCTAAGACTAGCTGATCTTGTTGCAGCTTCCTAATCAAGGCATGTTGATTTTCATTAATCGTGGGGTTAGCGAGTTTTTGTATTGACATGTCTTTAGAATTGAGAATAGAAAAGGTTAAAATTTCCTCTCTTTTATAGACCCCTATCTCAGTCTCAAAGTAAGCTACCTCATTGGGAAAATCGTACTCAGTGATGATATGGTTGAGGCAAGGCTCAATTTCAATTCTAATCTGTGTAGGCACTCCCCTCCATGGTAGCCACATGTGTGAAAAGTCAAGGGAGAGATATCCTCCTATACCTTTCATTAAATCTTTGCTCAACTGCATACCATAGGTCTCAGGAATGTCTGCTACTTGAATATCTATTTTGGTTAGGATCCTAGGGTTAGATCCTAATTGCACATGTATGTTTCTCAACTCTCCCACTACATTAACCTCTGTTTTGTCAAGTTGGATAACCTTCTTGTATGTTTGGATAGGGTTCGACCCCAATTTCTTGCATATAGAAAATGGCATAACATTGCATGAAGCCCCTGAATCTAGCAAATAATTATGTAGATTCTTTCCACAGATTCTTAAACTCAAAAGAAATGGAGTACCTACCTTGCTTCTATACAAGGTTGCATTCATGTTGCAGTAGATGCCACCTTGTTTTTCCCTTTTGATTTATCAACTTGTTCCAAAGCTTTCAGCACTATCTCTCATTAGGCAAGGCACCATTTTAGGATGTCAAAATATGATAAAGAGGTTTTCTGCCTCTGCATCTTAGAAACAATATCAAATTCTATATTATAACTTGAATTATTTTTGACAACACCAAGTGAATTGCCTTTGTTATGGAAGTCAGGGGGACCTTTCAGTGGAGGAGGGTTGTTGTCAGCACATTGATTTGGGGGCACCATGTGATTAGGTGGTGCTGATGTAGTGAATGGACCCTTATTCTGATTCCTTAGGAAGTGTCCTCCCTTTGTCTGAAAGGCTTGGGCATCATATGAATCTTCCTCTGGTTCATTCTCCTCTTGCCTTGGGAATGAAGGTTCCTCTTCAAAGAGGTCATAAGTCATTGTTGTATCTACTGAGCCGCCTTCTTTGTGAGGATTCCCTTGGAATGTTTGGGCATATTCCTATGCCATCTTGACAACTTTCTCCATTTTAGGGTAGTTTACCTCAGAATGGGTTGCAGTATCCTGCAACCTACACCAGTTAGTCATAAAATTGAGGTCAGCCATATTTGCAGTATGTGACCTCTCCTCATTAGCTTGATGATTATGCAAAACTCCACCATTATTTTTCCCTGTATTCCACTGTCAGTTGTTATTTGGACTCTAGTTATATCCTCTATTTTGATTTTGATAACCCTGGTTAAGGGATTTTTGGCCTTGATAACCCTTCTGGATGTGATTGTTGTTATTCTAATAAGTACCCTAATTGTTGTTGTTTTGATTAGGGTAGTTACCTTGGTTTTGGGAGGGGGTTCAATCAAAGTTGAGCCATGTCATTTGTGACTTGGGATAGTGTTTTATTTAAGGTATCTACCTCATTTGTGAGTTGGACTATCTATTCACTTTCCACACCCTTAGCAATAGGTGGCTGACCACCATGATTTGGTGTCCCAATCTGGTTATGATGACCATGTGAACTTTGAGGAACCTGTGATTGTTGAAATAATTCAGGGGTTCCATTAGCAAATAATGGAATAGGTGGTTGAGTTTGCAATTCATACATAGGCCCATAATGGGAAGGAGACATCCCTAGGATAGTATTGAATAAAGGGGTTGGGCTAGGCATTTGATACCCCATTCAAGGAAAACCTCCTCCCAAACTTCTTTGTTGAGAACTAATTTGTTGTTGCAGCTTGATAGCTAGATGATAGACTTTAGATAGAGAATCAATATTGGCTGGTTGATAAGTTCTTTGTAGGAAAAAACCTAGAAAAGGGTCTATAACCCTAAAGTATGCTTGAATGGAACTGTTCTCAATAACTAGATAGGGGTCCTGTAGCCTCCTATACATTCGTTGAAACCTGGTATTGAACAAGGGAAAGGATTCACATGGATCTTTTCCAATGGTAGTAAATTGGTGATATAAAAGAGCTGGGTCCACATAAACTTTGAATTTATTAATGAAAGCATTCTCCAAGTGTGTCCAGGTCATAATAGAATGCTGTGGAAAATTAAGATACCAGTTTTATGCCATATCCCCTAAGGAATAAGGGAACAACCTACAAAATTCATCATGGTGAGCTATTTGAGCTCTGGTACAGGCATCCTTAAAAGCCTATATGTGCTCTTCAACACTCCTTGATTTTCCATGAATGTATTTGGGACAAAATTTCTCAGGATTCTTAGGTATATCATGAAAACCCCTAGGAATAGTCCCTAATGGAGAGGGATTATTCTAAAAAAACACCATTGGTAGCGGTGGTGGTGGTTGAGCCAACTATTGTATGGGTTGAACCAGCTATAATGATAGCTGAGATGGATTCCGTGGTGGATTAATAGGAATCCACTGAGGTATTGGTGAAAAACCTAGTGGAGTGAGTGAAGCTGACAACAGTGGTATGATGGTTGCCTCAGTTTTACAAATTTTGTGTCTTGTTGGGGTCTTGAGTTCTATCAAAGGTGATGGATTTTTAGCTGATCGAAGAACTCTGTGGGGCCTTTTTGGGGAGAAAAACCCAGTATTATCTAGCTTGCCTTTCTAGGCCCTCCTTCTAGTGCCAGTTTCTGTTGATGCTCCAAATGGCACAACAACTGTTAAACAAAATATTGCTACTCTGTTTCTCCTAAAAGAGAAAGACAACACATGGATATCTTAGCTCCCAAAGTCTATATAGTTGGTTCTCAACTGTGCTGATGTTGCTCAATGGTCAATGTAACAGTAATGCTCAAGGGGCCTGCTGGTGTTGAGCTTCTGGATTGTTCTAAGACCAAGCATGGACTTAAACCTACTATGACAGGGTTTTTTAAAGAAATAGAAAAAGATGGGTCAGGGCTTTTGAACAAAAAGAATGTTAATTTATCTAACTTAACCAGACTTGTTACCTTTCAAGGAATACCTAACTAAAAATGCAAAACAAAATTGACTTGTGATTAACACACAACCTCCTTCATTCATAGTGCTAATTCAAATAACAAATTTCAAGTTACCATTTAAACAAAACATAAAATCAAACTTTATTCCTTGAAAGCTTCTCAAATCAAATGATTAACTTAAGAAAAATACCATTCTGGAACACAATATGAAGTAGATTTTAATTTGGTTGCTTCTATTGTTAATGAAATAGATAAGCAACTTTTACAAGTCTGGCACAATCGCCAGTGTATAGAAAATCCATGACTCTAGATTATTTCCATCTATATTAAGGAAACTAAAAGATACATTACTAGTTTCTGCTGATCCTAACTCCTAACTAAGAAAACAAAAGAAGCTCCCATTACAAGAATCAGGATGCAACTCTCTCTCTTCTATCCTTCAGAAAATTAATACTCTTGAAATATCTATCTCTAGACCTGTTTACTCTATTATCTCTTCTAACTATCTCTATACTTTCTAACTAAATATTCTACTTACCTTCCAACCCTTTACAAAGAGACAAGAATCCCATATATACAGAGTGTACCCAAAAAGAATGCGTTGGCCCCTATTTTTAGTGTTTACAAAATATCTGTTGGTTGCAGAAGGGTCGGCCCTTAGATCTTTTGGATAGAGTTAATGCTGCGTTGAATGGTATCCCTGCTGTCCATGTTGGTGAAAGATTGTCTCGAGGGTGATCTTAATCATTTGTAGCTACAGTATTTACTTCTGGTCTCCATTTCCACCTTTGAACTCCATCAGGGCCACCTTGAATGTTCAAAAAGATCACCATTAATACCAATCCGCCTCCTTGCCAATAGACCACACAACTGTCCCTAAGAATTCATGGTTCTTTCTTTCTCTCGGGCTTCCTTCATGTTGACCACCTTTTGAAGTAGAGCATTGGGCCTTCCCTTTCGGATTCAAATACCATCATTCTCAAGGAGATCCACCAGCTCATCCATAGAGTAAGTTCCTGTCATTCACATTTTGTTGATTTCCTTCACAAGGGCAGTCAACCAGTCAAATTGTCACTAGTCCACCCTTGTAGCTTCTTCTAATTGGTGGACCAAGGGCCACACAAGACTTCCGAGTGGTCAAAGGTTATTCGAATGGCATCACATGTCGGTGAGACACTAATCGTGTCTCCCTGATGTGATTATGTCTCTTCTAGCAACTATCGGTGTAACATGTGATAGCCAGTGAGACCTTTTACCAAGCTGCAGAAGTCATATCGATACCATAAAACCTATCAGCAAGACAATCGGTATTGGTTAGAAGTCACAACGAGCTCCATTGGTCACACCAATACCCTTTTCATTGGAAAATCCATTGCTATTGGCTAGAGATTACATGTTCGAGAAGACCTTATATTGAGCCCCTCTTCTCTCGGCGAGCACATTCTTATTGGAAAGACCCTATCAGGTTGTTAGGACATCATACCAAGCATAAATATTTTGCCTGGAGTCTCTCCAATCTCATTCTTATTCTCTGAGTTTGAGCCCCTTTTCCTTTCGGCAAGAATTCTTCAATTGACAGAAGGTCATGGCGAGTCCTTGGAGCATATAAAGTAAACTGTCATAAAATAGACTATTGCTTATGATTATTTCATTCAATTTCAAGCAAGAAGAAAACCAATTCAAGGTGAGACAGAACCAAAATCAGATAGAACAAAAGATAGAATTAGGAGGAAAACAAAAGAATTCCAAAGGTGAAAGCAAATAATAGAGGCAATGAGACCAAAAAGAGAAGGGGGACCCATTTTTTTCTAGAATAAAATGGAGTGGTTATGCAGGGCATAACACATACTTTCATACATAAAAGAATAATACATATTTATACACAATCCTACATCCATACAAGCATGTATACATACATATAAGCATACATACAATATACTTGCATTGATATGTACATGCATACATACATACATACAAGCATGCATATATACATACATACATGACATACAAGCATACATGTACATATAAATATATCAACATACATTCAATAGAGTAGCATTTAACATAAAGGAAGACATAATGCACTTGCATTATAACATACGTGCGTTATATCTTGCTTTGGGAATCCCCAAGCCTTGGGACTAGTATTTTCCTTGGAATACCAACCCAAAGGATTGGAGGGTGTTCCCAACAACCAAAAACATGTTTTTGCAAATTCTACAATTTTTCACATAATCAAGTCTGTTTTCATCGTTAGGATTGCACGTGTTTCAATATCAAAAAAATATAACACATGGGTAATGTTAGGTTCTCTCTTAGCTATCCAACGATGTAATTTTTTTCACTTTCTAACAATGTTAAGCCTTTCATCCATAATTTCTTTTGTTTGTGTGTCTCTTTTTTTCCAAAAAGCAGTGTTTGGTTTTTTTTTCATTATAAATTAACCATTAATTGAAATTTCAAATACATTACATTTATAGAAACTAGACTCCATTCTACAAATTAAAAAAAATAAAATAAAAATTTTAATTACTTTCCAAAATTTGTAGGGGTAACACAACCAAAATTCTGCTTTTCAAGAAGTGTCCACTTAGAAAACTAGTAAAAATTCAAATATTCATTAAAAAATTATTAGAAAAATCACGCATCAACTACATACTATTAGCTAACTTCTGATTGTAGCATTTTTAAAAAATACTAATTTTTTTTTCACCATGCTAGGGTCATACAAGAGTTGCTATGTTATGTTTTTCTAAAAAAAACAACACCAATTTTTGTATGTCCCTCTTTTGAACCCCTTAATATCAAAAATTTTCAAAATAAATTAGTAGTTTAGAAAGTAGACTCATAGCACTTTGATCCTTGTTTTTGTTCTATCTCAAAATTTTGAGTTTAACTATCCTCAATTTCACGTCCAAAGTTAGTATTTTCTAATTTTAGAAAAAAAAAGTGGCTACTTAAGCCCCCTTTTGGGAGCCATCTTACTACAATTACCCAAATCAAATACATAATAAAAAGAAAACATATTGAAATTATATTCATTGGATAGCTTGTTCGAAGGACTACCATCATCTAGTTGGGTTTGTGAAGTCTCCTCCATTTTCATCCTCAACTTGATCTTTGAAGGGAAAAAATTATGGAGATTTTTGGTGCTAGAAGGGGAGAAGGGGGGAAAGGAGGGGTTCGAGCTAAGCCCCCTTAGAGGTTCGTTTGAACTAGGGTTTGATCAAACTAGGGTTGGCTCAAACTAGGGTTGGCTAGAACCAAAGTTCACTTGAACTAGGATTTGAGTGAACCCCCTTTCCACAACCCTTTCATTTGCATTGTCTTGGGAAATGTGTGACTGAATATTTAATGGGTTCACTTGAAGGGGGTTCTAGCAAACCCCCTTTAGGTTCACTTGAATTAGATGTTCATTCGAACCCCCAAAAACCAATTTTTTTTGCATGGGGGAATTTTTTGTGACTTTTCCTTCCTTACTAGAATTGTAAACCAGTTTTGTGGGTTTACCTCCATGAGTCAACAAAAACTTTGGGTGCGAAGACATGACTATATCAAAGAACATTACAAAGTCATGAAATATTTCTAATAGCAACAGAACATTAGGAATTGATTAAAATTTTCCCTTTCTTTCCTCAAAAAAATTTACAATTGAAAAAATACAAAACCATGAGGAAACTACCAACAACCAATGAGAAAATTGCATTAAAAAGCCAAAATTCCCTATTAATTTAAAATAATCCCACAAACTATAGCATAAACATTAGTAGCACGATTTTTGACAAATGCATTAATAGGCATGAGCACACCAAAAACATTAGTCTCTTGCTTTAAAAGGTAGGGACTAATAATTAATTTTTATAGTTGCAAAATTCTTCTCCTATCAAACTCATCTATTCGGTCAAAAATATGACCTCAACTATTGTAAAATTGTTACACAAGTGATGTAATTTTGTTTCTTTGTTGTCTTTGTGGCTAGGAGGCTGGTCGATTGGGTGCATGTTGTTATTTAATTCATTTACATTTTGTAACTTCATTCTTATAAATTAATTATTATTTTTGTTCAATATAAAAATGTAATAGATATAAAGATATGATTATGATGTCATGACTTTAAAATGATATAAGTATTGCACTCAATAAAACTTAATTTCAAGTTCTCTAGCTATTATTGGTTGTATTTTTTAATAAATGAATAATTAATAATTTTCTAACTAAAAACAATATTTATTTTTGGTAATAAATTCTATTACATAGCTCTCTTAAAGATGGAGTAGGTGAAGGGTGGGAAGAGGAGCAGGCATGGTACTTTGAAATTTTTTGAAGATGAAGGTGATGGTGGTGAGGACAAAGATGCAAATGGGGTTATTTTTGCTGCTTTGGTCATGCATCCCATGCTCTTTTCTGGTGGGTAAATATGGTGGGCCATCTTGGCTCTATTTTTTCATTGGTTTTCTTTCATTGCCATGGCTTTTGTGGAGGTTCCTTTCCTATTGGTGTTGTGGGTGAGAGAAATGTGGTTAGCTTTGGATAATTTTGGATTGTGTTGTTTCCTTTGCATGAGAGGTTCCCTTTTGGATGACATGGTGCTTGGTTTTTTCCTTGTGTTATTTGGGGGTGCATGGTTAGAGTTCATGTGGAGTTGTTGTTTGGTTGCCTCCTTCCCCTCTGTGGGGTTTGCCCAAAGTTGTGCCTCTATTCGAATGTGGTGGACATCGGTGTTTTGGCTCTCTTGATTTTTGATGTCATTGTTTCTTTTACTAATGGGGTTGATACTTGACAAGTTGGTTTTCCACCTGCTGAAATGTTGTGGGCTTAGTATTGTTGGATCTTTATGCTTTCCTAGTCCATAATGGGGTTTCCCCCATTTTCAAATTTTGTGCTTTGGTGGTGTTTGGTAGCTTCTCAATTTGTCTAGTTTGTGTGGGTTCTTCCCCCTTACTTCCTCATTGTTCATTGACGATGGCTGATAAGGGTGAATTTTGCATGGGAGAGGATTTATTCTCGTTCATGATTGGTTTGAAGAATTATTTTTTACAGGAGTGTTTTTTGTTGCACTTTTTTTGGATTTGCAGTTACTTTGGTTCTCTTAGTTATTGATGCCAACTTTTTTATTTATTTTGGGGTTGTTTTTTTTAGATCTTGTTGGTGTGCATTAGGATTTTTTCTTTCTTTTACCTATTTGCATAGGTATGGATGGGAATATTTATTCACACATTATATTTTTCTTGTTGTTGGCTAGGCTATCCACAACGTCTTTTCTAAAGAAGCATTTTTTTTCTTTGTTAAAAGAAGCTTATGCTTCCCATTCTACTAGAATGTTTACTCTCTATCTAGGTCTATAGAGGTGGAGCTTGTTCATGTGGATGTGGTTGGGGGTTTTCTTCTTTTCTAGTCGAGTCCCTCTTTGGAATCTCCTATTGAGGTGGATTTTACCCCTATTGAGGTGGGGTTTCCCCCCATTGATTTGGGGGATGGTTCTATTGGAGATTTTTGGCCAAGGTGTAAGGGGACTTATGTTTCCCTTTCTTCTATTCTTCCTCTTATTATCCTATTGAGGTGGATATTTATGGTGGGTGATATGATCTATGTTTTGAGTGATGAGATATGGTTCTCACATCAAGATTTGAAGGAAATACTGATAGGGAGTTGTTGCTGCATTTATTTAAGTCTAGTTCTCTTTTCTCCTATTGAGGTGGAGAATGAGAATAGTGATGGTGATGTGATCTGGTATTTTCATCTTTGGATGTGTTGACAATGATTTCACTCACGGGCGAATAGAGAAAATAATACCTTCACAAAAAAGACCATAAAGAGGACTATTGTTCTTGAAAGATATGAAACAAGACAACCTAACATGAATTTTTCTTTGGAAAAGAAAGATTGGCTTCAGTTTAATCCCAAGTCTTCAATAACCAGGTCACTCTCATGTTTGACGTGATGATGTTGTTAATCTCAAAGGGAATATGGTAATATTGAATTCTTTGCTGAGAAACATAAGCCTTTTCACACATAATTTCCACTTCATTCACAAAATATCATCATGAAATCAAAATATTTTAAAACAATGCTTCATGAATATCATCAAATTCCTTTTGCTTTCACTTAAGTAGTTTAGCATTAAGCATTCAAAAAAATTATAGAAAACTTAAAATATTTTCAATAAAATTCATTCCTTATCTATTTTTTGGAACATTTTTATAAATTTAAACATCTACTTTAAAATAAAACATAAAAATAATGAAAAATAAAGAGGTGCTCCTGGTTATTCTCCATGCATGCCCCAAAGAATCAATTAAAACAAAGGAAATCACTTTATACTTCACCATAATTATTCATAACTACATATAAAATGGTGCAAGCTTTTGAAGAGGGGAAATTGTTTGGACATCAAGTAGGCTATGTATGCACCCTTAAACAACATAGCACACAATCTTGTTTGGCTGAACTAGAAAAACTAGCTACAAAAGATACTAAGATAGGTAGCTATCTAATAGGCTTTGATATTAATCAATGTCTACATGCATACAAAGTTTTACACCAAAATGATCGAAAAAAAGGAAAAAGGAACAAAAGTGAGAAAAGTTTATGCTCTTCCAAAACCCACAAATTTTGAACTTAAAATGAAAATAAAACATGAAACGACCTTTTGTAGGAACAAGGCCCCAAGAGTTCAAGTTAAAATTTTATCAGGAGAATCATAAATAAAAAAATAAAATGCAACACGTGGAAAATGCCAACTATATTTAGGAGATTCTAGATAAAGTCAAAGCCTTGACTTCATCAGTAGTAACACTCTCACTTTATACTACAACATGTCAGACTTTTCATCTATTGAGTCTATCAATTTCTTTCAAAATATTGGAAATAGGAACATCTACTAAAACTAGAATCAACTTGCAAATTCAAAATTTCAAGAAAAAACCAAAACTTCCATCATCACCTCCACTATCTAGTATTTGGTTCATCATTTCACCTTTAACTTGTATTCTCAGAAAGCTTTTAATACTTTATGCATCTATTCCTTCAAAATTATTCTCATTGCCTTCCAAGTAAGCTTGAGCCTAATATAATCTTTGATACCTAGAGTATAATACTATGTCTTTGCACTTTATTTGCTTCATACTTGGTTATAGTGTTTCTACACTCTATGATTTGGTTGATGACCTCCCACGTTAAAAGTTGAACAAGATCTATATTTATTCTTTCATTCGATTCTTTGAATGCTTTAAATTCTTTATTTTCCCATCCTAAAGTTTGGGGATCATATCCTTGATGTGCTAGCATTTCAATAAATCCTTGATTTCCATTAATCAATTTCCTACATTCAAAGGTGACCTTTTCAAAATTTTCAATATAATATATTAACATGTCACCTTCCCACTTCAATTGCTTCTTCCACTTCTCTGTTAATCGAAGTTCTTATTTTGACATTATATATTTTATTGTATTAATTCTTGGATATCTATTTGCATGAGAATTTCAACACTCCGCCTTTCTTCAATGACTTGCTCTTGGTGAAATGTACATTCATTTTCAAATCTTTGTGATTTCTCTAATTGACAATATACTTCCTTGTGCTTCCCTATTGCATCAATAATAAATTCAACTCCTTGTTTCTCCCAGTATTCAATCCATTTCTCTAATGTATTCATCTTGTGGTGAACTACTGTAATTGTATCCACCTGCTCTTGTGACATCAATAGTGGATGTTGGGAAACTTAGCTTGTGCTTGATCAAATAGGGTTAAAGAATTAATAAAATTCTCCAAGGTAGCAACCCATTCTTTTAATTCTATTTTCTTCTTCTTATATCTTTACACTCTAGCAACAGTAGCTTCCAAATTTACCTTTATTTCATCCAACTCTTGCTTCCAAGTTGAGTGTCCAAGATTAATACTTGTTATCTTATATTCCTTAGGCATTATTTCATCTCTATCTTTATCAGCTGTTGGAGTAGCTATATGGATGGTTTTGTTACCATTTTCATCTCTTTATGTTGGTGTAATTAAATGTGTTGTACCTTGTCCTAGGTCATAATTACACCTTAGTTAAGTTTACTTAAGGACCACATAGGAGGTTGTTGGAGAATCTCCACTTTTGGTGGACTTGACATGTCATTACCTCATCATTTCCACCTTTTGTGGACACATCATGTGATTATCTCTCCACCTTAAGCGGAGTGATAACTCTTCATAGTTGTCTCATGTCATAAGATTTTGACACTTGTCATAATCTTATGCCCTTCTATGTTCTCACCTTGGCTATATAACCAAGGGGTCTTTCTCATTTGTAATTAATCATAATCATAATCAATATCATATCAATGACATTGAATACAATTTATTCTTGTCATATTTTCTCTCTTTTCTTGTGCTTTCCATTTGGCCCATAGATCTTGGGTGGCATCCATAGCCAATTCTAACATGGTATCAGAGCAGGTTGGGTGCCATTAGAGAGTCTTTTTCTGAAGAGAGATCCCAGATCTGAGGAGGCTCTGTTCATGGCTCTTTGTTGCAGGTTCATATCTGAGCTTGCTAGTGCAAATCTGAGCTCACCATTGCGTACAGAAGGTTTGAGATAGTCGATTTTGCCTTTTGTTTCATCCAAATCGGAGATACGAGGCCAAATCTATGAGGGTTTGAAGCTGAAGAGTGGTTGCTAGATCCAGAAGGTAGCTACAATTTTGGAGCATTTTGGGTCAAATCCGACCCTGCCATCGTGTCCAGAAGGGCCAAAAACCCTAAAATCGACTATCAAATCATCCGATTCAGAGCAAGTCATCCTTTGAGGCAAATTTTTTTTGCCCAAGAGCCGTACAGCCCCTAGGTCGTCATCATTGCGTCGGTATGATTTTTAAAAAAAAATCAAAATAAAAATTTTCATTGAAATTTTTTGAAAATTTTATGAAAAAATCATTTTTTTTGTACTGATCAATTTTTATTTGTAAAGTTTGTATTAAAAAAAAAATTAAAAAAAATAAATTGAAAAGGTCTGAGTACTGCGTACTCAGTACCTTCTACAGATTGAGGGTACCGTGGTAGTACTCGAACCCCTCCATGAGCACCACGTGGTGCCACTGTGGTCCACTCTCTCCACCGGTGGCCTTTATTCCGGTGAAAAGTCCTCCACCAGCAGCTCCACAAAAGTTTGGTAGAAAAACTCATCAGTGGTTACAGTCTTAAAGAAATCCGGCAAACAGAGAATATTTCAGCAAACGGGCACTTTTTCTAGTGACAGGCTCTAGGACGTCAAATTTAACCTCATGAGTTGCATGTGTTAGCACTACGTCATCGCTGACGTCAGCTGAACCTTCCAAAAATTTTCTACCCCTCACCATTGAGTTTTTTGTTTTCGAAGGCAAACTTTGAAGCTCAATATCTCAGTCATTTTGGCTCCTTTTTTCAAGAATTTTTTTTTGATTTGGGCTAAATTTTCGTGCTTTACGCACTGGTGCAATAATTTTTTGGTTTTGGTGCCTGGTTTTTCCAGAATTTGCAGATTCTCATAGTTGTTGCTGCTTCATCCTCATTTTGGGAACTTCGGGAGCTCATATCTTGCTCCTACGGTAACATTTTTGGTTGCAATTTTTTTTGAAAGTGCATTATTTTTCATGTACTTCTCAGTGGTAGGATCAGATTGATCTCATTTTGTACCAAAAATTGTACTTGATATTGTGGCCTATTTTGGCATTTGTAAGCACTAAAATCAAAGACCACTTTGCTGTTTTTGGTAGTGGCAACTATAAACGCACTAAATATAAAGTGAAAAATTAGATATTTCTTGGGGGGGTTTCTTGATTGAGTTATTTTTGGGGGGGGTAATCTTGCAGTGATTATTTGTATTATTTTCCTTGATTTGTGTTCTTGCAATGGGGAGATCTCAAATTGAACCCCTAAATCCACATAATTATGCTACATGGAGAAAATTAGTATCAAACTATCTCATGATGAAAGGTCTAATAGGTCATCTAAAGGACACAATTCAAAAACCTACAGATGCTAAAGAATTGGCAAAGTGGGAGATTGATCGTGAGAAAACACTTGGATGCATATGTTCATTAGTCTCATTTGATTTGCAATTTCATATTGAATCATGTAATACACCTAAAGAGGCATGGGAGACTTTTGAAAATTTGTATGGAAAAATAGATAAGATTAGAGGCTATCAGATTGATAATGATTTGATGAATCTTGATCCTAAAAGTTTTGACCACATCCAAGACACATCTCCAAAATCAAGCAACTAAGAACATAATTGAAAGAATGCACTATTGAAAAAGAGGATTTATGATTGATTCTGAATGTGTTATCCAAGCTTGGTCCTGAGTATTCAGTGTTTTTTTCTAGCTTCCATACCCATCGACTTTCTATGGGAGCATCATATGTTGATCCTAAGTTTGATGACTTTGCAAATCTCCTAATCCAAGAGGAAGCTAAGTTAATGAACATGGGTCTAATCAAGTCTTCCAAACCACAAGCATTGGTGGCTAATGAGTCTAAGGTACAGAAAGAATCAGGGAATCTTGATAAGAAGCAAAAGAAGAAAAAGAATAAGCCACATAAAGAATCAAAATCCTCATCATCAAAAGGAGAAACATCTAAGAAGGAGAAACCTTTTTGTGCATATTGCAAGAAGGATGGACATGAAGAACATTATTGTTATAAGAAGGATATTGATGAGTTGAAAAATCTTCTCAAAAATAATCACATTGATTTGCCTTCTAGAATGTCTGAATCATCTTCTTCTCCTTCTACTTCAAAATAGTCTAAAAAGGACAAAGGTCAAACATATATATCAGGATATAAAGGACAAGCACTTTGTGCTCATTCAAGTCCAGGATCAGGAAGATGGCTTCTAGATTCAGGAGCATCACATCATATGGCATCTTCACAGACTATCTTCTCTTCATTTCAGCAGGGCCTTGTAGTATGTCTCCTATCTTGATGGGAAACAATACATACATGAGTGTAATATGGAAGGGATCTATTAGCATTGGGGAAAACACTTTTTAGGATGTCTTGTGTGTTCCTCATTTGACAAACAATCTTCTTTCCATATATCAGATTACACATGGTGGAGATGGGAGAACTGTGGAGTTCACTCTTGATTCTGTTATCATTCATGACTTGGAGACTAGAGATGTTATTGCTACTGCAGTGGTTGATCATTCATCTCGGTTGTATTCCTTTGCACAGTTTGCTTCTGATGGTGACAATGTTCCTTCGACTGTTGATCACAACTATGATTCTGAGGAGACATTTGGCTTCTTGAACTTGGGCATACTCACAGCAGATCCAGTCCTTGAGCCATGCATTCTATCTCCTCCATCTATTGTTGTACCTGAGGCTACTTACAATTCAACAGTTTTGACTCCTAGTGATTCAGTACAACAGAATTCTGATTGTCTTCTAGATATGGCTACTTTGGATGACTTTCTAATAGGTATTTCAAACTTGTTCGTGGAGTCTCATCTTGCAGATTTTGAGGACACCATTGATATCATTCATCTTCTCTTTGATGAAGATGCACCTTCTTCAATTTTTTTGAGGGAACACTTTGACCCTCTTGTTCATTCTCTACATGATCATTCTTCATAGCTTGGCGTGAGTGTGGGTACTTTTGGACAGCATTTGGAGGAGGTTTCTTTGTCTTCAAAGGGGATATCTTTGTCTTTGAATTATGTTCTACATTCTTCTCTACTAGATGTTGGATTTTCCTCTTCAGCAGTGTGGCCTAGAACGCTTAATTGGAGTGTGTCAGCTTTTAGCATTGACATGGAGACACTTGAGCATGCTTCAGAGACATCATCATCCATCATCCATCTTCATGATATCCTGCATACATCCTTGTTTTTGTTTCTTCCCAAGGGGAGGAATGTTTTTTGGCGAGTTTGGATCATCTTCAACATTCAATGTCAAGCTTCTACCATCATTGCAAGAGACTCAACATTGAGAGGGGGCTACCTTGCTTCTCTTCTACTTCTCTCTTATGGGGGGGTCTTTTTCCTCACATGGGGTTTTTACCTTCTCATTCTTCATTGAGAGTATTTATATTTGTATTTCATCTCTCTTTTGAGGGGGAGTTTTTCCCATGAGGTTTTCTCCCTTTCCTTGCTTGTGAGAGATTGCATTGATTGCATTGCATTTGTACATGGGTACCTAACATTGCCTAGTAGCTAGTACCCATCTTGCATTATTTTCTTTTGTGTACATCCTCCCTAAGTTGCACTTAAGGGGGGGTTTTTGTGTAATTAAATGTGTTGTACCTTGTCCTAGGTCATAATTACATCTTAGTTAAGTTTACTTAGGGACCACATAGGAGGTTGTTGGAGAATATCCACTTTTGGTGGACTTGACATGTCATTACCTCATCATTTCCACCTTTTGTGGACACATCATGTGATTATCTCTCCACCTTAAGTGGAGTGACAACTCTTCATAGTTGTCTCATGTCATAAGATTCTGACACTTGTCATAATCTTATGCCCTTCTATGTTCTCACCTTGGCTATATAACCAAGGGGTCTCTCTCATTTGTAATTAATCATAATCATAATCAATATCATATCAATGACATTGAATACAATTCATTCTTGTCATATTTTCTCTCTCTTTTCTTGTGATTTCCATTTGGTCCATAGATCTTGGGTGGCATCCATAGCCAATTCTAACACTTTACATGACATGTTTTGGTCTAGCTTTGCACCAAGGTTTTGGAGTACTTGTTTCTTGCATAAAATTATTAAGGTTTAGGGGTAGTACTTCAACTTCCATTGGAGAAGCTAGCTCACTGATTAACCAATCAAGTGTATCATCATCTTATTGTCCCTCTATAACATTTATATGTTCCTAGCTTCTATTTAACTTAGGAACTTCCTCTCCGATTTCTTCAATTTTATCTTATATGTCCTCTGAAATAGGGATTTCTTCAGTAATTTTTGGCATAGACTCTAGATTACTGGGGTTTGGTATTGTCTCCTCTGTTTGAAGACTTATATTCTCCTATCTACCCAGATGTTGAATATCATCTCCCTGGACGTTATCTCCTTAATTTCCTACTACATCAAGATTTTCCTCATCTTCATTTCTTATACCTGTAGCCTATGTAGCTTCTTCCTTTTTAGTTTCAATTTCAATTTCAACAAGACCTTTCTTAGATTCTTTGAAGACTTGTGATTGTTCATTAATATTTGGCACATTCTTGAACGAATGTTGGGAATCAAAAGTATCTTCAACAATTATTTCATCAACAGTGTCTTGCTTTTTAGACTCCCCTATTTCCATCTCAAGGACATTAGGGTTTCCTGCTTCTAAAGCAAGCATTTCTTGTATGAATTCCTCTTCTTCAATGTTTATTGGATTAGACCCTATATCATGAGTTTCCTCTAGTAATGGTTGTACCATATGTTTATCTTTAGATTTCTTTTCTTTCAATTTTTCCCACATAGCACCCCATTGTCCATTTGCTCTTTGATTCTAATTTCATCTTCTTCAGAAATTTCCTCCACAACTATAGGGGTTCCTCCCAATGCTTGTTTCATACCGACCATATTAACTGATGGAGGAGGTAAATAGTGTTGCAACTCTTTGAGAAGAAAACTTGGTTTGTGCACCAACATTTTCTATCACTCCCTGTTCTTTATCAATAGTCACTTTGGTTCTTGGTTTAGCTATTGAGGAAGATGCACCTTTAGGTCTTACTTTAGATTTATATTTACCTATTCCTACGTCTTTCTGCTTGTCAGATAGTTTCATGGGAATTTATTATCTTGATGTTTTAGGGGTTCTTTCTTCAATTCTAATACTTGAATTTTCCTTGCTAATTTTCCTTTTCTTCTTAGTAGGCTCTCCACACTCAAATGTTGTTTCATCTCTTTTCTTCCTTCTTTTATATTTTGATAATGTAGGCTCAATTCCTTTTTCTCTCAAATCCTTACAAAAATAATCAATCCAGTGTTGAGTAAACACTAAGACTAGTCTGGTGAACTCATCAATTGATGTCAAATCCCCATCACCAATGATTGGGTCTGGGATGGGTTCATCATATACATTTTATTCATCACAAAACTTGTTCAACACTTGGCCATCATCCTTTTATAATTGATCTAGGATTTCATGAAGCTTGAGAATTCAGGTAGAGCTTAAAGACAATCCTTCATATTTTCTCCTTCTTACAACATGCTCATCTTCAAAATTAAGCCAATAATCTTCTACATGTGGAACATGAGCATGGTAACCAGATATACTCTTGGAAGTATTTCCTTCAATATCATAATGTATTCTTTGTAATGGGAACTCCTCAAAATGGTATGTCCTCAGTTCTTCTTCACATAAATTAGTTACTTTGATTGTACTACATTTATAATTTCCTATTGCAATGGTAAATTTAAAAGAAGCCTTATTTCAACCATGGCTATAAAGAGCCTAAGACAATTTTAACTGTCTCACTAATTGCAATAAAACAATTTTATCTGTTGGGTACCTGGGAAGCATGAATGGATGTCCATCAAATCCCTCCACTCTAATGTAAGAAAAAGTGGGGAACTATATATACCAGCCTCTCACTGGCCGAATGGTACTTTGTGCTTCTAGGGATAATCTCTTACCTTTATCACCCTCCATTGTTCTGACCAGTTTCATGGAGAACAAATCATTAACTTTCCTATCATCATCCTTATATCCATGGATGGTGATTTGGGGTAGATGTGCATATATCAAACTATTTCCCATCTTTGTGCCCAGGGTACCAATTTGTTTTAACCCTTGTTTATTAGCTCTCATGGCACATGAGTAAATAAAGTATGACAACATATAAAAGCATTTGGTTTTGGGAAATGTTGTTATCTGTTCATGTAGCCTATCACTTATAAGCTTTCCCCAATGCAACTATATGAGACTTTCTATCAGGTGTGATATTATTACAAACATCTAGGGTTCAAATTTTCTTGCATCCCTTAAACCAGCTACTTTGCTCAATAGAGTTATAATATCTTGCATTTCCTGTTTAAACATAGGCCTCTGAATTACCTTGGTCTATGGAGTGATTGGCTTTTGGCACCATTAGGTACTCATATTTCTCTATTATGCTCTTCGACATTTTTATATGTCTTTCTTTTGGATTTTGTATCAACATTAAACATTTGCGTATAAATGGCAATAACAAATGTGTATATGATTCCTTTCTATGAGAGGTCTGTATAAATTCTCCCTTCTTCCTCAATGTCTCTTTTTTATGGGTTGCAATGATTTATACATTGCATGACTAGTTTAGGGCCTCCATTGTTGGCAGAAACCCTCCTGCTAAAAGTAAACCATTTGTTGAAGCATTCATGGTACATTGAGAAGCATTTTATTGTAATAGCCATAAATTGATTTCAATATCAGAAGACCACCCCAAATGAGTGTTTGCAATCACTACATTGATAGGTACGACTTGTGAATTGCAGTATTTGAATTCATCTTTTGGCCTTGTGTCAAAAGTACTCATTTTGCCTGATATGTTTTGCATTTTCCAAAATATATGTCTTGTGTGCAAGTTAGGGTTAAATTTAACAAAATTTTACTAGATACAAATCTCTCAATTCACATTTTGGCTAAATTCAAAAATCAAAGAATAATCAACATTTTAATTCTTAAAAAGAAATACCATTTTCTAGATTTTCATGTTCAGAAGTAATCAACAAAATTCCAATTATTTGAAACATACCTAGTTTTGGTTGAAGATGATAATCTTTTAAAATGTAACTTCCAAAACCTTTGATGGTTGTATTATGAGTTCCTAAAAAAATTACCTCTTCTTGTGTGCCAATATTATCTCGTTCTTTCAGTGTCCTTTGCAAATTTATAGTATGACACAAAATAGAGTGCTACAAAAGAAATTGTATGCTTGAGGTGGTGCCAAGTACATAAGTAGTTTGCCACCTTCATTAATTACTTATTATGTCACATTAATTCGTCGAATAAAGGTGTAATCATTATTAGTTAGGGTTCAAATCACAAACACCTAGATTTCTATACGGGCTCACTATCAGAAAAGAAAGATAGCGTGGTGATCATACATGGCAATCAAGTGTCACATTGATTCTCTAAAAGATATGGGTCAATAAAGACATGATGAAACTATAATCACCGGGATTAAGACTCTCCGGTATCAACTTCAAAAGAAACAAACACTGGGATTTGAGAATTTACTTTTAAGTTTTGGAAAGAGGAATTAGAATGAAAGAAAGGAAAGGACTGGGAATCGAGTTCACAAAAGAAAAATTTACAAAATTCAAAAGAGACTCTCTGCTTTCTGGCTTTCAAGTAAAAAAAGAATAATAAAATACTAGACTTTGGGAAAAAGGAAACTTACTAGGATAAAAACTTTAATCAAATACCAGGCGAGACTAAGACCAAATGAAGATACAAATTCCTCAGTGCAAACATAGGACTTTGGGATTCTTGTTTCTAGCAATATGTTGAACTTTATTAAAAGAGACTAAAACACCGAACCCGAGAAACAAAAGGATAAAGAAAAAAGGGCCAAGTGAAATTGAAGGAGAGATTAGTAGCCAATTGTTGGTATGTGGTGACTAATCATGCTATACTGTATAGCCCATGGTATACTATATTTTTTCGCATCATCACCGAAAAAGGGAAAAATCAACAAAAAAAGAAAAATCCAATTTTGTAGAACCCAAAAATCTGAAAGCTTCTAAGCTTGATAAAAAAGGGGTTCAGATGGGTGTTATAGTATGATGAAAAACATGATTATTTGCAAGATTGTAATAAGTTTTGTACTAGATAATAAAAGTATTGGATGGCTGTGGTTTGGTGGATGTAGCCCGGATTGGGTGAACCATGTTAAGTTCTTTGTGTTATGATTTATTCTCTGTGTGTTTTAGTTTCTCTGTTTATTAATTAAATCTGCATTTAATTGTTAGATATCAGACTTTCTAACCCTAACACCAACCAAGTTGCAAAATAGGGACAAAGCAAACAAAATAAAAAAGGAACAAAGAAAAAGAGGGGTCCACATTTTTCCAAAGGGGAAAAATGAGGCGTGTTGTGAGACCAGACAACAGGATACACATGTAAAGTTCTTATCTTGTTGCTAGCTAGTGCTTGTTGTTGTTCCTAGCTTAGGATCTACCTTTGTTGTGTAGATTTTTTTATTGTAGGTTGGTTGTTGCTTGACTATTGTTTATCTTTGGCAGTGTTCCATTTTTAGTTAGGGTTTTAGGTCCCTTCAAAACCTATTTGATAAGGGTTTCGGGTCCCTTCAAAACCTAATTTTTCCTCTAATCTAGAAAATATTTAATTTTGTTAATATAAATATAAAAATATGTTTATTAATTTTTTAAATAAAATGATTTATAAGGATTGCTCATGTTTAAATGATTTGAGTTTTTATTATAAGCTTCCTTTTACTATAAATGTTAAATGACAAGATAATATGATATATTTTTTTAAAAAGGTGCAATGCAACAATATTATTAGGGGTAAACACTTTTGATAGAAGCTATGAACCAGGTAGAAGAAACCACAAGAAACTACCAAAACAGCAAGCACATTGGCCCAATGAAGGCACAAGACCTGCGAACACTTTTTCCTAATGAGGGTTTGAACCTTGGTGGCCATCACTACAACCAAGCAACTTGACCATTGAACCGTTCCCTTATTGGTAATATGAATGAACTTTTAATGAACACATTATTTATTTATTATTTTACTTTTAAAGTCATTAGATTTTATTAATCAATAGGTATTCTAAGTGGACTTGCAAGTCCAAAAAACTATTCGCAACCAGTCTCATGCTATAAAACAAAGAGCATAGTTCCAATAAAAAAAGTCTTAGCAACCTATAAATAAACAAATATTAGTCTTTGCAAATGTTTTTAAAATAATATATAGTCTTGATACAAAGTGCAAAGTACAATAAAAATAGATTGGACTGCATTTGATATAGATTAGAGTGTATGTACACCTTCAAGCACAATATTTTTGACTAGAAAATGATAAAACTTTAAGCTCTTCCAAATGGTTATTGTAACAAGAATAAGAATTAAAAACATTCAATTTAAATTAAATGATTTGATTTTTTTAGATATTTAACTTAAAATTTCTAAATTTAAATTCATTCTCTAAGAGATTTAAGTGCTAATAATAATTATATGCATTATTGTCTATTATAACACTATCTACCTTAATATTATGAAACATTATTACTATAAATCCAACCATCTCTCCCCCTAGTTAAATACAATTTAATTCAATTATTCTCTAGTAGATTTATTATTATACAACAAGATCATTTGAAGAAAAGTAGATTTATTACACTAGAACAAACGTATTTGAATAATAGAAAATTTATTATGGTGTATTAAAAGAATTTGAAGAATGAGTAATACAATGTTTACCTTGTAATATTTGATTTATTAGATTTATTATAATATATTTTCTTAATTTGATATGATTGGTAAATTTTTAGTTAAGATTTAGGTTTTATAATGGCCTTATTGGTGTGAATAGGGTATTTTACCTAACCAATTTACCTCTTAAATCATATTTGTACTAGTTTACTTGAATTTACTTAGGGCTTTCTTAGGAAATTATCACTTTATGTCTCAAGTTATAAGATTTAGATACATTTTATTATTTTTTTGGTCATATGTCTAACCTTGGCATTTATAACCAAAGGAGTTCTCATTGTAATCTAATCAATCATGTTCAAGTATTTATATTGTGCATTTGCATTAACTTTAATAGAATATAATTATTTTCTTATGTTCAATCTCTCTTGTTCTCTTCTTGAAGCACCTAAATTTTGGATGGATATATCCATAGCCAAATGGAATATATCATTCTATAACATCTCTTACATGGTATCAAAGTTTATGGGATTGATTCTTGTCATTTGTTTAAGAGTTCTATATTTTTAATCTTAGTTTCTCTTGAAAATTTAACTATGCTCTTCTCTTGCATAATATGATAATCTACATAATAAAATAAATTGATAGAAATAATAAATTCTAGGAGGTTCTTGTGGATTTTTTAAGAAATGAAGGCAACCACTACAACATGGAAATTTAATTTAACTTGCAAATCTGAAATATAAACTTGTAGAAATTAATGGAGAAATGATTTAAATTGCAAATAAATCACACAACTCAAGAGCCATAAAAATAACATTGAAACAATGGAATAGTGTTCTACCTTTTGGGAGGTGGAACACAATCTAGGTTTTTAGAGACCTAGACCTATTTCCCTCAAGTTTCATTCAAGGAGGCCCTAGAGATCTCAATCCAATGGAGAAAGGGGAAATAGACATGACAATAGGGTATCCTAGGGTATGTGTAGAGAATAATTGAGGTTGAATGAGGGGTTCACCACCAAGCTAGGGCTTGGAAAAATGTATAAAATGAAAGATCTAATTATTGAACTCAGTGATGCATAAAACCTCATTAAATGAACTATAAATGCAAATAAATCATAACAACAAATTGGAAAAGTATAGAGGAGCACCTAGAAAGCTAAGAGAGCTTGAATGGAGGCCTAAAATATTGAACAACATAAAATTTATGCCTACTAGGACTCATATGCTAGTTTGGGCATATTAGTCCTAGTTCTAGGTTTCTATGTAGGAACTGGTTTCTAGAAAAAGGGTATCTAAAACCACCAAAATCTGAAAAATGACCTAAAATAGGACTCATATGCTAAGACTAGTGTATGAGTCCAATTAGAATTTTTTGGAACTTCAAAGACTGAATCTAGTCTTCAATGTCTGCTATGTCCTTCCCAATTGATTTATGGATCCAAAACTATTGATTTCAGAGCTGTAGGTGACTTTTTGTGAAGATGACAACCTTGTGACAACTTGATGACTTTCTCCAACCTTGCAAACTAATCTTCAAAGGATCTTAAAGTCTTCAAAGCACCTAGATTTACAATCACACAAAAAGAGAGAAAAAGCGTTGATTGATAGGGAATAGGGGTTTGCCTTGGTCAAACGCCTTGTACATAATTAAACCAAATGATCAGATAATCAAATAAAGGAATGAAACATGAAACAAAGAACATGAATCATGGACAATAATACCTTGAATGATGTCTTGTAAATCTGCAACTCAACATGAAGTGGCCATGAAGGATGTAGATCTTGATCTTGACAATAGGTGTAGAACAATGCTTGGTATTGGATATTCAATGCTACATCACAACACTAGATCAAAAACATATTTGATGCTTGATAATATTATCATGATAATGGATCTTGAATCACTGCAACAATTGAGGAATAATTCTTCCCTTGAATTCCTTAGAAATGATCTTGAATACTCTCTTAATTATCTTGTAAGGTTTTGGAATGCTTAACTCTTGAGTGCATGAATTGATATCATGTAGGGTTATATAAATAATGATTTGAAATATTTTTATATAGGAAACCCATCCAAATGACCATTTATTAGATCCCAAAGGCTGACATAGAATAAATTCAAATTTTAAACCCTATTTTCGTGCTTAAATCCTTAAAAATAGGCCAAATGGGACTCATACGCCACTCGTGGCATATGGGTCCCACCTGGATGGGACTCATATGCCCAAGGTGGTGTATGGGTCCCACAAGGCCTATTTTGATTGCTAGAGTGTTGGGGAGATGAGAAATTAAGTCTATTTGAGGCCTATGCTAGGATTTTAGTTAAAAAATGCCTCAAGATGCATAATATAAGGTCATAGGGGCCTATTAATGATGATATAAAGGTCATAAATGTAATAGGACCCAAAATTCAATGTGAAAGTGTTAATAAATATACTTTACAACATTAAATTAAGGAAAAAATGGGTCTATTTATGATCTAGGTGGATCTCAAAGACCTAAAAAATAATCCAACAACCTCAGAATCTCCTAGAACTGACATCAATGGATAGAGCTCGGTGAATGTTCCTGATGTAATTTGAAGCATGTCAAAAGGAGTCTATTTGCTCAAGATATGCTCGGTCAAATTTTAACAAAGGCCAAGGATGCTAGATGCTTGACTGAAAAATTGACTGTTGCCGAATCAGGTGAAAGTGGTCCCAAACTGGAGAGCTCGCGAAGAAAAACCTGGCACAACTTGTTTTGCATAAAACGAAGTTCATATGTATGAGTTATGGCTAGTCAAAGAAAAATTATTAATACTTGAAATGAGTGTGGGAAACTCATGTATTACTCATTTAAATTAAAAAAATGATTAATACATGAAGTGAGTGGAATTCTCACGTATTATTTATTTAAAAAAGGGAAATTAGTGAGAATCCACCTCACAACTATTTTCCTATTTTCAAGGAGGAGTTGAGAGATTCAAGGGATTTAGGAGAATTACCTTTAATGATTATTAGCTGGGATTAGAATTAAATAAATAAAAAAACCTCCTAAAATAACATTAAATTGTTATTTTAAATTTAAACTAAATCCCCTAAACTGAAATAGCCCAAGAATATAATAAGAGAAGGGCTTAAAAAAAAAATTTCAAATGTTTTATTAAAGGGTTGTTTATTGTTTTATTTGTAAAAGGGGAGATTGTTTTAACTCCTTCCTTTAAGGGGGAAAATTACAAATTTGGTGGTTTTGACCCCATTATGTAAAATTAATATATAAAAAGGGAGGTGTGTGAGAGTGTTTTCATTCCGGGGTAAAGGAAAGACTTGGAGAGAATTCTCTTGGTGAGGGATTTTTGAAAAACTCTTGTGTGATCTCATTTTTTGTAAATTTTTTGGAGAGTTTATTTTCTCTTAGTGAAGGGTTTGGAGTGAGAGTTATTGGAGAGTTTTGTGAGCTAAGTGGTTTCTTGTGAGAAAAAGGAGAGATAAAAACTTAGTGAGTCTTTTGAGGGATTTTGTACAACTTTAAAAGTTGATTGTAAAGGCTTGATGCCTCATGTATTGTACTCTTGTTGTGAGAGAGAGTTGTAGTTTCATTGCTTAGCATTGTAAAGGTGACAAAAGGACTAGGCAAAGTGGAAGCTAGTAAGTTCATGTCATTGCAGTGTGGGAAGTAGGAAGAGCTTGAAGTGCGACAATCTTCCTTGGAAGCAGATTGTAACTCAATGAAAGACCACAGTGATGTAAAAGTAGTTGCATCATAATAATGGCAATGATCACACATATTTGCGGATCCAGAGACATAGCCATAATTTGGTGAACTCTATTATCGAATCTTTTCTCTCTATTTTTTTGGTGCATAATTTTTTTCAGGCTCTTTACTTTCCTACATTTTATTTGTTTATTTGTTCAATTCACAAGCAACATCAGTTTCTATCTTAAATTAAATCTATATCTTGGTGAATCTAATAGTTGTTAAGTGATTCATAGTAAGGAGTTTATAGTTCAATTTAGCTCAAAAGGGACCTAAATCCCATGTGAATGTGTAAAACACATTACAACAATAGATTAGGTCCACTTAGTTTACAAGCCTCCTAAATTTAATGTGAAGGTGTAAATAAATTCACTTTACAACACTAAATTAAGGAAAGACTAGGTTTATTTATCTTTACAAGGGCCCAAAGCCTAATGTGGATGTGTAAAGCACATCACAACACTAGATCAAGGTGATATCAAGTCTAATTTATCATTAATTATTCCCAAATTAGGTGAAATTGTACCATTTCCAAGGGTGTACAATTTATATTACTACATTTAGCTCCCACTTTAGTGAGAGGATGAACTTGCTTGAAACTCACACTAAAGTAGACATTCAAGAGGGTTCCAAGTGTACCAATGTAGATGACAAAGGATGATAAAGATCAAAGGATGTGGCCAAGCCCCCATAATTTGAGATCCTTCATCAAAGCAAAATGAGCACAAAAGGACATGCACAAAGTGTATGATTTGCAGCGAAACAAGATACACAAATATTCAATGCCAAAGACATAAAGAAGAAAGAAAAGAATAAGATGGGTGGATCCAACTTCAACAAAAATGCACTCACTCTGGGGCCATAGAACTTTAGGTCGTCTGCAAGGTGAGTATCCAAAGAGGTTGAGACACACAATTGATATGTGCCCATATACGCGAGTGGCTAAGGGAAGTCATACCCTTTTTTGGCTCCCATACAACCAGAACAAAGCTATACCTCTTGATAACTTTGACAAGGAACCACACAATAATGATCTTTAAGCTTCATGAAACAAGCAAAACTTTGTATGCTTGGAGCTCGTGAATGGAAAATGAACTTCAAGATTCATGAGGCAAGGGAAGATTCATATGCTTGGAACTCATGAACAAACAAGATGGCTCCATTGGCATGCAAAGTGTGTTATGCAAAGTGGCCATATAACCAATATTGTAAGGAATGTTCAAAGGGTTTTTTCTTAGTTCATGTAAGGTATCTTCTTAGAGAACACTGTGACTAATGTCTCCAAGAGAGATCAAGTTAAAGAAATATCATGCTCTCAAAGGAAATCAAACCCTATGACACCACCAAGAAAAGGATGCACCACAAGAATAAAGAAAATAATATAGTGAGACATGAGTGTCAATGTATGCCCCCACTTTAAAGTGGTTTCTAACACCATTATTGTGAGCAATATATTTAAATTAGAAGAAGACATGAGAGGTTATTCAGAAATCCCTATGCCAAGTCATATGTTTCTTAATTGAACTATATCATGGCTAAGTATGTCACATGCAAGTAAACTTAAGCAATGTTGTCCACATCCCAAGGTTTCTCTCATATGTACATGAAAGGTGATCAACTAATCAAAAGAGACAACGAAAAGTGACACATGAGGGCAAGGATATCTAACCCCTTGCCCCCACTTAGCTCAAGATAAGAATGAGCTGAAATGAAAAGAGAAACTAGGTGCTTCAACCCAAGGGAGAACACCATAGTCCTTATGGTATTGAATTTTGTTTCTCAAAGCCTTACATTCATTAGTAGAATGACCATGAACTCTGTGGTATGTGAAAACTGAATGTTTGTAGTAAAATTTATTCTGTGTTCTTGGAGGGAGAGATATCAAACGATATTGGAGGAGTCTCGACACGATACCTTCTTGATCCAAAGTAGAAGATGTTCCTTTATTTTGTGACAAAGATATCTCTTGCTTAGTACAGGATGCCATACTTACACAAGACTCTTTAGATTGCAATATTTTGTTCTCTCCTTTACAGGAGGGTGTAAAATCTATCGAGCTCAAATCATTGATGTTTTTGTGTGATGAAATTTACATTAAGCAAAGATTTATTTGTTAATTTCATTTCTTGTAAAGGATAACAATCAAGATCACTAGTATCTATCAGTTCAGGATGCACTACTGTTAAAGTCGGCTTAGAGGAATCTTTTGTGATAGTGTTGATATTAAGTGAATGCTTTTTTGTTTCTTTCAAGGAATAATAACCAAGACCACTAGTCTTTTCTTGTGTGTGAGGCTCTATAGGGACATAGATACCTTGTTCTCTAGCACCACATCCTTTTCCACTATATCCAAGTTGTTTCATAAGATCATAAAATTTTCCATAAAGATTATTCATCTCTTTTAGATTGGGTGGTTGCTCATAATTATGTTTTGATGAGGTGAAAAATAGAGTCAACCACAATGAGTTAACAAAGTGGTGGACCACTTATTTTCCAAGGCCCTCAATACCTCAAATTATGCAAAATAAGATGCTAATTGATTAATAGGAAAATGGGTGCTTTATAACCTAGGTCATAGAACACCACTATTCTCCTATTATCATTCAAGGATGTCCTAGGAGTCCTAATTGGATTGAATATCAACCTCTCAAGGTGAGTCAATTCTCAATGAGGAACTAGGAGGGGGTTCTTTAAATTTTTAGGGTTTCACCACCAAGCAAATGCTTGGAAAAGTCAAATGAACATTCAACTCACAAAATCAAGCAATATATGCCAAATAATGAGTGCAAATGATGAAATTAATCTACTCCAAGTTAGGGTATGTGCATCTAGGAAGTTTGGAAATGTAATGAGGATTCTGGAGATGCAAAAAAGCTACCAAAATATGTTGTGGAGGACTAAGAAGCCCTAGGTGGCATATTAGTCCTGCTGTTGTTTTTCATGGTAGATGTGGAGTCTTCGAATCTCAAAATATAGTCTCAAAATATCTCTAAAAAATATGCTTGGGAGGGCTAAGACACCCAAGGTGATGTATTAGTCCCATTATGAATTTTTAAAAACTATGAATGTGGTCTTGAGCTTTAAGGTTTTCACTTACTTCTTCCCAGATCTAAGGTCTTGAAACTTCCAGATTTGACCTATAGGCAAGATTCTATGAAGATGACAACTTCACAATGCAACTTTTCAAATTTGACAACTTTTCACTTTAAAGGATCTTCAAGTATTCAACCTATATCTACAAATACAAACACAAAAGAGAGGAAAAACTTGTTGATTTTTAGTGAATGGGGGTTTGCCTTGGTCAAACCCCTTGTTGGTAATCAAACCAAATAATGAAATGAAGCAATCAAAATGAAATTGTAAATGATATCACCTTGGATGATGTCTTGTGAAACAAATCAACAACCTTCGATGTAGTGGACATGAAGAATGTAGATCTTGGATCCTTGGATATGATGTGAAGAAATGGTTGCAAATAGATCTTCAATACTACATCCACAATATTGGCTCAACAACATGAATGGATGCACTAAACCTTTGACATGATGCTTGAATCTTGATGATGGCTTCAAATGCTTGATGAATTTATCTTGATTGCAAAAAAATTTCTTAGGAATGAATACTTGAATGCTTGTTATGAAAATGAGTGAAGTAACCTTGTATTTATACTTATTCATGCTTAATATCGAATAATTACATTGGACACCAAGCTGACATATGAATTCATTAAATAAATGAGGCTAAATCCCACTAGAATTTGAAATTAAGTCTCAAAAAATAAGTTGAGGAGGAAAAAAAATCCCTAGGTGGTGTCTTAGTCCCAAGGCTCAAATCTCAGGGCACAAACTCCAAAAGGGGACCTTTTCACGTATATTCAAAATCAAGGTCCCAAGACCCATGGAGGACAAAGATTTCCTAGGTGGCATTTTAGTCCCACTCCACAAATTAGGGGCACACAGATAGAATCATTAAATGATCATTTATCTTTTGATGTTTTTTAGGATTTTCCATAAAAATATATAATTAATTAAGCTTGTGGATGAAAAATAGGACCAATTAAACCATAAAGAATCATAAATAAAGCAAGACAAGCCCAAACAAGTGCAAAAATACAAGGGTATGCATTTTACTACACTAAATTTAGCCCCCATTTTAGTGAGAAGATGAACTTGCTTCAAACTCACACTAAAGTAGCCAACCATGCAATCAAGAGGGGTTCTAATGTACAAATGCTAGTAAGATAGGATAACAATGATCAAGATGGATCATCAAGCCCCCCAGGAACAAGATCCTATGACAAACCAACATAGGCACAAAGTAACATAGATGTGGATGATATATAAAGCCATAATAAAATCAAAAGAGTACACCATCAAAGAAGGAAAAGGGAAAAAGGAAAAAGAAAAGGAAAAATGCAGTGGACCAAGCTTCAACTAGTTGTAAAATGTGGTGGTTTGGGTCTAGGTTGATGGTTTACAAGTGGAATGCATTGTCCACTATGCAAACAAAATGTACGCTCATAATGGCTAGTGGGGGCTAGGTGTCCACTAGGTGAGCCCCAAGAGGTCTATATGAAAGTCGTACCTGCATGACAATGGTAAGGAAAAAATGAAAAATGCACACTCACGAGGGCTAGTGAAGCTAGGTTCTCACTAGGTGAGCCCTAGGGGACCATATTAAAGCCATACCTCCATAAATTTAATAAGGTATAAACAGATAAATGCAACATAATAAGAAAGAAGGATGTTTGAAGGGATTTTTATTAGCTCGTGTGAGGTCTTACTCTTAGGGGACATCTAGCTTAACATCTCCAAGAGAGGATAAATAGGTGGTCTCATCCCAGGGAACATCATACCGAATGCTTCCAAGAGAGGAAAAGCACAAAATATCTCATCTTGTTTCCAAGAGAGGACAAGTGTAGGTTCTCATTCTGGGGAACATTGTATCTAATGTTTCCAAGAGAATACAAGGAAATATTATGCTCTCAAAGGAAGTCAAACCCAATGAAACCACTAAGAGGAAAAATGCATAGCATAAAGAAAGAAAATCACATCAAGGAACATGGAAACAAATGTGAATGAAATAATTCCAATGTATGCCCCTACTTTAAATAAATTGCTAACACAATGCTATGAGCAATTACTTTAAAGTAGCCAAAAGGAAAAAGAGAGGAAAAGAGGGTTTCCCCCAAAATCCATAACTCAGTATGTCACATGCAAGCCAACTTAAGGCATGTCATCCACATCCCAACCTTTCTCTTTACATATACATGAAAGGTGATCAACTAGCTAAAAGAGGCAGTGGTAGTGAAATATGAGGACAAGGCTACCTAACCTATTTCCCCCACTTAGTGTAGGACAAGGGTGATCTGAGATGATTGATGAGAAACATGCTAGAGTGAAAATCAGTATCAATTAGAGGAATTAGGTGCCCCCACATAAGGGAGAGTACCAAACTCCTTAAGATGTTGGATTTTACTACTCAAAGATTTACATTCATTAGTAGCATGTGTGTGCAGGTGAATTCCTCGTCTAAAAATGCGAAACACAAGGAGAATGAAAACAAGGAAAAAACAAAAACACCTCAATGATTAGCCTAGTTGAACTTGAACAAAACAAAAGATAGAAAGAGTGTTTTACCTTGTCCAAGTTCATGAGTTGGTCGACCCTATTTATTCATTCAACTATGTGCTCCTTTTGATGGAAAATAACATGCAACCTAGTTCTAAATGATTGTGAGATGATGGGGAATGCAATGATGCAAGTGGGTATTGCAGTGGATTCACAATTTGGATGAAAATGATGCAACAAAAATGGAGGTTATGGCTTACTTGAATGATTAAAATCTTGGATGCTAAGTGTGTTGAATGTTGGATGATTATGCAAATGAGGGAAAAATCCTCTAATTTTAGGGGAAATGGCTCTAGACAATGGAGGGTCCAGATGAGGCCACAATGGACAAGATCAAGGGCTAGGGTGAGTTGAGAAATCACAAGCCCTCACATCTTTCCATGTGTCAGACGAAGTGTCAAAAGGGAGGTGAGGTGGAGGTATTTCATAGTACCTAGGGATTGGGACAAGATATCCTCATAAAGGAGGTCCTTGTCCACATGTGGGTGATGTGATGTATGAGGAATTCAAAATTCATCAAATATCCACATAGGGAAGAGGAGAGGAATTAAAAATCCCTTAAAGGACCTAGGGGGAATAAATATGAATTTAAAATTCACATGGGGAAGAGGTTGCCTTCTCCAAAAGGAGAAAAAAATTAATGAAGGTTGACTTAGGGGTATGCCATAAATGGAATAAAGATTAGGTTGACCTAATCAAGTAATTAAGGTTGTGCAAATAAGCGATTAAGCAGACTAATGAAGGATTCAGGACAAGTGGGAAATTATGGAGATTGTGACACTAATCCTGATTAGGGATGTGTGTATCCTAATCGCATATTAATTAAATTAATCTAGATTAGAGGAGAATTATGGAGGATGGGACAAGGAGAGAGAAATGGTGAATTTAAAAATTGATTTAAATTCATAAAGATAAATGACTAAATTAAATAAATTAAAGTATTTATTTAATTTAGAGAGGAAAGGGGATAATGGATAAAGTATTTAATTATTTAATTAAATACCTTAGGGACATTAGAGAAGGGGAAATATTAATTAAATTGATTATTTAAATAATGAAAATGAGGGATGCGAGATAGAGGAATAAAAGGGGATGAATTTGACCATATGGGGGTGGTCAAATTCAGATGTCTACATTTTTCCCCTCTTCAAAATACTATTATGATAGGATAAAAGCACAAAGCCGTGTCACACTTTATAAAAGAAATGACCAACAGTGATCCAACTTTTACACATGAATCACTAAAAAGTGGCATACATGTTTTGAATTTTGAAATGATGTGAACTAGTAAAATATGTATTTTTTAGTATATTTTATGTTTGTATTTAAAATAAAAAATAAAAAAATTAAACTAGTTTTTAATAAATTAACACTCTAATTTAGTTACTAATAAAATGTTGAAAAATGAAGTTGCATGAGACGTCAAACTTTTTATAGTAAATTTTATTTTTCTCTTTCAAATTTTTTGTGTGTTTATAACTTGAAACTTTAGTGCATGGATATATTTTTTTCTAATTTTGATAAATATACATTTTTAAATAAATATTCAAATGTACATGAATCAACAAATAGTTGTTTCCATCAGACGCCAACTTTCATATTAAATATTTATCTAAAATGAAAAAAAATTATACCATCTTGAAATAGATTCTTTTATTTAGTGCATCATATTTTTTTTCAATTTTTTTAATAAGTTTTAGTATATTTTTTTGGCATGGTAATCAACCTAATATTTTGTACTGATAACCTACTTCCAGTAAAAATGAAAAATAAAATACAAATAATAATTAAGCTATTAAAATAAATATATTTTGAAAATTGCACCTATTGATCTACAGAGGAGTATTTTTATATTTTTTAAATAAAAAATGTTATTTACATTAGTAGGATTTATTGAAACTTCCAGTTTTTCAAATAATTTCATTTTTTGGTAATTTGAACTCAAAGTGGTGCTCCATATATTTTAGGGAACAATTTTCATTGGGAAAGTCATGGAAGTATCTAACTTACATAGAATGAATCTTACTAGATCATATGTTTGACCAAAATTGATTTTTAGTTAGAAATACTTAAATTAAGATGTGCTAATAAGTTGGCTAAAAGTGTAACACAACTTTGTGCTTTTACTTGATAATAGTGTTTCAAAGAAAAATAAAATGTAGATGACTCAATGGAAGAAAGGTTTAGAAAATTGTGCCCCAATGTAGGAAAAGTTGTGTAGACTATCTAATTGTGGAAAAAGAAGGACAATGCCTTGATGCCACAAGGAAGTGAACATGATGAAGGAACAAAGGAAAATGATAGGGTATGCCCCCTCGAGAGGGCGGATGGGGACGAAAAAAGGGGCTTGGGTGACTTATTGATATGGAGAAATGAAGGGTACCACATGATAGAGTACAAAAAACCATGAAGAATAGATTTTGAATGGATGAAAATGAACAAATGGGGTTCAAATGGTGGCCTACGAAAGAAAATGGATGAAATGAATTAATAAAATCGTTAAATAAAGGGTAAAAATTACCCAAAATTTAAAAGGATAAAAAGGGGAAAAAGTTAAAAGTTATAAATAGTAATTTTGAAAATTACTATTTACCATTTGCACACTTGGTAGTTAACTCAACAAGAGAGAGAAAGAGAGAGAGTGACAAGGATGGCTAATGGGTCTAGTGAGGATGAGGGATTCATGGATGATGAGCTCATCCATTGAGGCGAGGAGTTGCACCAGTATTACTACGAGTGTACGAAACCCCATCAAGTAAGATCCAAAACCATATTTCATGATTTGATTTAAATTTGATGTATTTGAAATTTGGGGGTTTGGGTAGACTAGGGCACAAATCTACGGCAGATGGGGGAATTTGCTTGTCTGTACGATGAGTTCACCTTTCTAGAAGGGCGATGAAGGAAATAGATGAAGGAACAACATGTAGGGGAGAACGCACTGGGGAGGGGCAATTATGAAATAACCTCTTCCTAAGAAAAGGCATCTTCATCAGACATAGAGGCGAATGGGCCAGAAGATGGGAAATTTTGAAATTGCCCAAAATGAGGAAGGGAAAATTTGATTTTGCCCAAAGGGGTAGAAAATTCGCCCATTTAGAGGAACAAAGACATAGGGGAAATTGTGAAATCACCCATGTAAAGGAAAGGAAAATTTTCTAATATGTGAGGAAAATTTGAGGACAGGGACCAAAGAGGGGAAAATTCGCTAGAAAAAAGGCGAATTCACAGACTGGAAGGAGAAGGGTGAATTTTCCAAGAACTCATGGTAGGGTGAGAATAATGGAAAAAGAAAATTAATTATGAAAGACTAATATAATGTTCTATGTGGATGTAGAACTTTGAGACACTGAGGACTCGAGAGAGGCATTCAGCGGTGACCATTGGGGAAATGAATGCCCATGAATATGCAACGTTGGAATAGGTGGGGCTACTACATATGTTGGGATATCCCAACATTAGAGCACACTAGATGCTCTTGACAACATTGAGGGAGAGGTGGAGCTCAAAGACCTTGACGTTCCACCTCCTGATAGGAGAGATGATGGTGACCCTAGAGGACATATGGAGGATACTATGGCTGCCCATTGGAGGGAACCTGGTTAGCTAGACACAGAGCCAAGGGAGAGAGTGAGATAGGAGCCTATGGATGATATTTGAATGAGTGTATCTCCCTATCCAAGGGTGAGTTAGACTTGGATAGGTGCTTGGGATTGGAGGTGCCTGCACTGCCATTATACCACTATGGCATGATTAGTGGGATTCTACTACTAGATAGGAGTAAATGATTTTGCAACCTCAAGATCATTGAGGTTGTTCGACACATTGTGGAGGTGAGGAAGGGAGAGTTTGCATGGGATGCATGTGTGTTGGGATACCTATATCGAGACATGCATGTGGTGTGCTATATGAGAGCCTTTAGTATAACACATGTGACCTTGATCTAGGTATGGTCTTGGGAGCATATCAACATGGTGAGACTAGGGATTTTGACAGCAGGGACACAAGATGAGACACTTCTAGTATCAAATTGGTATGGTACAAAGTACAGGTGGTGACTGCACTACTCAGATGTGAGTGACTTGGAGGGATGGAGGAGGACGATAGATGATTTGTAGGGGGATCAGATTATATGGAGACCCTACTAGAAATGACGGTTTGTCGGATGGACAAGGGATGAGAGGAGGCATATGGGTTACTTCTTCACAATGTGTTATTTAATTGGGTGAGACTTGCATATCATTGAGCTCCATGAGCCAGATAGGGTGACAAGGTAGTTTGGTGTGCAACAGGATATCCCTCTCGGGCCCCAAAGATTTTTTTGGATTACCTGAGAGCACTTATGGGGTGATCCGATCATGGATAATTTTTTGAGGAAAATGTGGGAGGATGTGTAGCTAGTACCATATCTTGAGAGAGGAGGGATGGTAGATGAAGGGACGATGGTGTTGTACTCTGCATGGTGGACACAACATAGACCAGGGTAGATGATGATAATGCACTTGATTGTAGGTGCACTAGGATATGGCTTAGAAGATGAGAGGATATTGGACAAACAGAGGAGAGTTAGGAGGAGAGGCAGCCAACAAAGGAGGGGTGGAGACAAAGAGGTTGAGGTGGAGGAGGTGAGAGGGGACAAGCAGGCGATAGGATACGGGGAGGTGATGGAGGAGGATGCCCTAGAGGTACATCCAATGGTGATGGTACTATACGTACCTCCACCACCTGAGGATCCAATGGTACTACTAACAAGAGTGCTAGTGAGGCTAAGGATTGCAGACCATAGGTTCAGGGAGTCTAAGGGGGATGAAGAGAGGTTACAAGTAGAGACAAACATGTTGTAGATGGAGGGGGATAGGGACTACAGGGCCCTAGCAGATGAGGAAGGATGGCAGGTAATTGATCTGATTAGGATCTAGACTAATTGCATAATTGAATGCTTAACTTAAACAATTTAATGGAAACTCAAAAAAAAGTGTACATTATTGAAATTATGCTTTAAAAATCAAGGTGATAACCAGAATGTGAGAGAGAAGAAGAGAGAAAGTGCAAACAATATAATAATGGAGTTCACCACAATTGTGACTACGTCTCTAGGTCTGCTCCATGGAGTGAGACCGATCCAATTATTCCTCTAGAAACTCAGTTACAATCTTCGGCATAGGCTCCCCTTGGATTACAAAGAAATATGAAAATGCACTTCCAAATTATGTGGGAACAAGCTTCTCCAAAAGCACAAAGTTACAATAAGATTTATCCAAGGAAGAAAAATCCTAACCCTCCACTTACAAAAATCACCTCCAAAATTCCTTACAAAAAATAATTAGCTAAAACACACTTCCCAACTCTCATCCATTTACCCCTTTTTATACACCAATTTTACCAAATTTGGTGTATAACAACTTGATTTACAATCTCCCAAATTTACATGTAAATCCAAAATAAATCCCTCCGTTACATAATAAAATCTCTTCAAGATAAATAATGAGGGGCCCTTATAATTTTGGGCTTACAAAGGAAAATAATAATCCCTATAATTTTGTTTTGATAACTCTTACAGGATTATGTATATATTTTTAAGGAGATATTTTAAATTTTATTCCTTGAAAATAATCCCATTGCTATCTTATAGGAGTTTATCCCTTTTAAATAGGGGTAATAATAATAAAAAAAGGGTTTAAAATCCCTTAAAATAGGGATTTCTTGAAAAGAGGCTTTTTAAAAATAACATAGAAAGCTTTTAAAACAAAACTCATGGCTTTAATATAGGGTGGCTTTAATATGGAATTTAAGATAGGTGGAGATCCTTTAATATAGGAGAGCCCATGGTTTTTAAAAGAATGTGGCATTTTTAAATTATTTTTTATTTGTTTTATATATTTTATTATTTTTCATTAATATATATATATATTTTTATAAAAATAATATGCCACCTTTTGCTAATAATGGCCTGCCATGTGGAGAGGTGAGATGATGCCATAGAAAAAATTCATTCACCAGTCAAAGACTTTGGAGTGATGTGTCCACTGACTGGACTGATGGTGTGGCGTTGAATGGACTGCCATGTGTGCACACATGATTGGACGACTTTGACTGCTCGTAACTTAGGCAAACAAACTCCAATTTTGATGAAACGAACATTGTCAGAAAGCTTGCAATGAGCTCTTTGCATTGACGCTAGTCTTGACCATTTTTGACAACTTTGATTTTTGACCTTTTTTCTGATAGGTCTTTGAGTTAACTGAAGGTTTGACTAAGTGTATCTTGAGCACCGTAGCTCTGATTGACTCCATTCAAGTTGCATTGGAGTCAGAATTCCAAATACTTTATGATGAAGATGTTTCTAGAGAAAAATGAAGAAATTTATAATTTAACAAAAATCCTTCGGATCAGTACTAGAGGTAGAGGTAGAGAGGGATGACCTCTAGAGGAAATTAGAAGAGATGCAGAGGGAGATGGAGGAGATGAGGAGGGAGCCAGATGAGCTCTAGAGGGAAAAAGATGAGCTCCAGGATAGGGTTGAGTGTGGAGAGTTGACAACTAGAGATGTAGGGGTGGTGCTAGAGAGAGAAGAGGCATCCATGATATAGATGCAGACTATGCAAGGTGAGAGGGATGTGGTAGTGGATCAAATGTCCCAATTATAGGCATAGTTTGATTAGTTGAGCATGGTACATGGTGCATTGGATCAAGAGAGGAGGTACTTGGCTAGATTACAAGATAGATATAGAGTAGAGTAGGACATGGCAAGGGAACATGCAGTGGAGAGGGATGAGTATATGAGAGAGTATAACTACTACATGGGGGCTTCATTCAGAGAGGTTCTAGATCATGCACACCATGTACCTCCATATATCCAAGTAGTACCATAGATTCTAGAACCGTCACAGTCAGGAGGGACACATACATGGATGTACAATAGTTACCAAGAGACTCCACATAGAGGACCAGTGCTAGACTCCCCTCAGAGATCAGATGAGGCCAACATAGGGTAGAGAGGATAGGAGGGGGTAGGATATAGGTTTTGATAGTTGTTTGGGTGTATATGTAGTACACAAAGATAGGGGCTACAAATTTCGTAGTGTAGATGAGACACAGATTATGTCATTCATTGATGTAGTCTCTATATTTGAGTAGAGCTCTATACCTATATTTTATTTGATAATTATGGATGGATATGATAGATATGTACTTATGTTTTTACGATGGGCTCTATTATGGACTTTGTTATGGATGATATTTTGATATTTATATGAAATGTGATGGGCATGTTTATTTATGAATGTATGTATGGCTATGATTTATTATCAGATATGCAGATGATTATGATATATGTATGTATCTATGATGATTTATATTTATGTCTATGTGGATGATATGGATGAAATGCATTATGTCTAATACATTGTGATGCAGTATGTGATCGATGATTTATGATGTTATATGCTATGATCATGGAACTAATACTTTTTGATGCAAGTGGCGATGTACGTGTGGAGATAGAAACTCATGCTTGCAATGGATTTGCTTAGAAATCCTTGTGATTTATTCAACAAATGTGATGGATATTTGTGTTGTACACTGTATTACCAATGTGCTTGTAATTCTAGTGGGAAATTTTTCTAGGCATATTATTATGATTTGATGTATGTTATGAAAATGCAATGGGATGCAATAAATGAAAAATATGATGTATGCATATGTAAACCATGTTATGGATGAATGTAATGAATATAATGAAGTGCAATGAGATGGATTAAGATTTTTAGAATAATAACTCTAAACAACCTAAAATGACAATGGAATGAATCTAAGATGCTTATAATAAATAATTAAGATCAATCTGAACAACTCAAAATGAACATAAACATTCAAATCATATCAAAATCCCAAAATAGGTCAAGAAGTTAGAAAAAAGTCAAAAACATGGTTGTCTAAAATACATCATCTCTGAGCTTAAATGTAGGCAAGGCCATCATTGATGAGCCCTTGAGACAAAAAAACACAAAAACATTCATAAATCTCAAAAAACACAAAAAACATTTGAAAACACAAAACCCAAAAATAACCTCAAAACATTTCAAAAACATCAAAAACATCCCAATATTTAAAAAAATCCACTTGTCCTCTTTTTCGCTTCACCCACAATAATCAATTATCAATAATAAATCAATCATTTCCTTCATCCTTTAGTAAAACAAATAGTAGCAACCACAACAATCAGTAAAAGAAAACTTCAAATGTAAAATCAAAATCAAAACAACAAAATTTTAAATGCAAAATCAAACTCTTGATCTTTTTAGCAAACATTTCAATCAACCTTATATCAGTGGCCTTTTAATCAACCTATCAACTTGCCACCATCGACTAACATGTCCTAGGATGCATCCTTCCTACAACAAGCATTATCTTTGGAAATCACTATGGATACTTATCCTGAACAAAACCCATCCCTTTGGCGAGAGGTATGAAGAACATTGACTTGTTTGTTTACTTGATATTTTCTTGTGATTTATCTTATTATGCTCATTCCAATGACCTATCAATGTTGTCTATAAAAATGATTTAGAGAGAAAGGAATGGGGCATTGATCATTATCTTTTGTATTTTGTGCTTGTTGGATGTTCTAGTAATATAATTTGGTGAATACTTTCTTTGATAGGTATGCATGGAAGGGGTTTTGAATAGCTTGTTGACTATTACATTATTAGGTTATGCTTTATGTGTTTTGATCTGAGATATTTGAAACTATTGAAGTACATCTTAGTGAGGTTTTTGTATGTTAGATGTGAACAAGAATGATCCTATTTATTTGCTGAGTTAAAGTCCATTTCACTACATACAACACCATCCTAGTTGTCCATACCTTGCATCATATCTATTCCTTTTATCAAACATAAAGAAATTTGTGTTGTTCGTGTCCTAATCCTTAGAGAAGCAAAACATCATCACTCATTACCATATCTAATAAAGTATCGATGACTCATAGACTTATTGGACTTTTGTATCAATCTTGCAATCAATGGTTAATCCTATTCTTCTATTCTTACTAACATTTCTATGTAGGTATCAAATATGTCTAATATATCAAAATATACATGAGGCTACCCATGTCTGATGACTATCTATACATTATAAAATTCTGTCTACATTAGACAACTAAGCTTTCTAATCCTCTTTGAGTTGATTTGATCTTGAACCTTTATTGCAATCTTGACTTGAAAATTGAATTTTTTGCTTGATCTCTCAAATGGGAAGTGTAGCAACGTAATTCCTTCTGCTAGGGCAATAGTGGGGCTCTAAAAAAATCATACATTTTTTGAATTTTGATCTCGACAATGTTATTCTTTGAACCAACGCAACGGGTACCTTGCTTCAAAGAGGGGAAAAATGTAGAGACTCAAATAGTCCTAATTGGCATTATACATCTGATTTTGATTAACTATCACTTTTTTCTAAATCACTTTGGACTAACCAATTAATTAAATAATCTTTATTATTTAGTTAAATTCATCAATTTCTACTATGAATCAAATAATTAAATTTATTGGATTAATTCACCTTCTTTTGACTAGTATTCATCTTATTTAATTAAATAAAATCCCCCTAAAGTCCTCTCATTTGATTAAATAAATCAAATTATTTTATTAAATGTCACAAATTCCCTAACCCACTTTAGTTGATTAATTCTGTATTAATTAACTTTAATTCACCTCCTAATCATCATTACCCATTTCTCCAGCTTTTAACTTCACTAAAGTTAAATCAATCCATGGTCAACTAACCAAGTTGCACATGAAAATAATTTTTTTAATTAACTAAATACCCTACTTATCCTTACAATGACATATTCTTTGGAATATTCCTCCCAACTACCTCTTCATTCAATTTCCCTCCAAAGGCTTTAAATGCCTCTTACAAAGGCATAAATAATCCCTCTTACATACCATCTTGTTTCTTACAAGGGCATTAATCTCTCTTACATTCTCAACAACATTCTATTACACCCTCAACCATATTCATTCAATTATCTTACATCCTCTTAACTCTACACATTCCCCAAAATGTGTACCACATCCATCCATTAGCCTTGTGACAAGTGTCACATTCCTATTGTTTCCCATTTTAATCACACATTCACCAATTTCACTCTTTCTTCAACCCTTGAATCCTATAAGTAGAGGCTTTCTCTACTCAATATGGATCCACAATCTCATGCAAGTTATTATAGACATTTTTCACTCATCTACTCATTTTCATCACATCTTAGCTAGTTTTCATTATCATTTGGAGTCAATCACATGCAGTTGTAAGCATCTACAATATTGAAGCTTATCCAAGGGATTGTCTAGCAAGGGCTACTTTCCACATCAAAGGAGCAATAATCCCCCTAAGGGATGAAGGTTTGATAAAGTTAGATAGAATAGCATGCTTTTATCTTGTATTATTTCATATTTTCATGATATTTGCTTGTCTTTGTTTGATTGAATATCTCATAGGGAATGCTTTGTTTGAATTTCTAACATGGATAACCTTTTTTTTATGTCTCTTGTTACCTAGTTTCATATTAGGCATGTTCAAATTTCTATTTTGTAAGAACCCTCATTCTCCCAAATTCAAAATTCCTTGCAACTATTGATTTGATTCTTTTTGTGTTTTTAAGTTTTCAAAGATATTGCTAGATAATACATAAAATTTATAGAACAAGGAAATGTTGAAGAAAAAATATAATATTATATCATAGTTATTAATGTCTTGAGGTTACATTGAAAGCATACATACTCGGATAACAATCTTCTGATCTTGAAAAGATGATGAAACCCTTATTTTGAATCTCTTCTATAAATTTGATGAAGCACAAATGTGACTTCTGAGATAAAGCCACCAATTAGCTATCCTCAGATGATATTTCATACCCTTGGTAGGCTTGGATCAAGAAGCAACTATGCTCTCCAAGATTGTTGCAGTTGAAAACCCTAGGGCTCCACCTCGAGAATGTAAAACACAAAGCCAATTTGATAAATGATCCAAAATAATAATGAAATGCTTTTGAGATCCTTTATATATATTCAATTTGTGTTTGGCTTCATCTCATATAATTTCACTTTAATTTCATTTACTTTCCCTCCATTTGGTGCACAAAAAAATAATATAAAGTATATATTAATAATCACTTATACCTCCCTTTAAATTGGCACTTTATATTATTCGTCATATGCACTTTATAATTTAACTTTATAGTCATTAAATAACCCCTTTTAATAATACAGTCAAATAACATTTAATGATGTACACTTTTTAATTATTATTAAAGCTTTACTTTAATAATAATTAAACTCCATAAATAACTGCCATCATCAATTCTAACTTCACCACTGGCTTACCCACTACAAACTTTACCCATCTAGATGACTTACTAAAAATACTAAGGTGGGTCTCTAATATTTGACTAACTTACTATGATTAGTAAGTATATGCAAATAAAGCCAACAACACCTAAATATTAATTGCTTGTGAATATATGAAGGATTTGGAGATGAAAAAATAGATAACTATCATCTAGAGAGCCAAATATCTACACAATAGGGTCCTCTAAACACCAATATTAGCCTACAACTTCCTAATGATAGGTGAAATCCTCTAACTTTGATGCTCATGAAAATGGAGACATTACAGTCCACCCTTGCTAAATTTTCTTGTCCCCAAGCAATCTCCACTGCAAGGAAACTCCACTCCATCAGAGGCCTAAAGGAAGAACTACAAAATGTCCCACACATCTTTAATTGATTCTTGTAGAACCAACATAAACACAACTACACAAAATATCCCTTGATCCCAAAGGAAGTCTACCATGTCTAATATCCTCCAACTTCCTCTACGTGAATCTGATCTCAACTTCACCATGCTAAAAATGGTGAAGCAACCCATCGGAAACCATCCAAACTATAGTGCCAACCCTCTCAATACCTGGATCCTAATGCAATTTGAACTCACACCTATCTGTCATGCAAAGATTGATAAGAACATCTAGAAGCATTTTATAAACACTCATGGATGTGATAACTAACTAAGCCATCATGCCTACTGAAACAATAATCACCTTGTAACCATGTATCCATATGAAATCTCTGTGACATAGAAGTAGAAAATCCTATCAGATACATATTAGCATGATGGATAATTGATTTTTGTCCTTGCAAGTAAGATCCCCCAAAAATAACTAAGTCGGGTACTTACAACCACTAATTCCATTTTCTTAATGGAAAATTCCCATCTCACAATGGACTGTATAAACCCTAAGCCAATCCACACTATTGCATCATCAAATCCTCCATGTGTGGAATAAGGGAGAAGTGATGCACATTCCTAACTATGAAGTCAAGATAAAAGGATCCAACCTCTGTTAATGGCTACCCATCATAATCATAGGGAATATTCTCCTCATCATTCCCATCACTAGAATCTGAAGATGGATCATGTCACTGATCCCAAATAGCTAGTGGGGTAGATTCTCTAGTAATCCTCTTTGCATACCCAATAACATAATCTCTATCATGAAGAAAATGGAGGTATTATGATTTTATTGCCTCCAATGTGCTCCTGATAAATCAAAAATTGTGAATAGGAGTACCCATAGAGACCTCATCTTGTCTCTCTTGAAGTTATATGCACCAAAAGAGGTACTCCACATACTTATGCATCTAGCCAAAGTGAGATAAGGTTGAATCAACCTTCTCTCTTGTAACCTTCAGCTAATCCCTCCAACTCTATGGCTTGTCAAACCATTGATCATAATCAATTGCATGGGATGAAATGATTGATTTGCTTCCAAGATAGGGAAACAAATCAACATAAGAACCAATCTCCCAACTAGATGCTACTATGCCTATATCCTATGAAGAAGATGGAGTAGCATCGTGTTCTGTCACACAAGTCTCTAGAGAATCAACTACTACATCACAAGAGATGTCAATAATATACCTTACATCACCTATCATGGGACTAACCTCAAGAGAACTTGGTGTAACAAGTGACTCTCTACAACTCTCAACCAAAGCACTCATCCCATTAGAATCAATTGCACCTATAACTATGATGGATGTAACCATATCCCCAACCAACTTATTGTTAAACAGGTGTAGAACAACTGAGAGGGGGGGTGAATCAATTGTCACAAAATTAAAACTTAAAAACTTCAACACTTATACATTCCACAACCACACTATTATGTTATTAAGTAAGAGAATGAAACAAAAATAACAGAAAGTAAATCAACACAATGAACACCATATTTTTATGTGGAAAACCCAATAAGGGAAAAACCATGGTGAGGATTAACTCACAATATAAAGAGATTATAAAATTGAATACAGAGGCTCACTACCAAGGGCTCATTTCCTAGAAGAGGACACACTATCTTTAAAAGAATCTCATTTCTTACTATGAAGGACACATTGTCCTACAGGAAGGCTCACTGCCTACATGAAATTTATAGAATAGGTTAGGCCATATAGGAAGAATGAACTAAAAAGATGCACCTATCAAATGTTGATGCAATTCTAGTGATGCTCAATATATAGATTTAACACATTTCATTTTTTTTGCACTTCTTCACTTTAGCATTCACAACTCAATCATCTTCCTATGTATCTCCAAAAACTGTTCAATGTATATATACTTAATCTTCATCACAAGCATCAATTAGGTTGACCTAATTAGATGCACTTCTCATTCATGAAAAAATATCAAATTTCGGCTCTAATCATTCATGAAATATTTCCAAAAGAAATTCAAACCTTCAACATGTTACATCATGTTGACATAGACCAAAAATAGGTCACACATAAATCCACATACCATATTATAATTAACTCAAGAATTTAGCCAAGAATAGACGTTATGCAAAAGGAAACCAATAGAATAATGCCACTATGTCGTATGAGCACTAGAGCATATAATAATATGAACATGAATGCCTTCAACAATCATAAAAAATCTCCCAAAATTGCAACTAATAATTTTCAACTACAGAGAAATGCAGACTAAAATATTAGAGAGTGCACCAAAATATTGGATCCACCACCAGAGGAGATAAACTAGTTATGCGTACTGGTTTAGGGTACTAGACCAAACTGCCAACATAGTGACATCAATGACAACATATAGACATAATTCCCTATTCTTCCAACAATCTCTCCCTTTTTCATTGATGGAAACATGTAAAAATTTCTCCTATAATCTCTCCCCTCTTTTCAAATCACTTCCCATAACTTTATATTCTAACTCTCTCCATACTCTAATTCTCCTCCCCTTTGAAATCAATGGAAAAGGGTGACAAAAAGAGTGTAAGCATGGTGACATAATTTTTTTAAAAGGAATTCCAACTCTTCAAAAACTTCCAAGCATCCAAAAATTGAGAATGACATTCTTCACCTGAATTACCTTCTTGTACCTCTCTTTGAGAGATGGATACAACTTCTTTTAGTTGAATACAACTGAGTCCATTCTTGTACATTTACTTTGCAATAAAGCCAAAATATTGAAATAAGATGACCAATTTGTAGAGGAACATTTCTTTTCAACATATTTTGCGTCAGTAAGAATGAACTAGAACAATGGTCTAACCGCACCTCAACAATCTCCATAAGGAGCCATAAGGTCTTCACCACATCATCTCTTTGTCTTTGTACAATAATTAGTTCAACATGTGATTCACCAACTCTTAGTCTTTTCTTCCCTTCTTTATCTTCAAAGATATCAAAATTCTTTCCAATGTTGTTCACTTCAGATTCAATTGCAACTTCAACTTTACTTCTAAAATTATCTGCTGTTGTAGGCCATCGAAGAAAGTATTTGAAATATCTGATATTTTTTTAATGCAGTTCTTTATTTCCATGATCAGTTTAGATAATCTCTACTTATCTTTACCACATCTCCTTTCAACCAAGGTTTCCAACTTGCGTCCTTTCGGACCTTCAACCAACATTCTTTCTTCAACAATCTCAACTAGATTTTCTAGCAAGAAATCATAAACAACTGATAGTTCAATACCTTTTTGAAGTAGATATTCTACCAAAGCATCATCAATCTTCAATTTATCAATAGAAGAGGTTGCATTCCACAATTCACCAATATTCTTCATCTTTCCCTTAACCATCATAGATTGGATGTCATCAGGATCAGGGGACTCAGACCTAGTTAGGGATTCTTTCTCCTTTTCTTCTGAAATGTCAATGACATCTTCAGTTATAACTTTTCTCTTCTTTGATTCTAGAGGGGAATCACTAATGATAACCTCCAATTCTCTTTTATAGGAGGAAGAGCCTACTTCAAACTTACTCAATGTAGACATACTAGAGAAAAGATTTGTTTTCAAGGATGAGAAATATGATCTGCACATAATTACATTATCTACCAATGATTATAGATATTTGTAGACTTGCTTTCTAATATGAATACCAGATTCCAACACAACATTGTCCTTTCCTAGTAGGGAACTTAAAAAGTAGAACACCAAGCACACCAACAAAGATCCGAAATGAAAGGGATAACCCTCAAATAATGGCATTTGAGCATTTTCAAGTAGATTTTCAAGTAACAAGATACACAAATCAAACTACCTGTTCTCCAGAACTATCATATGAGCAATGTGTATAACAATAGCTGAAGTAAAGCTTTCATGATTTTTGAAATAAATTTATTAAGAAATATTGTACACAACATACGTAACAACCAAATCTATAAGTGTTTATATTAATAGTGCTCAAGGGTCATTACTAATGCCAATCAGTTCCTCCATGTCTTTGTACTTCATAGTTTTCTTTCCAGGGAGTTCTCTAATACTGCATAAAATATTAATTGTTTCGATTGCTTCCTTCAACATTAAGTAGGGTTTTTCCAATACAATACTCTCATTCTTGAAACAATTCAACAAAAACAAAATAAACTCTTTATCAATAATCCATGAAATTTCACTCCACAAATCCATACCTAGGGTTTTTATGTTTTGTAAGTCATTTTCACTTAGCCCTAGTTCTATTCCTTTCATTTTTCTATGATCATATTCTTCTAATTCAATCCATTTCAGCTTCAGAGGGATAACACCACTCAATCCTCTATCCATTGTTATTATTTCTTGAATTCTTTAATCAAAGCCTCTTCAATTTTCTTCTTCCCCTTTTGCAATCTAAGAAATGTTTCTAGATTACCCAAGACAATTTCTTTGAATTCCCTTTAGAATTGCTTCAAGCTCACTTCAAGATCACTCCAGCCCACTATTCAAGTTCTTCAAATGCTCAATTTACTAAGAATACTCATAAATTTAAACCTATACATCATCAAGTTTACCCTAAAATGCATTAAATGCGATAGACATCAAAAAGCTGCTAAAAAAATTCTTCTTAACATAGAAAACCGTAATTCAGTCCACAAATCATCATGAAAACATAATTTCTTCTAGTTCTTTTTTAAAGGCTTTTGAATATTCATCCTTCACATTTCAACCTCGTGTCATCCTCTAACACACCATTCTTCTAGGGGTTTTTATAATTTTCTAATAATGCTCCTCCTAAAACCATGCTAGGTCTAATTTTTGAATAAGTCATTTGTACTAGATGAGGGTACAAACACTTTAGTAGTTTCACACTTTTCTTCTTCTTTCTTCTTCCATATCTTATTCATCTCTTGCTTCATCTCTTCTTTGTCAATCTTCTTTACCGGTTCACTCTTCTCTTTTGGAGCAGACTTCTTTCCCTTCTTCTGCAAAATATTGAGACATGTCCAGGTTTGTTGAAATTATAGTAGACAAGAATTTTTTGATTAGCTTGTCCCCCATTATTCCTTGATCTACATTGATTTTCTTTGTGACCAAAATTATTATAGGGATAGCAGTATCCGTTAAAGAATTGATTCACTTTTCCTTCATTAATCCTGTTCCTCATTACCCAATTGATCATTCTCATCTGGGCTCTGCATTCTGTAGCCTTATGTCCAATATTCCTACATTCAAAACATTGTCCAATGATGGGACTAGAAAATTGGTTCTTCCTACTCTTGCATTCTATTGCTCTGTGACCATATTTGTTACAAGAAAAACAAATTCCATTGAAAGAGGTACACCTTTGTGCATTAGGCTATCTCACAGGCGATCTCCTTAAAAAATTCCTTGAATTTCTTCTTTGCTTTCCTTCTATTGTCACTTTTCATTCCAATTATCTCTTGTTTCAATTATTCACTCACTTCTCTGTGTCTCTCCTTGAATTTCTTCAATTGTTCTTTCTATTTTTTGACACATTCATTTGCATCATCAAGATTCTCTTTCAGATCTCTGTTTTCTCTTTCCACTTTATCAAGATCCTCAAGAGTAGTCCAAAGCTCTCCTTTATCATCCATTTAACCAACCTTTAGGATCCTCTCAATTGATTAAGCTCTTCAGCAAGGAACCAAAGCTCTATTACCAATTTTTAAATAGGTGCAAGACAACTATGAGGGCGAGGATGAATCAGTTGTCACAAAATTCAAACTTAAAAAATATAACACTTATCAATTCCACAACCACACTATTTTGTTATTAAGTAAGAGCATGAAACACAAATAACAAAAAGTAAATCAACATAATGAACACCATATTTTTATGTGGAAAACCCAATAAGGGAAAAACCACAGTGAGGATTAACTCACAATATATAAAGAGTTTATAAAACTAAACATAGAGGCTCACTGCTAAGGGATCATTACCCAAAAGAGGACTCACTATCTAGAAGAGGACTCACTGTCCAAATACAAAATCTCACTACTTTCTAGGAAAGGCTCACTATCCTACAAGAAGGCTCATTTCCTACAAAAAAATTATAAAACAAGTTAGGCCATACAACCAGAATGAACTAAAAAGATGCACCTATCAAGTGTTGATGCAGTTCCAATGATGCTCAATATACAAACTTAACACATTTCATCATTTTCACACTTCTTCACTTTAGAATTCACAACTCAATCATTTGTCTATGTATCTCCAAAAAATGTTCAATATATATACCTGATCTTCACCACAAGCATCAATTAGGTCGGCCTAATTAGATGCACTTCTCATTCATGAAAAAGTATCAACTATTAGATCCAATCATTCATGAAATATTTCTAAAGCAATTCAAACCTTTAGCACATTACATCATGTTGGTATAGACCAAAAATAGGTTGCACATAAATCCTTATATTGTATTATAATTAACTCAAGAAGTTGAATGGGAATAGACTTCAATGCAAAAGGAAACCAACAGAATAATTACACTATGTCATATGAGGACCAAAGCACATAATAATCTAAACATGCATGCCTTCAACAATCATAAAAAATATCCCAAACTACAACTAGTAGCTTTCAACTATAGAGAAATGTGGACTAAAATACCAGAGAGTGCACCAAAATAAAAGATCCACCACCAGAGGAGATAAACCAATTATGCACACCAGTTTAGGGTACCAAACCAAACTGCCAACATGGTGACATCAATGACAACATATAGACAAAGTTCTCCATTCTTCCAACACTTGCAACCATAATCTGTGGATGTATGCTCATCACCAATAGCTTTCATATATATCGATACTATATTTGTTGGTGGTGAAGACTGCACTAAGATCAACTCCATGTTAAGCTCCTCTATCTATGACTATGACTCTAGATGGGCCAACTGAGCATTCTTCAACAAGTCCATAGTCACCTCAAGCTCATGAGTGAGATCATCAACCCCTTCTTCCTTTCCCTTCAATGCATCATAACAGATGCAATCCCACTCGAGAAGATAATATTTGTCCACAAGCAGTTGTAGGTACCTAATTTTGATTCATTATTCCAATTGCTTCTTGAAGTGCCTGAAACTCTACAAGGGAAAGTTCACTATCATAGTTTTCATCTGTCATGGGAGTACTCCAACCATAACTGGTCAACATCTGATGAGCAACTTCAAAATGCTCTATGGTGGTAGCAATCATTCTATCATTAACCTTAAGTTTCCCTACCAAATGATGAGGACCCTGGAACTTATTACACCCACACAAATTCTCTGATTTATAGTTTGCAATATGATATGAGGTTGAATCATCATCTCTCACTATATGATAAGTAGCATCTTGTGTGCTATTAAATTTTCACACAATATTGTCAAAGGTATTGCTACTATGTTCCTCATATGATGGATCAAAAGACATTGTAGAAGCTACTATTTTGACAATATCTATGCCTATTTCTTCTTCCATAGTAACTACATGTCCATTTGAAGAATGATCTTGGGACTCATTGCCAATGGATAAATTTTTTTATTTGTTTTCCGTGGTCTGATTTGAAAAATCTAACTTGTTGTGGCATGAATCTTCAACAAAAAATGCATTAGTAATACTCAAATCTTGAGTATTTTCCTTTGAAAACTCCATAGGACCATTTCCCTCATGTGAAACTTAGTTGTTGTCTCATGTTGATGCACGAGAACCTCACTGTTGTCATGAAAATCAAAACTATTATCATTGATGATAAAAGTTCTTGAATGTTGTGAGTATCATTTTGGGGCTCCACCATACTATTATCATATTGTAAAATTTCCTTATCAACAACCACTTCATTTTTTACCCAATGTTCACCTGTAGGCTGATCAATATTTTTTGACTTATCACATTCTAAACCAAACTCATCATAGAGACTTTTGGATGCATCACTTGTAGATACACCAAGTCTCTCATTTTTGTTGTGTGATGTGGTTCATCTTAAAATAGAATCTTCATACTGCTACATGCTATGAGCTAATCTTTATTGCGAAAGCATAAGTTCTTGCTAGAGATTATTCAAGATGCTCTTAACACTTGGCTACTCATATTTCTTTGATTTTCTTTTTTGCTTGCTATAATACACCCGATACTCCATATAGCAGGTGAAGGAAATATCATTTCTAATCTCTTGTGGAAGTGTAAGGTACCCTTTATAAGAAACCATTATATCATCTTTGGAACCCATGATTCACAACAACATCAAACAACTAACTTACCATGTTTCACTGACTTTTTTTTTTTTTTTTTTTTTTTTTTTCTGATTGCTTTAGTTTGATACATGTGCCTTTTTATCAAACTAAAATCATAACAAGCTTATAGCACATAGCTATTAGTTATCAATAATAAAGATGCACTCAAGTTTGTTATTCTAAACTTACTAAAAATTGGTGGTAGATATAATTTCTTTATTGCAAAGATTAATTTTTGTCTTATATGATTTTGTCCATATTTGATTACTTCATCCCATTTGAAGTTTGCAAAATTAATTAGACTCTACAATTACTTTCCTTTTTCTAGCACTGATTATTTAATCAAACATTATTTTTCTTGATTTGCAACATCATTTGCAATCATATACACCCGCATAGTAGTCACAAAGCTTGAACTCTTTATTAATTTTCCTTTATCTAATCTTCCACAAGTAGCTCAAGTTTTTTATTTTCTTTACTCTACAAAACTCCCATGTCAGGCTGTATGGGGTAGCCAGGGATTATAGCTATGATTTGTGCCCAATTTATCTTATTTTCAATGATTGAGCAATACTGAAGGTGACTAGTATAAAGAAGACCTATTTTTCTTATTTTAGCACTACTTCATTCCCATGTCACACCTTGACCTTCAAACATAAGTCTCCCACCTCCTATGATGCATTTTACCCAACGACAGCTATAGAGAGGTATTTGGCTACCTATTTTCTTGAAGATAGGTCCCATGATTTTGTCTTGTCTTAGTTTGTATTTGCTAGTTACCTTCTATCTTATCCACGTATTTTCTTTTGTATTTATCTGGAAGAGAAACTCGATAGCAATAAATATTGTCTCTTTAACTCCATCATTGTCTTATGTCCAACAAAACCCTTTCAAAGTGAACCAAGCAAGCAAGGAGGACCCGATAAACTTCTAAACCAATTCCCTAATTAATTATTTTTGTCTCTATCTTTAGCCTTTGTTTTTATTTTCCAGGTCAACCTAAGCTATTTTGGCTTCATCTACAAGGATAGACCATCCTTCCAAAAGTATGATATCTTTATTATTTTATATTTGTGCTTGCATCATAAAATCGATCCCTCTTAGATTATATTAGCATCCCCACACTTTGCAAAGGTACCATGATTATGGGGGAAATTGCCAGAATATTATTAATTAAAGAATTCCGCAATAAAACCCCAATTGAAAAATCCTTTAGTTCTAAAAATTAACAAAACCCTAAAATTTTGATCAAGATATATTCCCCCAAAGCAAAAAACTCTTCAAACCTTAGCAAAACTAATTTTTTTTTTTTTGAAAACCCACACAAGATGGCAGGAAACCACTCTGATACAACTGTAAGTGCCCTCATTCTCCTAAATACAAAATTCCTTGCAGCTGTTGATTTGATTCTTTTTGTGTTTTGAAGTTTAGAAAGGTATTGCTAAATAAAGCATAAAATTTACAGAACAAGGAAATGTTGAAGCATAAATATAATATTATATTAGAGTTATTAATGTCCCGAGGTTACATTAAAAACATTCATACCTAGGTAAAAGTCTTCTGATATTGGAAAGATGATGAAACCCTTATTCCGAATTTCTTCTATAAATCCGATGAAGGAAAAATGTGACTTATGAGATAAAGCCACCAATTATCTATCCTCAGATGATCTTTCACACCCTCAGTAAGCTTGGCTCAAGAAGCAGCTACACTCTCCAAAATCGTTGTAGCTGAAATACAAAATGCAAAGCCAATTTGATAAATAATCCAAAATAATAATGAAATGTTTTTTGAGAGCCTTTATATATCTTCACTTTGTGTTTGGCTTCATCTCATATAATTTCACTTTAATTTCATTTACTTTTCCCTCCGTTTGGTGTACAACAAAATAATATAAAGTATATATATTAATAATTACTTATAACTCTCTTTAACTTGGTACTTTATATTATTCCTCATATGCACTTTATAATTTGACTTTATAATCATTAATTAACCCCTTTTAATAATAGAGTCAAATACAATTTAATGATGTGCACTTTTTAATTATTATTTAATTATTATTAAATCTTTTCTTTAATAATAATTAAACTCCATAAATAAACTCCATTCATCAATTTTGACTTCGCTATTGGCTTACCCACTGCACACTCTACCCATCTAGATGCCTAGTAAAAATAGTAAGGTGGGTTTCTAATGTCCAACTAACTTACTATAATTAGTAATTATATGCAAATAAAGCCAACAACCCTTGAATATCAATTTCCTTAGAACATTTGAAGGATCCGAAGATGAAAAAACAAACAACTACCCTCTAGAGAGGCAAATATCTCCACAACAGGGTCCTCTAAACACAAATATTAGCCTTCAAGGACCTAGTGATAGGCTAAATCCTCTAAATCTAATGCTCATGAAAATGCAGACATTACACATTCTAGATTAAAAACTTGTATGTTTCATAGAAGCTAATCAATATCAGAGCCAATTTAAAAGCTATCTCTCGATATGAAATCCTACATAACTAATTGTTTGTTCCTATTGAACAAGATTGTGTGTTGTGTCATTTAAGGGTGCATATTGACACTATCTGGTAGCAAATAGTCCTCCTTCTCTTTAAAATATCGCATCATTTTATGCTTAGATGTGAAGCAATCTGGTGATGTATGGAATGGTTTTCTCTGGTTTGGTTAAATTTTTAGGCATGCATGGATAATACCTAGGAGAAATTTTACTTTTTTCAGTACTTTTGATGCTTTATTTTAGAATAGATGTCTAAATTTTAGAAAATGTTCCTAAAAAAAGATAAATGCATGGAGTTTTTATTGCAAATCTTTTGATTCCATGATATTGTTGAATGCTTAAAGCTAAATTTACTTAAGTGAAAGCAAGTTAAAGTTCATGAAATGTTATTGCAATTTTTTTGATCTCATGAATTTGTTAAATGACTGGACCGAGATTATCTTTTGCCGATCCCTATGATTCTTTTGAAAAACTAAAAAAACTATTTATCCCTCATGATTAAAAACATTATCACAATGAACCTTGATGTGAACCTAGTATGGTCAAGACCTGACATAACCAAGCCTTGGGATTAAGCTGAGTTAGCCTAAGATTTAGGTTGTCTTGGTGCAATCTTTCAAGTAAGATAGGTTCCCTGCAATGTGTCTATGAGGATTTTATTTGCACTATTGGTGTGCAACTAACATCATCGTCAACAGGTCCCTATTTCAATGATAATATAAGGATAAAATACTCACTAAAAAAAGATAAAAAATCAATCTTAGCGGCACTTTGATTTACTTTAGAAGGACCATCAATATTACTTTTTCAAAAATATAGTGGTTGAAGAGACCATTTACTTCCTTCATTCACCTTACTAGATATTTTAATCCTAGAGCTGGAATGGATTGAGGAGAGAACTAAATATACAAATTTAATTTCCTTAATAATTGAATATATAAAGGAGATATGACTTCCTCCAAGGATGTTTACCAGCTAATTTTTAGTAGCTAATGTTTCTTTAACCAATCAAAAACTCTTAAAATTAGGATCTTTAAACCATATATCTTCTCAAAAGAATTCGTTCGAAAGGGGGAGATGAAGGTAGGAAGGTAGGTTTGGTCGATGGAGTTCCCATACACTACATTTTTCCAAGTTACAATCATTATTCACAAGAACCATAATATTCTATAGTGAAATTAATCTTTCATGGACCTTATATCTCTAATGATAAACTTGGATTATATCCTTCATGGAGGATAACTTGATAAAAACTCCATTATTATTGTATACAACATTATCATTTCAACCTCTTCCTATTCAAACTCAACTTCTAAGTTTCATAAATGTCACATGATTCCAAATCTATGAATCTCTAAATATATTTAAAATAATGAATTGAAACAACTTTAAATGTGTGAAATTTATTTTTAATACATCTTTATTATGTGCAGTGGTTGTTCTTCTTGTGTGTTTTTCATACTTCCAAATAATATATGATTGAAGATATGAAAACATTATCAAGAAAGAACTGTTTAGTATCATATTTATCAAGAGGTTTAACTTAAAATATTATTTATGTTTTATTGAGTAGAATTTAATCATTGCATCTAATAATTATTCTAGAGCGAAAAATAGCATTAAAAGGTATATAAAATCTCATAATGTTGTTGAAAAGGATAGTTAATTGATGCATACCTTCTATGATTATCTAACCATGGCTAGAACTATTGATAAGTCTGGCTAGAACTATTGATAAGACTTTTTTATTTGTATTCATTGTGCCTTCTTGGTATTGATTGTGTGTAGTCCTTATTGAATCTTTATTTTTATTAATCAAAAATCAATTTAATTTAATTTTTTTTTATAGCAGATAACAAATCTGTATAATACTTCTTTTAGGAAAAAAGGAAGAAAATAAAAAATGAGTTTACAATGCTTCTAAGAGCTCTCTACTGAGTTACAGTGAAGTGTTATATCCTATACAATATTCTTCCAATTTTTTTTAGGAAAACACTTTTGCATATCTAACAACATGAGTAAATACAGGACACATGTCCTTTTGAAAAAATGAGGATGCGTTCCTTGAACTTGTTTGGTCAACCTCCTTGGGAACTTGGGAGGTCAAACTACTTTTTTGATTGACACAAAGGCTCCACCTAGGTGTTGAGGGATTGAAGTGTTGAATTTTTAGACCTTATCTCATTTGGATGCTTCTAAAAATCTCCAATCAGTAACCTCCACCTCCTAGATGCTTGTCAACTATTGATACCACTATCATAACTGCTCCAATTGGCCTTTACACCTTCCCAGTTTAATTGTAAGATAATAGGGCATAAAGCATCAAGTCTCCTTGAGGGTATGAGAGGAAGGGTTTGACTAGCTCTAGGACTTCAAACTACACCAAAAATCTTCATTTCATGCCTTCATAACCCACTTGCTCTACATTTTTAGTCATGTAGGTGTTTTAATATGTTTTCAAAATGCATCAACCCTATTCTTTGTCTCATCCCTGCTCTTGCACTCATTTATATTATTCTTGCACTTGTGTTGGCCCAACTAACATAATCATACTATCTTTGATAACTCTGTCTTTATCCTCATACTTCTATGCCATCATTCTTAGTATTCCTTTCTTCTACGCACTATTTGGCTTATGCATTCTTCCTTGGTTATAGACTGCCTTTTTGATAATGTCATATTACTGTCATACATAAGGTATTCTTCATTACTCTTATACTTTTTCAATGGATTACTATGCTCTCTTAGTTTGTAGGCCTTTGTTTCATTGGATTATACAGGAATTATGGCCTTCAATGGTTAAAGAAGGCTTAGAATTTTCTTCATTCCAATAGTAGCATGTGATAGATTTATTAACTTCTTGCCCTTCTATCCTGTTTACAATAATTCCCTGTCATGGCCTCTTAACAAGTAGTCCTGTTAGGAAATAATGCATTCAAACCCAAAATCTTAAACCATTTCCTACATAACCCATGAGAGATTAACACTTGAGCATGTACAAGTTTTCCAAATGCATAGATCAAATAGACAAGCCACAAGATAACACAAGATTTACCCTGGGAAAACCCTCAAGAGGGAAAAACCTAGCTTCCAAAAGCATCCATACTCCATCATATTAATCAACCATAAGGAAATACAAGAGTTACAATGAATAACTCTAAAGCATCGAGCCCTCCAATTCATTTTCATGTGTCCAAGCATGAATCCACACATCTCATGCCATGCTTCACAAATGAACTCTTTAGGAAGACTCAATAAACACAACCAACCTACTCAACCCCCGCACTAAACCACTACACATGTGTTTGCTTTTATAGACACAAGCTTGCACAAATACAACTAGTGGAAAGGTAAAAATATGTGAATAAAAAACCACTAACCCCTTATTTCTAATATTGGGTACTAAGCTATTACATTATTTATTTCCCCAATATTAAATTATTATCACATGTACCTACTAGACAAATAATAATATAATGTTACAACACAACATCACATGGGTCCCCAAATAATTACCTAGTGTGATTGTCCACACCACCAAGGTGCATCACAACTAAATAATTATTTAATTACAATAATAGAATAAAATATTTTATGCTATGGAACGTACAACACCATATCCCAACTTTCTCCCACTTGTTGTATACATTGCATAAGGGATCATTGCATAATGTACATTATCATAGCTGTCCATGAAACCACATGAATCTATAACATGCTCTCGTGCTCCATCAAGATACCTACAATAAGAACAAAGTGACCACCATCTCAAGAAATAAATCCTCTCATCCTCCAATGTGCCACCTATGGAAGAAAAGGAACATTCCAAGGTGAAGATGTACCAATCCATTAGCACAAGCATCAAATCCAAGTGATAACAAAGGCTCTTCCAAGCTGCTATCATGAAGAAAAAACCCACATGATTGGAAATAGCATCCACAACACATGCTAATCCAACCATCCATACCTCCAAGTTATCAATACATCAGTAAATTCATGCCAAGAACATATGCAACTCGTAAATTGCAACCAAGCTCCCTATAAAACCTATCAATGAAGTACATACATATCTAGGAACTCCCACTGCATAGGTAATGCTAAAGAATATCAAGTCTACCAATCCACACTATACATCGAGGTGTGATAAGTCAATCAAAACATGAAGTACCAAGAACAATAACAATGATCCACACATGCAACCCATAAAGCTACATAATCTCTGAAAACATATTGCCACCATCCTCCCAAAACATGAACATCTAGGAAGGAATCATGAAGAAGAGAAACCTGTAAACCATAATTCCCTTCTACTAACACCTCAAAAAGTGTATTGTTGTGTGAAGTATGATCTCCTAAACAACCCCAACTAAAAAGCCTTAACAACATCCATAACACCCAATCTTATAGATCAAGTACAACAAATGAATCAATGTAATAATGCCAACATGGATGTAAGCCTCTCAAAACAAGAAGATCAAACTCATATGTAACCATCCCCATAACTAGAAATCAACCCATAAACCATCTCCTAACAATCCTCATCAAAGAATGATATCATAAAATCAAATGCAAAAGGAGATAACCATGCCATAACATCCCTCAAAATGAATCCTCCAGAACTAGCTATCCATAGTTCAAGATCCATATATATGAAAGATAAAGCATAAAAAACAACAAATTTGAAATTTATAATGGGAAAATACCTCTCAGGTCATAAGTAGTTGAGTAGACCAAGAGTGGGGAATGAGAATGCTCCTCCAGGATAACCAAGTCATCATGGCTCACTCCAAGAACAATATTCTCTATTGGTCCATCATGAAATCACATCCATATCCAGGTGAAGGCTCCCTCGGTCTTTCTGCTGAAACCTCCAAAGAGTAACTATCTCAAGTAAATGTATCTAATCACAAGAGAACTCCAACCATCACCTACATCTCTAAGTATCCATGAGCACTTGTAACCGATCAATCCATGCCAAACTCCAAATGCAACATAGAACCGTCATGAAGTAATCAAGCAAATGATCAGTGTACTCAATATAAAGAGAATCATACATGAGCAATGTCAAAGCTCCAACTGCAGAATCAGGAACAGGTATCATGACAATATGATCTAATCATCTCCTCCTAGTAGATCACATGCACCATAGCATACATCCTAGTTTCAAGAGAACATATAATATGCCAAACTCTAAACTAGTATCAAAAGTATACCATGACATCATACCAATCACTCTAAGCCAAGAAAACATATCCCCAATCACATGAAGATAACCATACCAATGATGCATCCACATCATTTCCAACAACTCCAACTAAACTATGATACGAGCTACACATGGCATCATGACTACCATCCTCTCCATGAAGATCATCCTGGTCTACAAACACTCAACTGCAATGTCAGTCACATAACAAGTAAATCAAGATCTCCAAGCCAAGAAGATACATACAATTGCCATAAAAACATCACAAACCAATCCAACACTGCCAAGTCATCACTGTCACAAGCTCCCACTAAAAGTGTATAACCAATGAATTTAACAAGCTATCATGACATCGTGATCAACCACATGCTACAAGTCCAATGAACCAACTAATAAACTACTCAAAACATCCATTCTCTCAATCCTGAAACAACATACCAATGCACAAATGACCACAGACAAGGACAACTAGTGAAATCTGCAACAACAATGAATCAAACCTAGTGGATATAGACAGTCTACATATGATCATCCCATTGCAATTAAATGGGTGATCAATCCATACAACTACATAACTCGCAAATCCAACCACTAAAACATGCAAACTCATCATCACATTAGTAATTGCAAATCGAGATATCAAAGAAGATAACCATGTAGACATTAAGACTCAAACACCAAATCAACTTTTGATCTGATTTGCTAATCATGTCCACAAATGAGTAATCATAGTCAAGGAACCAAATAAGCATCAAGAAGATAATGGAAATGTCCTAATATCAAACCATATCACCACCAAACACCACATACATGATCATGTCGTGTCAATGCATAAAATGTACATGCATATACATGACACTATAACCATAGCCACCATTGTACTTGCACTCAACTATCACCCATACAAGACTCCAAGCCTCAAATCATGTTCAACCATGTCCTTAAAATTGAAGACAACCTGTGTACCTATCACCATCAAAGTCCTAATTCTGAAAAATAACCTATAAACTTGTACTAGGAAGCACCAATCTGATAATAAGCTATATCATTATGAATAACATATAAAAACATGTACTCCCTGAAGGTTTCTCCTCTTCACTCATCTGGATGCTCACACAATCATACCCCAAATCTCAGGCACCTACAAGCGATCCAACAAATACCAAAAATTCTTTGCACCACAAATAGATAAGCAATCTAAATGATTGTGTAGTACACTACAAATTATCTCCAACACATCTTCAAAATCAAAAAATTGATTCCATATGCAAAAGATATGACCAAAAACGTGCAAACGAGAATATCTAATTTTTTAGGCTCCAAAAACATGTCAAAATGACAAAATAAGAAAACCAAACCTATACCATAGTGTATTGCTTGGAACTAGCTTTCCAATGACTATAAGAAGTCAAAAAATGACATGCTTGGCAAAAGTTATGCATATTTGAAAAAAAATGCTATATTTTGTGCCCCTAGTGGCTATTGGGTGGTGTGCCGGTGGTAGACAGGTGATAGATTCCAAAATTCATTTAAATCCAATTTTATTTTCCAAATTTAAAATATCCTCCACCCCCGGGTATGGACCCAACACAATTATCCAATATGGTTTAATAATTTTTTATTTCAAAAAAAAGTTATTCCCCTCCAAAAAATATGTCGGTCCCCTTAGGTCAGACCCAAATCCATATCAATTCTGGCATATAAATCTTAAAGTCCAGGGGATGAATATTTTTTCAATGACATATTTTTAACAAAGGTTTTGATTTTTTTTAAAACATTGGCGGATGTACCTGCAGGCATTTGAAGCCCTGCCGACGGTGGTCCTATCGACCAACAAGCCACCGATTGGCAGTGCCGACGACATATGTCGTTTGGCCCTACCAATAGCATATTGTCAACAATAGTGCCACATGTGGGTACAAGTAGGTGTGGGGGTCCGACCCCCCACAAACTTATTTATTTATTTATTTTCTTTTGAATTTAAAAAATATTTTCTAATTCACTTTAAAAAAAAAAAAATTTCAAAATATTTTCTAACATATTATTTTTCTTTTTCTTGTAGGATTTTTTAATATGATCTTTTCAACAACCCAACAATTTTTTTTCTATGAACTTTATTAACGAGAATTTATATTTAATTTTTCTACACATGCAAAATGGGCCTTTTGTTAAAAATGTTTTTGCCTTTATTCCAACTTTTCCAAAATTAGTCGAATTTTATGTCAAAATTCATCTCTCAGCTATCCTAAATCCAACCACGAGGTTCATTTTGTTCTAGGAGGTTATTTGTGAAATTTCCCCCACAAAACTCTCACATGCAAACTCCAACCAAGAAACCTTTTTTCACCCAACATTGAAAAATTTCACATCTACAATAAACTCAAATCTTGACAACCCAAAAGCCCAAATTTGCATAAAAACACTTGCAACATGTGTTTCATACCTTGTAATGCCTTAGACCCTACATGCATGTCTATGGCTTAAACTTTGCAAAAACTCTCAAACCATAGCTATAACAAAAATATTCAATCATGAAAGCTCTGATACCATTTGTTAGGAAATAATGCATTCAAACCCATTATCTTAAACCATTTCCTACATAACCCATGAGAGATAAACATGCATACAAGTTTTCCAAATGCATAGATCAAATAGACAAACCAAAGAATAATACAAGATTTACCCTGAGAAAACCCTCAAGAGGGAAAAACCTAGCCTCCAAAAGAATCTGTACTCCATCATATTAATCAGCCATAAGCAAATACAAGAGTTACAATAAATACCTTTGAAGCATCAAACCCTCCAATGCACTTCCATGTATCTAAGCATGAATTCACACATCCTATGCCATGCTTCACAAATGCACTCTTCAGGAAACTCAATAAACACAACCAACCTACTCAACCCCTGCACTAAACCACTACACATGTGTTTGCTTTTATAGACACAAGCTCACACAAATACAACTAGTGGTAAGGAAAAACCATGTACATACAAAACCACTAACCCCTTATTTTTAATATTGGATACTAGGCTATTAAATTATTTATTTCCCCAATATTAAATTATTATCACATGTTTCCTAAACAAATAATAATACAATGTTACAATACAACATCATGTGGGTCCCCAAATAAATACCTAGTATGATTATCCACACCACCAAGCTGCATCACAACTAAATAATTATTTAATCACAATAATAGAATAAAAAAAATTATGCAATGGTGTACAACACCATATCCTAAAAAGTTCAATATCCTAAAAAAAAATCATATAATGTGATGACAATCATGTAATGCAAGGACTGTCTTTTGTGAAAGTTGACTATCTTTTCAGGGACTATAGGTTGTCATTTTGTATGTGTCCAGAATCTAAACCCTCTCCATGGACTACCCTTTTATCTAGTACGACCCTTTGTTTGGTACATGCCACTGTAATCTCATGTCTATTTGTTAATGTTTATCAATATGAAAGAGCTTCAAAAAAATAAAGATATCTAATAACATTTGACAGACCAAAAAGAAATTCAAGACCAAAGGAAACATTTCCAACTCATTTCTCCATTGTCACTATTTCACAGTGACCAGAACTGCCATATTGTAAGATCTTTCATGGCTTGAAAACCTGAAAATCACTCTACCTAACTTACAAATCATGAATTTATTCCCTTCAAATGTGATGTTACTTGTTCAAAAATTTCAAGATCCACATCCTTCTTCACTCTCCCTGTTTAGGCATATGCTTGTTGTAGATTGAATTTAAGACTATTAATCAAAGTTTCATTGCATTTTTCTTAATATTTCCAATCGTCAATGTTGTTGATTATGGTACACTATAAGTTGTCTTGATTCTCTACCATGCAACATTGTGGGTTGTCATTCAATCCCTGTTATACTCTGCTATGAATATGCATGCCATGGTTTGAGATGTGTTTGTTATGGACTATCTTTGCATGTTTTCAAACATTCACTATTATGTTCACCTTGAATCTCCTGATGTCCTTTCTAGATAGCCAACACCGCTACAATATTCATAGATCATCATTGGAGACACTATTGCTTGGACAATTTTGTAACCTTTGTAATTAACTGTAAGTAACATGTGTCATACACTAGGAATGCTGCCCTTAAAACTCTTCTCTTATACATTTTAAACTAGTCCTTTCATGGACTACAAAAAGATATATGATAGTGCTTTCAAGATCATGATCTTTCCTTTTATAGACTGTCCTCACAACAATGTCATATTTCCCTTGTTTCCATGTTAGGAATGTCATCATATCTTAGACATAAACTCTCGATGCCATGACAGATTGAAAACTGATAGTACACAGGTTTATGCAATAGTTTATGACTGCCATGTCCTTACATACCGACTGCCCTCTACAGGTGTGCACATCATTGCACATGGTCATCTTAGAACATATCTCTGACATAACTCATTATAGATCTGTGCCTCTTTTACGTTTAAATTCCCAGCTCCTATGGTTTTAGACAGGTGCTTGGTATTTTGAAAGACCAACTATACCCTTGACAGAGCCTATCAATGGATTTGACAACTCCCTCACATGCTTATGGCCTCCTTCCTCGTGAAGCTCTGTTCTTCACATGATAGTGCTTATGACTATAAAGCTGACCTTTAAGCTCCTCTCTTCTATGCACTACATTATCGTCAAATCTATGAAAAGACCCTAAAGCATATTTCATTTACCAGACTAAAATTTGGTAATTGATTTGGCATCATTCTTCATGTTTTCAATTAGCAATACCTTAGACATGCATGATCAAGGTGAAAGAGGTCTAAATTCTTCAAGCCAATACTAATAGGTTGATGAACCTGTGAACTCCTGTAGCATGTTTCTTTGAGGCTTGCTCCTTTCCTTCACAAGCATACATGTCTTCTCATGGAATCTTCACTGTTTTATTCAAACTAATCATACATATTCCCAGTGTATTCAGCTGCCCACTTTTTAAAGTCACTGAACTATTCATGCTTATGGCCTTAGGGACTGTGTAATCATTCTAGCTATTCACTTTTGGTTGATTAGGCTGTATGATGCAAAAAGAATCCTTTCACTATCATATTGATTACTGTCACCGTCATATCTGTGACACAAAACCTTCAGATCTAGTCTCCAAGAAACCACTGTGCTTTTCTTGCTACAACCACGGCTTTTTGAAGAATGTTGTGATATAGTGTGATGACTCCTCTATGTGTTATGACTATCCTATAGATTGTCAATGTAACTACAGTCATGCAACACTATCATATAGCCTTTTGACAAGGTTTTTCTTAATATTCACCATAGAGTAGGTTTTTGCATGGTTGAGATCTTGATAGAACATGAATGCTTATTTATCTTTTGCTTTCTTTTATCTAGCTCTAGGGTTTTTGATAGGAATTAACATTTATAGAGATAATATCATCCAATGAATACCTCTTTATTGCATTTGAAACACCATAAAGAAGGACTTTCCATGACAGTCTTATCCCTATTTACAGGGATTTATCCCTTTAACAATTGTAGATTAACTGATTTTGCAACTGGCTGTCTTGGCTCTTTAATATTGCAAGCTTATTCAGTAACCCTTGACAGACCATTAATGATCTTCACACCTTTCTACCACTTTTGCAAGGTCTTGAGTTGTTTGCTAGACCCTCATAAGTTTAGCATATCTATAGAAACTATATGCGTCTTTTGAAAACCTTACACTAAATAGAAAGGTGACGTTCTCTATGCAGAACTATTAACTCTGATATCAAATCTTGATTATCAAGATGGAACTATTGCAATAATTTTTTTTATAAATGTATGCAAGTTGAATTTTTTTTTTATCATCAAGAATTTTTACATGATAAATATTATGTGATTGTAAAATCAACAAGAAGAAATAAATTAACAAACCATAAGAAAGATGATTTATATCGAAAAACTCTTACAAGAAAACAATGCACAAGAGAAAGAAGATAGTCATGTATTGATATTCAAAAGAGGGATAGAGCCACGAAATAACACTTTGAACTCTCACAACACTCCTATATACCTATAAACGATCTAATTAGACTACTATCGTATGTTTCAACTTTATAGAAAAAAGAGAGGAATAGCATAAATAGTTTTCCAAAATAATGTACCATCAAATCATGATAAAATTAAAAAAATCCCACATCCACAATGAAAAGGCTCATTTGAGAATAGTAAATGTATATCCCAATGAGCCTTGAATAGTAAAAATAACTTGATTACTAGTAATAAACGAATCTTTGATTTGTAACTCCTCTATAATTTTCCATATCCCAAGTGTGTGTTTAAATTCATCACCCAACTCATGTGAGACCCTTCAATAATGCTTAAGATATTCTACTACTCAATTCTCAAACCCAAGTTGAGAGATTTGTGAAAAATAGCTTTGTAACCACCACTGCCAACTCTGCCACCCTGAATGCATTATGACAGGTAATATCAAGATTACATGAAATAATCTAAATTACAATATAATTTTTTTATTACACCTTATGTGTCCAAAGACATTTTTGAAGAGTGTTGGAGACACATGAATAATACATAAGATTACAAGGTAAATTGATACTTTAATCCTAACCTTATTAAATTTTGCACTCAATTTAGTTCATAATAGTTTCTTGGAGGGGGAGTTGGCTTGGTCCAAATTTTAATTTTAAAGTTATAGGCTATTAGGATCATTTCTACACTTGAGAAATTGGATCAGTCTTTATCATGTAGATTCAACAAGAGAGTGATTTGACAAATTAAGAATTAGGACTAGACCCTAGAAGTGTGTGCACAAAGAATCTAATTATATTCAAATTATTTATCAACTTTGATGCAAAAACATATCACTAATATTCTAATCCTTATGTAAAAATAACTTGATCAAAATAGACCCCAAATAACATCCTAGCACTAAATGGTGTGTTTGCTAGCTATCTTTGTGCTTGTTTCACTAGGCGATTTGTAGTTAGGGAGTGTTGGAAGGTTGTGGTGAGGAGGCAGCCATATGTTGTTAGATGTGTTGTAGGTAGATTCAAAAGGATGTGACAAAATAGTGGTCAAATGATGGTGTTGGAACACATTTGCCATTGTGTCAAAAGATCAATTTGTTAACGTCCAATACAAATGCAAAAGATAAGCAGATCTATAGGAGGTGGTTAGTCCACACCCCAAATCCAAACAGAGAAGCTGGCGATTAGTCCAACAATCCCCACCTCAGCATGACCTGAGGGGATTTGAACCCACGACCTGGCTTTGATACCGTTTGTTGGAACATGTTTGTTTTTGTGCCAAAAGATCGACCTGTTAATGTCCAATACAAATGTCAGAGATAAGCAGATCCATAGGAGGTGGTTAGTCCATGTCCCTAATCCGAAGGGAGATGTTAGTGATTAGTCCAACAAATGGTGGTTATACAATAGGTTGTTTGTGGTAGCAGTAACTACATTGATTTTATGTACAAAAATTTAACTCCAATTTAAAGCTCATTGATTCATAACTCAAGTCAAAAGCCTTTATCCATGATCTGATAAGAGTAAACTCCAAATAAATAGAAAATACAAGATATACAATGTTCATCAATACAATGAAAAATTACTATGCCTTCTTATTTTAAGTTGTATCCTTTCTTTTTATATTAAACAAAGGTAGAAAAAAAATAAAATGAAATAAAGAACAGCAGCTCAACAAAAAACTGTCTAGAAATTTGAAAATTTGAAGAAGAAATACATAAATCAGTCCCAAGACACAACTGTTCGAAACAATTTTAACAAGATACATTTCAACCAATGTCATCAGTACAAGATAGTACTTACTTGAAGCTGTATCTTATAAATCTTATATATCACGAGATAGCAGTACTTCAACGGGCAATTGTCGAGATCAATTTTAAGCCCTGGTGGTCCCCCATCAACCACTAGATTATGACCGCTTACATACTTTGAATCCTCACTCACCAGATACAATGCCGCCTCTGCAACGTCCTCTGCTTTAAGGGTAGCTTCCTTTAAATTGGCTACACCCCTAATCAAGGCCTCCATGTTGGCTTTGATCTTGTCTTTCTCCTCTTCTGAAGCCCCCATCTGCACGACATTAATTACCATATCTGTTGCAACCGCAAAAGGAGAAATACAATTCACTCTAATACCATATTTACCCAACTCAGCTGCGCCATTCTTAGTCAGCCCAACAATTGCATGCTTTGAGGCAGAATAAGAGTAATTATGGCCTCCTAATATCCCTAAGACGCTAGACGTAGAGATTATAGAGCCTCTTTTCTGAGGGATCATAACACGAGCCGCGTGCTTAATGCCATGCATTACTCCTTTTACATTTACATTCATAACAGTTTCGAATTGTTTCATGTCATACTCTACCACGCTCCCTCTGTGGGGTTTTGCGATTCCTGCGTTGTTATACATTATGTCCAGCTGGCCATGTTTTTCCATAGCTAAATCCACGGCTGCACACACGTCCTCCTCTATGCTGACATCGCAGTGGAAAAATGTCGCCGATTGAGAAAGGGATTCAGCAACTTTAATACCAGCGTCGTCTGCAATATCTGCAATTATGACTTTGGCTCCATGTTTTGCGAAGAGCCGAACAGTGGCTTCTCCAATGCCTCTTGACCCACCTGTGACTATTGCAACCTTGCCTTGCAGCCTGCATTTTACACACATCTTAATTTTCTGTCCACAATAATCATTTTATTTGATTCCCAAAGCAAAATCAATGGTTTTGAAAACTGTAACGTGAGATTTTCATGATACTACCTTTTATTAAACTCTAAATATAATGATACTGGAAACTCTAAGAAACTTAAAACAACATAGTTCTCCCCCAGCAAACCAATGATATATTTGCAAAAACAAATGTTCAAATACGGCCTAGGTTTAATCAATTTTGTTATTGCTTTTGTTATTACAGGTCCTGAGTTTTTGGAGGGTTTAAATCTTATTAAATTTTTTAGAAAGGTATATCAATGAAGTTTAAAAACTAAATCCTAAATATAGATCAAATAATCTAAAGACTAAAGTTCCATTGACATATTTAGAAGAACAAAATGACTAAGAAAAAAGAAAAAAAGAAAGAAAACTACCACAAAATAAAACACCCAACTTAGCCACAGAGTCAAAGACACAAATTTCTTTACTGATAGTGTGAGTCAGTGCTGGCTCACAAGAATTCCCAGAACTCTCATAGATGGGCTTCGTTCTTTTATCCTCAAAACAATTTCATCTATAGATAATTCAAGGATATTATTTTTAAAACTGTTTTGCAATCAACTTCCTGTTGAGAGGTAAATGCTTATGAAATTTAGGCTGAGGAGCAAAGAGAACAGTTTCATAAATTCAACACTACTGATAATAATTAAAAATTAAATCTGAAATTACCTTCCCAATGCAGCAGATGCAACCGCTCCCATTTCTGTAGACATTTTTCTTTCATAAGAAAATGCCAGAGCCCGCAGCAAAGCTTCAGGAGTAGGGCAGATCTATAAAATATAGATTTTGCCCCAACAGAAAAGCGGGATGTCTGCATAGCCCACTAACAGAATATGGCATACATGTTCACATGATTAGAAAGCTGCAGTACACATTTAAAGTGTATAGTGAAGAAAGATTGATTCCTCGGTCACACCAGCTAGACATAAAATTGATATGTAATATTTTTAAAGCATTGATAACGTCAACCGTGAGTCTCCCACGGGAGAGGTGCCACCTGTTGTTATAAATAAGTTAATTCAAATGATTTAATTGAGAGCTGTAGGAATACATAATTTAGTAAATATTAACTATATAAGGCAAGTGTAAAGAGGCTAATAGTACTTAGTTTTATATTTGAGGGAGAAGAAAAATATTTGAGGAAAGGAGGATTTGATATGGCCACTCAAGGACTGCTTCTAATACATAAGTATAGTTGAAACGTAAAAAATAAGGTGCACCGCAAATAAGATTAACCAAATGGATGCATCTAATTTTGACTTTAGTTGTTTCATTCAATTTATGAGGGGTAAAATGCATAAATAACAATAAAATAAAATAAAACCTAATTGCTATTACAGCAATAAGGAAGGTTTTAAGATGCTAAAACAATGTGTACCTTGCTGAAAAAGTGTTGTTTCGGGTCTCATTGAGGACTCATTCACCCAATGGCAAATGGGTCCCCACTAAGGTTCTGGAAAAGTGGTTTTTGGGTTTTGTTCTTCAAAGTCTGCACTTCTAGCTCCCAGGTGTTCAGCTCTTGAAATTCATAAATAAATTATATAGAGCACTTTATGTGATCTTACAACAAAGATGACAATTTTTGTAACTTTACAACTACGGCAATTTTGCAACTGTTGTTCTCTACTTGATCTTTAACCTAAAAACTTTCAATCACACATCAAGAGAGAAAAAATGTTGATTGTTAGGGAATAGGGGTTTTCCTTGGTCAAACCACGTTTAGGTAACTAAACCTTGTAATGAAATAATGTATAAAGGAGAGATGAATGAACAACAATGTGTAACAACTCACCAATTCTCAATTGAGCCTTGGAGTACAAATCTGAAACTTAGCATGAAATGGTCTCAATAAGTGTAGATCTTGATTATGAACTTCACATAAGATAATGGCTTTGAAGACTTGAACTTGATCACCAATGCTACATTGCGTTAGCTTAACAACATGCATGAGCTTTGACATGATGAAAGAAATCCTTGATTTTTTCAATAAAACCTTGATAATCTACCCTTGAATTCCTTTGAAATGCTCTATAATGCTCTTGTGAAAGTACTCTCAATTGCTTATGAAGATCTAGTATGAAACTATGTAAACTAACCTTATATTTATACTTATCTTAAGATTCAATCTTGAAATTCAATAACACAAGCCGACATCAGATCTAGGATTCAAAATCATTAAAATCCCACCACAAACATGTTTATAAAGAGGTATCCTTAGTTAAGAAGGACCCATTCGCCATAGGGAAAATGGGTCATAACACAGTCAACTAGAACATGCTTCGGGGAGGTGAAATAATATGTGAATAGGGGGTCCTAGGACCTAGGAAGGACCCATTCTCTAGGTGGTGAATGGGTCCCAGGTCAATAGCCTAGGACTCAAACCTTGCCAAATTAAGTGTTGTGAAACATTATTAATGAGTGTCAGGTTTTATCCTTCAAAAAATGCAATAAGGCTTGGATTTGAATTTAAGTACCAATTAAGCTCTAATTAACCTCAATTAATTAATAAAACCCTAGATTAGTGTGAAAGAGTAAAGAAACACTTTACAACACCCTAAATAAGGCACAATTAACTCCATTTTATCATTAATTATCTATTCCCAAACTATGTGTGAAAAAAGGTTACTTTGTTTAATGCTACAATAGTATAGACCCCCCAATAGGAGAAAACATGAGACTATGAATACTACTAATGAAGAGATAGCTCTTGTGCCAATGATGATAGATTGAAGATAGAAAATGATCCATTGTCTATAAGCAACATTTTTCCCCTAAGGAAGAAACAAATCCACTAGTAATTGTAAAACTCATTCAATTAAGCTAGATGAATAGGGAACTAAAATCCAATTACATGAATCTCTAAAATCTACTCAAATGTTTAGATGTTAGAATCAAGTGATGATAGTTCAAAATCATGTGAAGATTGATGTAGAACAAGCTACAAAGAAAATAATTATGAGGTAACAATGATGGTGTGACTACTATCAAAGATGAGATGAATTCCCTTAGATGAATCTATCAAATCTACAATATGATACTCCACAAACAAAGACTATATGTTTGATAGATATGAATCCAAGGTAGCTATATATGGAAAATGATGAATGCCCTGCTATAATGAATTGATAAGGGCTATGGATGTAGCGATACTAGTCTCATTAAGGGAAATAGATGATAGAGATGCGATCTTGATATGAAGAGTGAGAGAAAGAAGAGAAGTCTTTGTACCATCAAAACATGCAAGACTTATGAAATACTCAAGCTACTCTAAAGTACCATTATTAAAAAGTATGTTATATTTACCATCAAGAGGAATGAAGCAATCTATAATAGGATTATCAAGGAATAAAGAGATATGAAGGTCTCCAAAGATCTCTCAAATTATTCTCCAAAGTGTGTAGGGACAATCAAGATTCATTATATATATTAGAAAACTTTAAATATAATGACATTGAAAAATCTATGAAACTTAAAACAACAAATATCTCCTATAACAAACTAATGAAATAGTGATGAAAACAAGTGTTGAAAATATATAAGATGGATTTAACCATCAAACACATTTCTTTGAAATGACAATAATTTATTAAATTATGAATAATATTTTTGAAAAGTTTATTCTTTTTTACAAAATTTAACATAAAGGAGGGGTAAAAATTTATTAAAACAAGAAGAAGCACAAAGCAAGGGCATTACCACACCCTATCAAGCTCCACTAAGTGGTCCAACTGTTGAGAAAAATCTGGGGGTAACTGACCCCAATCTAGCAAATTCCAATCAGGAATATGATCACAAGCCCAATTAGCCAAACAATCAACAACACCATTCCATTCTCTAGGAATATGAGTCAAAGTAACAAACTCCAAAAAAGCACTAAGGTTAAGAATCTATTCAACAATCAAAGCCAAATGCCAGCTAACATCATCTAAATGCCTCTTATTCAACAAGTTCACCACTACTTGGGAATCAGACTCACATATGATCCTTCGCCACCCCAATTGACTTCCACACTCCATAGCCAATAAAATGGCCTGAGCCTCTATTAAATTATTAGTATGATGACCCTTATAAATAGAGTTCAGATAAACTAAACATGTATCTCCAGATTTATCCTTACCAACACCACCAATTCCAACATGACTAGGGTTTCCTCAAGAAGAGCAATCTGTGTTGATTTTTAAGACTCCCTGAGGTGGAGGAGACCATCACCCTTCCCCATTAACTTTCAAAGTAGGATGTCTACATCTATTGCGCATGAGTTCTCATTGTTGAGGAGGAAGATAAAGATGATTACAACAATCAACATCACAAGGATCCACTGATTATGTTAGATCACACTTAGCCACAACAATTTCTCCCAAAGAATGTAGAATTTTCCACCACAAGAGAGGGGCTGGCAACATCACATCTTGAAAAATCTAATGATTCCTCTCCAACCAAAGGTTCCATATAATAAGGGATGGTCTAAGAGCCCAAGCAACTTGAAGAAAGGAAAAGAAGTAGGGTCCCTGCCCCACCGATCCACAAACTCAGCCAATGAGGGAAAATGCCAACAGGGCGTGTTCCACACCCTCAACCAAAAGTACCAAATCTCCCTAGCATACGAACATTGGAAGAAGAGATGAGAGGCACTCTCCTCACAATTACAACACAAAAAACATATTGAAGGGCCTTAGAAGCCACGATTATACAAATTATTCCAAGTAAGACATTGATTTTGAGCTACAAGCCACATGAAAAAATTGCACTTGGGCCATGATGGCTTATGCCAAACTTGCTTCCACCGAGGGACCTCAATATCTCTAAACAATTTCCTACCAAAATTTAACAATGTATATCAACAAAGCTTAAAAACTAAACTAAACAACACAACATAGATCAAATAGCCTACAAACCATAAAGTTCCATTGACATACTTGGAAAACAAAAATGACTGAAAATGAAAAAACAACAAGAAACCCAAAATAACATGTAACATGATGAGTTGAAACCAAATTGCTCTTAAAAAAACTCTAAACACAATCACTAAACTTAGCCATAGAGACAAAAACACAAATTTTATTATTGTAGTGTTCCTTTTTTAAGAGTCAATCCTAACTCAAAAAGAATTCTTAGAACTCTCATATATGGGCTTCTTTCTTTTTATCCTTAAACAATTTCATCTATAGCTAACAACTCAAAGATATTATTTCTAAAAATAATTTGCGATCAACTTACTATTGAGAGGTAAACTTATATGAAATATAGGCCGAGGAGAGACAATAGTTTCTTAATTTCATTCCTAGTGATAATAATTAAAAAATTAAATCTAAAATTACCTACCCAATATATAGTAGCTTTCGTAGACATTATTTTCTCATAAGAAAGGGCCGAGGCCCACAAGAAATATTCAGTAGTAGGGCCAACTTTATAGGATTATAGCGTAGCCCATTAATTGCTCAGAAAAACCATGACACACATGTGAATAGGATTATAAAGCTACATTACACATTTAAAATGAATAATGAAGCAAGATTGATTCCTTGATCTATTAACAACATATTTTATGTTGGATTTTTAAACTTGTATGAGTTGCTCATATTGGTTTTGGGTATGAAGAAATGTTTCAATAAATGTGCATTTTTTCATTAAAAATGGAATGGCTCAATATAGAATCTAAAATATTCATATTAGATAGAAATAGAATTTATAAACAAGTTATTATATTATATATATAAAATATAATTTAAAAATTAGTGACACATAATTGAGAAAGCACAAAAAGGTTTTGGTAGGAGGTGATTGTGGCATGGGGTATGCGCCATCAGAGCTATGGTAGCCATGAAGAATGTTCATGGCATGGATGGATATCATGACCTAGGAAATGACAATGACAAGAACAAAGGGAATGGAATATGCAATAGGATTGGAGACTAAGGAAATGGTGAGAGGACTTCATAGATTTTGAAGACCAAAACCTTAGGGAAGAGCGCACACTAATGATTAGGGCCAATAGAATCCCTCTCAAATAGAAACCCCTATATAAGTGTACTCTTTTTCATATGGATAATGATGCTATGAAATCCAAAATATCTAGGTTTAAGGAGAATGCCTTTTTTCTCAAATGGTGATGGGATTGGCTTGCTAAAGATAGAATCATTTGTTGGTGTAGGAAGCAACTAGGAGAAGAAACCATGTTGAAAACCCTCATGTAGAGCTTCTACATGATAGAATGTAAGAAACTTGGTCAAAAGGAGGAAATTCTACAAGGGGGGCCATATCTAATGGGTGGTGTAGGGTTCTAAATCAAGGACTAGCAACCAGATTTTAATCCCCTCATTCAAGACCTAGAATGAATTCCCACCTAGATAAGGGTCTATAATCTACCCCAAAAATACTTGGAGGAATTAGCACTAACAAAGATCAATAATATGATTGGAACCTTTCTAATGATAGATGAGAAGATTGAAGAAGGTGACTTTGGGATATATGCTAAAATATGTGTTAAGATAAAACCTAAGCACTAGCCTCTTAAGAAAAATTGTGATCCATTCAAAACAAGATGTTTAGAGGAAAAAAATATAGAGAGATCTTCCTCAAATCATATGCAAAATATGTAGTATGGTGGGTCACTCAGATGAGGAGTGTAGTAGGGTAGAGGCCTCTGATCTTGAGATAGATGAAAGTGAACAAAAAAAGTTGAAATTGAAAAGGGTCCATCTATGGGTAGAGTGTAAGGTTTTGGAAAAGATGAATATGCCCTAAAGTAAGAGCATAAGGCCATTATGGAGGAGAGCACCAAAAATTAAGTTGGATCCCTTGTAGTGACACCTCAAGGTAACACAATAAAGATCCAAAAATCATAAAGAGAGCGTGGGGGTCAGAAAGGAAGGCCTTCAAATAGAATCTGTAGGTCAGGAAGTTGATTCGAAAGAGAAGCCAACCTAGTGAAGATGAAATTGATATCCTAGAGGAGAGAATGTTAGGTAAAGCTTCCACAAAGTAGAAGAAATCCAAAATAGGAGAAAGTGTGGTTGGGGGAGGAAAAGCAACAACGAAAAAATATAAATTGCTTGCAATGTAGATGGATAGAGGTAACTAAGATCTTCAAGAAAGTGAGACACCCTTCTTGAGGAGCCCTAAATCTCATAATGTGGAATGTTAAGGGTTAGAATGATCTTGACAAAAGGCGTCTACTCAAGCTCCAAAATTATTTGAGCAAATAAGATATAGTAATGTTACAAGAAACTAAAATATTAGTTGAAGATTCACAAAAAGTCATGGAGAAATGGAAAACATGGCATATCCATATCCATACATACATCATATCATTCCATCCCCTTGGCAAGGTATCTCCATGGAACTTTTATGGTGACCCCTTCATGTACTTTAATCCAAAGGTTTCCCAAACACCTTTTCATGTGAAGCATGACAACACTTGTAGTGTGTATGTTATGGTTCTCACCTTGTCACCCTGTATCCACCACATAATGCATCTTCCATCATCCATCTCATATAATCCATAACCATCTATCATGCTTCCTCATGTCCATCTATTAAATAACATCCACCGTGATCACAACATTGTCAAGTATCATTTATCCAAAGATATAAAAAATAATCATAAAATAAAAAATAAAAAATATTAAAGATAAATAATCTATCCAAAGGGGAAAACCTTTGGTGGCACCTTAGATAGGTACCATGGTGAAAACCTAGAAATAGGCACCATGTGTAATAGAATCTTATCCACCATCTCCTAGGATGTCACCCTATTTGATATCATGCCTATCCATGTATCATAATAAACTATCACCTATCTCCACCCATGCATCCATAATACACCTATCATGGCTTGTCCTTGATCCTTGATCATGTGTCATCCCTTATCTATTCATTATTACCCACCCTTCTCCATGCTTTCCCATGTGTTAGATGTGGAATTTACATCTACATTATGTAAAGGATTGATCTTGTATATCTTTAGTTTCCTCTTGCTTTGGCCATCAAGTCTCATGCATTTGGATTCCATCCCCATCTTCATCCCCAATCAACCCATCCAATCTCCTATCATAGCCTTAACATATCAAACATAATAAATAAATCATCATCTTTCCATCCCATCTAAACAATTCCAAATTTTTTTAAAAATAAAAATCTTGAGCTCCTCATTCTTGACATTCAATCAATCTAAATACTACATCCAAGGTCCATCAATTGTTACTCATAATTGTATCATAAGTATTTCATAATTGAGCACTAATTAGCCATCTTATCCTTTTATCAATCAATAAATCATTCCTCATCCTTATCAAAGCCTTGCTTAGGTGACTATCCAAGCATAATCACAAGCAAATCATCGTTGTCAAATCCTTGCTGAGGTGATTATCCAATCCTAATTGCAAGAAAATAAATTATCATCATCATCACTTGATCTTTGGAAAGAGATATGTTGGATGCATGACATGTTTGTAGTGATTCTTTTGTTTTGATTTTTCTTTTGATAATTTATCTTTTTACCCATCACTACACCTCCTAATGACTACCTTGATCTTTCTATATCTTGGTGTATCATGATAGGTGTATAATGGGTCATCATTTTTTTTGGAATGCTTATCATTGCTTGAGTGTCAATTTCATGAAAAGAATACCTTATCACCTAGTTTCTCATAACTTGGTGCATACTCACCTATGCTCTATCAAATATTAGGTTTTCTCAATACATATTGACATGACCTATCTATCATCAACAACTTCCCCTTCCTTTTCATCTATCCTTATCAAATTCCCCTTCCTTTTCACCCATCCCCATCCAAATTTCCCTATCTTTTCATCTCCATCACACTCTTTCATTTCTCTAATCTCTTATCGATCACTTCCATTTTGAGAGGACAACCATGTTATCCTAACCCAAATATCCTCTAGAAGGGGGCATCTGATCACCTAAACATCAATATTTCCTTCTTCATCCTTTCTATACTCCCATTCACTCTTATTCTCTCTCATCTTTTATCCTTATCTCTCTCATCCACTATGTTTTAAACTTATTTGATACAATGCTACTTCATTTTGTCATATCAAAGAGAGGAAAAATGTAGAAAACTAAAATATGACCTTACCCAACCACACCTAATTTTAGCCTATCCTAAGCCATTAATTAAATAAATATTTAATATTTATTTAATTATTCCCATTTATTCTAATTTTTATCCTAATCCCTTAGATAAATATTTATTATTTATTTAATTAATATTCCTTCACATGATCCCATTAATTAAATAATTATTTATTATTTATTTAATTAATTTCCCTTTTGTCCTCTATCTTTATCCATCTAATCCTAGCATTTTATCTTATTCACATGGATCTGTAAGGAAAGCAAAGGTGCAAAAACACTTTCCTAATGTCAAATCCACAGGGAAGAATGCAATGCAGGACTTTTAATTTTCAAATTACAATCTAATTAAGATTCACATGAAATATTTTCAGAAACAAAACAAATATAGATAGACAAATTGAACACTAGATTTACGTGGGAAAACCCTATCAGGAAAAAACCCACCACACCAAGCTGAATCTCTTTGTATTATAGTAACAAAAAATTACATACAATCAAAAAAACAATTTTCTAGTGTTAGTCACAGTAGCTTCACTGTTCAATCTCTTTCACAGAAAATTCTCTTGAGAACAACTCGAAAGACTCATTATAGAATTCTTATTGCATTTTGATTTTATCCTCTTGTTGACCCTTATCTACCAATGCTCCATCGAAGAAAGTTTCCATGCCTTTTCAGATTTTTCTTTGCATACAGTTTTTCTCCAGCATTGCAACTGATGCAAAAAATCCAATCGTAATCAGTTTGAAATCCGCTTCCTCTGATTGGTCCACGATGCTCCACATAGGATGGTCAATCTGGTCAAGGGCATTCAACTTTGCTGGCATATTGGTGAGACACTAACAGTGTCTCCCCGATGCCACAAAGTAATCACTTCGATATCATCTTAAGTCTCCAATAGTCGGCAAGAGGTTTCAATGAATGCCATGAGTCATACCGAGTCCATCGACATCCAATAGGTTTCTATTGGCAAGATAGTTTACCGATGTTCACAAGTCATATCGTTTTCCACTTTGTCATCGGAAAGACTTCCCATTCACCAAGAGTTCTCATCGAGTCTCCTCAGGTTTCTCTGAAGCATTTGACAGTCGACAAGACATTCGCCTTTCACCGAAACTTTTTACCAAGTGCCCATGTCTTACTGAGTCGGAAAGACATATCACCTTTGCTAAGACCTTACACCAGCTGAAGATGTCATACCGAAATTCCCAAGAGTCGACGAGACTTGTTTCCTTCGCCAGGACTTCATACTGAAGTCCTAAGTCACACCGATCGCTAATCACCAGTCGGCAAGACTTATGTCTTTCATTGAGACCACATACTGAGTGCCCATGTCTTGCTGAGTGGGAAAGACATTGTCTTCGCCAAGACCTCACAGTGAGCGCTGAGATCTCACATCGGGCAACCAAGTCTTACCGAGTCGGCAAGACTTTTGTCTTCGCCAAGACCACATACCAAGTGCCCATGTCTTGCCGAGTCGGCAAAACATTGTCTTTGCCAAGACGTTTCTCTGAGCACCCAAAGTTATCCCGAAGACTGTTGGCATGACCTAGCTTCATCGCTAAGACAACTCCCTGCAATCTTTATATTACCCCGATAGATATACAATATCGGTAAGATATTTCATGTTCGCGAAGACATCTTTCTGAAACCCTTGTCTCACCAATAAACCATATACTATCAGGGAAACATTCCAAGTCGGTGAGACCACATACCAATCATAGATGCTTTGACCAAGTCTCCCCAATGCCCGATAAGATCACACTATTGCCCCCGAAGGTTTCCATTCACCAAAAGGTCATAGCGAACACACAAGGTCACAGCGATAGACTTGTCGGCCAGACATCAACCCTATCGCAGCGATATGAATATTTCAAGAGCTTCAGAACAGTTAGTCGGCCAAACATCCATGATGTCACACTGACTTTTCCTTCAAGGAGTTTTATGCCAGTAGGGATTGAGGCACATATTCCAACAAGCTCCCACTTGACGAAGATCTTACTGACACCTCCAGAAAATAATAAAACTACTGAAATGCATGGGCCAAGAGGCCCATCAAACTGGCACACCACCTGAATTTTTTTGTGCTCACAAGCTTCGTCAATGCATCTGCAACATTCTCCAGAGTATCCACTTTCTCCAAAGAGACCTTCCTATCCTCCACCATATCTTGTACAAAGTGATACTGTACATCTATATGTTTCGTCCTAGCATGGAAAGTAGGATTCTTTGCCAAACGTATAGCACTCTAACTGTCACAGTAAGTAGTAATTCTTCCTGCATCAAAACCAATGTTAGAACACAAACGTTTTAACCAGATTGCTTCTTTATAGGCATGTGTTGCTGCCATGTATTCTGCCTCTGTTGTGGACAAAGCAACTACAGCTTGCCACTTGCTCATCCAACTCACTGCACCACCATTCACCGTGAAAATATATCCACTGGTGGATCTTCTGCTGTCAATGTCCCCTGCCCAATCAGATTCCACATAACCTTGAATGCTGAGAGTCCTGTGTGATTCAACCAAGTTTCCATGGTAACACAAAGCATAGTCTGAAGTGCCCTTCAGATACCTAAATACTCTCTTCACAACATCCTAATGTGTCCTTCTAGGATTTTCCATAAATCGACTAAGAACTCCCACTGCTTGGGCGATGTCTGGCCTTGTACAGACCATAGCATACATGAGGCTACCAACTACACTTCCATAAGACACACTGGTCATGTCCTCCATCTCAGAAGGAGATCTTGGACAATCCTCAATAGATAGCTTTGTTCCCTGCATAACTAGAACAACTAGCTATTTGTAATCAGTCATACAAAATTTCTCCAGAATAGTCTTGACATACTTACTCTGACTGAGCCAAAACTTTCTATTCTTCCTGTCCCTGGTTATTTCCATTCCCAGAATATACCTTGCTACACCAAGATCTTTCATTTCGAACTTTGCAGACAATTGAGACTTAAGATCAGAAATCATTAGCTTACTATTTCCTATTAACAACATATCATCAACATAGAGTGCAATAATAAGGATTTGATCACTTTCAGCTTTGTAAATACACAATGATCACATTTTGATCTTACAAATCCCAATGAAAAAAAAAGTGTCAAATTTCTAGTACCACATTCTAGGAGACTTTGGGTGATCCCATAAAGTTGGTTTACAATTTCTGGGAGGAACTGATTTTTGTTGAAATCACATATTTTTAGAAAATATAATGATTTAAGCCTTAAAAGGTTCCATTTAAAGAATTCCAATTTAAGAGGGTTTGATCAAACGACCTTAAATCAAACCCCCTTGGATAGAACCCCACTATTTTTAAACCATACCTATAACAAAGTCTCCTTTACACCTATCAAAATGCTTTGGGGGATCAAATGAATTCACTTAAAATTTACTTTTTTCAAGTATGTAGTCCTTATTATAAGCTTCCAAAAAAGTATAATTTTAAATAAATTTAATTTTATTATTATATTTATTTTTTATTTCTTATGAATGTATATTTTTCACCGAAAAATCAAGCTCTCTATTTTGCACATGTGAAAAAATAGTATATTATTAAAAAAAATTAAAAATAAAGTGCACCAGATATTGAAGTCCTTGATCCAACAAAGAAAAATTTGAATTTCGATACATACAAAATTTTATGCGTTAGATGGTCACGCTATGTCTGAATTATAATTGGTTTGAATTTGAAACTTGATTGAAGAAAAAATATTCAATAAAATTATCTAACCATGAAAGCACCAGATATAAGAGTTACAAATCTAAATTCGAAAGAATTAGAATTTTAGTCTTCATGGAAAATTATAGATTATACGGTGATGTCACTTTTTAAAATGTTGTTTCTAATAAAACTAGTTTTTAAGGGAGATGGAAATATGCAATATCCAAAAATTTTGAAAATATATTTAGAATCTATAGACAAAATGTCATAAAACTCTAGTTTGCATCATCTTCAAATTCCTCACGGTTTAGTCGCTATAGGTGCCCAAAAGTGAAGATTTAGTTAAAAAAATTATTTTAGTGTCCAATTTGGCCAAAAATTGTAAACCACTATTGTGGAATCACTGCTTTTTGAAACCATACAAAGATTTCTTCAACTTGCAAACTAGTCTTTCTTTACTTTTTTCCACAAAGTGCTCTGGCTGGGACATATAAATTTCTTCTTCAAGATCACCATGAAGAAATGTTGTCTTCACATCCATATGCTCAGTTTACAAAAAAAATCTAATAGATGTCAGTTTAGCTACAGGATACAAGATTTCTCCATAATCTTTGATCCCACAATAGTGGTTTACAATTTTTGGCCAAACTAGACACTAAAATTATTATTTTTAACTAAATCTTCACATTCGGGCACCTATGGTGGCTAAACTGTGAAGAATTTGAAGACAATGCAAACTAGAGTCTCGTCACATTTTGTCTGTAGATTCTAAAAATATTTTTTTCAAAATTTTTGGAATCAGATTGCACTTCTTTTTCCATCTCCCACAAAAACTGATTTTTTTCAAAAAACAACATTTTTAAAAAGTGACGCTCACCGTATAATGTATAACTTTTTTTCCATGAAGGATAAAATTCTAATTCTTTTGAATTTAGATTCATAACTTTGATATCTAGTGCTTCCACTTGGTTAGATAGTTTTTTATTGAATTTTTTTTCTTTAATCAAGTTTCGAATTCAAACCAATTACAATTCAAACATAGCATGACCGTATAACACATAATTTTTTTTTTATATATTGAAATTATTTTTTATTTTTTTTGTTGGATCAAGGACTTTAATATCTAGTGCACTCATATTTTTCAATTTTTTTTTTGCTAATCTGCTATTTTTCCACATGTGCAAAACAGAGACCTTCATTTTTGATGAAAAACACATGTTTAATAAAACTAAAAAAAAATACATAGTAAAACAAAAACATATTCATTGGATAGCTCGTTCCGATGACTACCTAATTCCAGTTGGGTTTGTGAAGATTCATCCATTTTCATCCTCAACCCGAGCTCTGAAGTGCCAAAATTTTGGGTTTTTTTGTGTTTCAGGGGGGGATGAGGTTAAAGGGGGGTTCGAGCGAACCTCTAGGGGTTCGCTCGAACCAGGGTTCATTCGAACCCCCCTTTTATAAGGGGTTTTATTAGCCTTTTTGGCGGGAAAGCATTAAAAGGGTTTGGTAGAACCCAGGTTCTAGCGAACCCCTAATAGGTTCGATCGAACCAATAAGTTCACATGAACCCCTAAAATCAAGTTTTTGGCCATGCATTCATTTTTTGTGATTTTTCCTTCCTCACTTCAATTGTAAACCACTATTGTGGCTTCACCCTCAATTCCCTCTACTTAGGAATATCCTTTTGCAACCAGCCTTGCTTTATATTTTTCCACACTACTGTCCAGACCTATTTTCTTTTTAAACACTCATTTGTAGCCCACAACTTTTCTGCCTTTAGGCAATGGCACCAAACTCTAGGTATCATTCTTGTCTAATGATGCCATTTCTTCATTCATGGTTTCCAACCAAGAGTTTGCATCAGACATTTTGAATGCCTCTTTCATAGTCCTAGGTTCATCAATGCTAGAAATTAAAGCATAGGCACAAGTAGACTCAATTAAAGAAAACCCATACCTTTCAGGTTGCTTTCTTTCACGAGTTGACCTCCTCACAGGTTGAGGTTGAGGTGGTTCTTCATCTTCATGAGAACTTTCGGAACTACTTGAGCTCTCTTCAGAATCAGGTACATTTTGATTCTTCAATTCCTCTTTATCTAGTGTCGGAGGAATTGCTGCTACATTCTTTTCATTTTCTGATTTCTTCTCTGACTGTAGATCCAATATTGAAGGCTTCAGCTCATGAAAGATAACACTTCTGCTATATAAAACCTTCTCCGTCTCAGGGTTCCAAAGCTTGTATCCTTTTATGCTAGCACTATAGCCAATAAAAATACACTTTACAACTTTGTTTTCCAACTTTGATCTTTTTTCAAATGGCACATATGCATATGCCTCATAGCCAAAGACACGAATATGTCTCAGAGAGGGCTTCTTTCTAGACCATGCTGCCAAGGGTGTCTTCTCAACAAGAGTAGAGTTAGGAGAGCGATTTACTAAGTAACATGCTGTAGAGACTGCTTCAGCCCAAAACTTCTCCTCCAAGCCAGCACTGCTCAACACACTTCGTGTTCTTTCCATTACTGTCCTATTGAACCTTTAAGCAACTCCATTTTGTTGTGGAGTGTAAGGTGTAGTTTTATGCCTTTTAATCCCATGGTCCTTATAGAACCTTTCAAAATCATCTGAACAAAACTCATCACCATTGTCAGTCCTTAAACATTTTATTTTTCTACCAGTCTGATTTTCAACAAGGTTTTTAAATTCCTTAAACCAACTGAATACTTTTGATTTTCTTTTCAGAAAATATACAAATGCTCTTCTTGAATAATCATCAATAAACGACACATAGTATCTTGATTTAGACAAAGAAGAAAAATTCACTCGACCAAACACATCAGAATGAATATAATCAAGCAAACTAAAAGATTTGTGAGAACTGGAATAAAATGAAACACGATGCTATTTACCATATATGCAATGTTCACAAAATTCAAACTCAAGGTTACAATCTTCAAGCCCTTCTACCAAGCTTTTATTTTTCAAGGTTTTTAAACCTTTCTCACCAATGTGGCCTAGCCTATGATGCCAGAGCATAGTCTTCTTTGCTGGAAGTTTAACCTCCATTGAGTTTACACCATCAATAATGTTTTCCTTCTTTTCTTCATGAGCAGCCTTAAGTGACTTTACAGAAACACTGTTGCATTGAACAACCAATGCATCTAGCTTGTACAGAGTACCAATTCGAGCACCCCTAGCCAGCACCATACAACCTCTAGTCATCTTGCAACCATTTCTAGAAAACATGACCTACACTCCAATATCATTAAGCTTATTTATAGAAAGTAAATTACGAGTTAGACCTGGTATGTGCATTACATCATTGATTCCCTTTACTCTTCCATCAAGGAATTGAATTCTGACTCTTCCATGACCAACAATTTCCAAAGATGAATCACTTGCCAAGTACACCTTTCCACCATTGTATTCTTCATACTTCGTGAACCAGTCTCTATGATATGTCATGTGGAGAGATGCTCTAGAATCAATCAGCTAGACATCATCTGATGCCTGAGTAGCCAAAGCTACAATGAAGTCATCTGCATCACTCTGAGAAGAATCATTTCTAGAAGAGTTCTTCTTTTTCTCCTCCTTGCAATCCTTTTAGACATGACCAGGTTGCCCACAATTCCAACATTTCACCTTGGACTTCTTTCCAGGAGACTTTGATCTCCCTCCTGATTTTGATATGGACTTCTTGTCCTTCTTTCCTTTCTCCTTTGGTCTACCTCTGACAACCAGAGCCTCCTTTGCCATCTTATAAGATTTTCTTCTCATTTCTTCTAATAATAGAGAAGCAACAACATCTTCCATCTTGAATGTGGATGTTGTACTCCCTATAGCCATCACCAAATGATCCCAAGAATCAGGCAGAGAACATAGCAACAACATGCAATGATCTTCATCTTCAATCTTCACACCAACAGATGTCAACTGAGCAATCAACATGTTGAAAGCATTCAAGTGATCAACAATAGATCCTCCTTCCTACAATCTCAAAGAGTATAGCTTCTTCCTCAAGAACAACTTGTTAACCAAGGAGTTGCCTTGATAAATGGATGCTAGTCTTTTCCACAGGGAAGAAGCAATCTTTTCTTCATGCACATTCAGAAGAACATAATCTTCTAAACAGAGCCTTATTAGCCCTTTTTATTTTCTATCTTCTAGGTCCCAATCCTCTTGCTTCATGCCTTGAGGCATTGTTCCAGACACAGCAGTCCAAAGATCTCGGTCTACTAACAGATCTTCCATTTTGAGTTTCCACAACTCAAAGTTGCTACCATTGAATTTCTCTATCTCCATCTTTCTGGATGTGCTTGCAATCTTAATCTGTAATTAAATTATTAGACCTCTACTAGACTCCCACTAAAAAATATTTGACACAAAAAACCCAACCCACTCACAAGGATAACACAACTGGCTAGGCTCTGATACCACTTGTAAGGAAAGCAGAGGTGCAGAAACACTTTCCTAATGTCAAATCCATAGGGAAGAATGCAATGTAGGACTTTTAATTTTCAAATTACAATCTAATTAAGATTCACATGAAAGATTTTCAGAAATAGAACAAATATAGACAAACAAATTGAACACTAGATTTATGTGGGAAAACCCTATCGGGAAAAAACCCACCACACCAAGCTGAATCTCTTTGTATTATAGTAACAAAAAATTACATACAATCAAAAAGATAACTTTCTGGTGTTAGTCACAATAGCTTCACTGTTCAATCTCTTTCATAGGAAATTCTCTCAACAACTTGAAAGACTCATTACAAAATTCTTATTGCATTCTGATTTTATCCTCTTGTTGATCCTTATCCACCAATGCTCCATCAAAGAAAGTTTCCATTCCTTTTCAGATTTTTCCTTGCATGCAATTTTTCTCCAGTGTTGCAATTGATGTAGAAAATCCAACCATCATCAGTTTGAAATCTGCTTCCTCTGATTGGTCCACAATGCTCCACATAGGATGGTCAATCTGGTCAAGGGTGTTCAACTTTGTTGGCATATTGGTGAGACACTAACAGTGTCTCCTTGATGCCACAAAGTAATCACTTCGATATCAGCTTAAGTCTCCAATAGTCGGCAAGAGGTTTCAACCAATGCCATGAGTCATATCGAGTCCATCGATATCCAATGCATTTCTATTAGCAAAATATTTCTTCATCGACAAGATGTTTTACTGATGTTCACAAGTCATATCATTTTCCACTTTGTCATCGGCAAGACTTCCCATTCGCCAAGAGTTCTCATTGAGTCTCTTCAGATTTCTCTGAAGCATCTGACAGTTGGCAAGACAATGTCTTTCGCTGAGACTTTTCACCGGGCGCCAATGTCTTACTGAGTTGGCAAGACATATCACCTTCGCTAGACCTTACACTGGCTGAAGATGTCATACCGAAACACCCAAGAGTCGGCGACACTTATCACCTTCGCCAAGACTTCATACCGAAGTCCTAAGTCACACCGATCGCTAATCACCAGTCGGCAAGACTTATGTCTTTCACCGAGACCACATACTGAGTGCCCATGTCTTGCTGAGTCGGCAAGACATTGTCTTTGCCAAGACCTCACAGCGAGCCCTGAGATCTCACATCGAGCAACCAAGTCTTACCGAGTCAGCAAGACTTTTGTCTTTGCCAAGACCACATACTGAGTGCCCATGTCTTGCCGAGTTGGCAAGACATTGTCTTTGCCAAGACATTTCTCTGAGTGCCCAAATTTATCCCAAAGACTGTCGGCGTGACCTAGCTTCATCGCTAAGACAACTCCACACGATCTTTATGTTACCCAAATAGATATACAATATCAGTAAGACATTTCATGTTCGCGAAGAAATCTTTTTGAAACCCTTGTCTCACTGATAAACCATATACTATCGGCGAAACATTCCAAGTTGGTGAGACCACATACCGATCATAGATGCTTCGACCAAGTCTCCCCGACGCCCGATAAGATCACACTATCACCCGAAGGTTTCCATTTGCCAAAAGGTCACAATGAACACACAAGGTCACAGCAATAGACTTGTCGGCTAGACATCAACCTTGTCACAGCGATATGAACATTTCAAGAGCTTCAGAACAATTAGTCAGCCATACATCCATGATGTCACACTGACTTTTCCTTCAAGGAGTTTTATGTCAGTAGGGATTGAGGCACACATTCCAACAGGATCATATTCTAAACTTTTTCTCATGTAACATATGTTCCCTTAACATGTCTAACTAACTCCTTGTCTAGATTCATTGAACCTAGAGACACCCACAAAAAGTAAAACTAGCATTTTCATCTTATGCATTCATTTAGTTTAACCTCTTAATCCTAACCATTTCCATAAGGATTTTTTTCCTTGTATGAATCTTAAACGTATATCCTATATATCATTTGACACTTGTCATGTAATTGCATCCTTTATTTGAACCATAATCTTCCTTCAATCTCAACCATCCATCATCAATCATTTCTAGCCACTAATTTTTCCTCTTTAAGACTATATCTGGGGGTTCTCTTCCTTCAGTTATCATCATCCCTTTAGCTGCCATACCTACAAGCTATAATATCTCTACTGAATCAATTTTGTTTTGCATTAATTAAATATCACATCAAGGTTATGTTAGAGCATTGAGCAATCCACATATCAACATCAAAGGGAAAACTAAATGAAATCATGACAAACTCAATTTCTAGTCATCAGGAAGAGAAACAAAGATTCTAGGTGTTCAAAGGAATTGTTGTTTTGTATTGCTTTTGTTTTCCTTTATTTTCCTTCAATCTTTTTTAACCATTTCACTTTGTTTCACCAATTGGTTGGAACTCTCCTATACTTGACTCACATTAATATTGTTCTTTCATATGTTATGGGATTGGTCTTGTAGACACCTAAAATATGACCTTGCCCAACCACACCTCATTTTAGCCTATCCTTAGCCATTAATTAAAAAAATATCTAATATTTATTTAATTATTCTCATCCATTCCTAATCAATCAATTAAATAAATATTTATCAATTATTTAATTTCTATTCATTGTCATAATCTTTTAATTGAATAAATAAATTTAATATTTATTTAATTATTTTATCCCATCATGATCCCATTAATTAAATAAATAATTTATTTATTTAATTAATTTCCCCTTTTATCCTCTATTCCTATGTATTTAATTCTAGCCCTTCATCTTGTTCACATGTCTAACTCCCTCCTTGCTTAGATTCATTGAACATAGACACCTAACCAAAAGTCAAACTAGCTTTTAGTATTATCCATTCATCATTTAACTTCTTAATCTTAGCCATTGCCACTATCTTTTAATCTTATCCATTCATCATTTAACCTCTTAATATTAGCCATTTCCACTCATTTAATTTTATCCATTCATCATTTAACCTCTTAATCCTAGCCATTTCCATAAGGATTTTTTTCCTTATCCCTACTGTAAACCTAGATCCTATCTATCATTTGACACTTTTCATCTGATTACATCCTTGATCTAAACCCTAATCCTCCATCAATCTTGTCCATCCATCATCAATCATTTTTATCCATGGATTTTTCCTCTTCAAGAATCTATATGTAGACGCTCTCATTCATCACTTTCATCTTCTACATCTCTTGAGCTATCATACTTACATGCTATCAAATTGATCAACCATCAATCAAGTCATATCAAGGTTATGCTACATAATTGAGCAATCCACATATCAACATCAAGAGAAAATCAAATGGAATAAGGGTGCATTCCATTTATGCTCATCAAGGAGAGGAGCAAAAATTCTAGGTGAAGGTATATGTGATTTTATTTCTTTTATCTTTATTTTTTTTATCATCAATCATTTCCAACCTCTTTAGGTCTCTTGGGTCATGCACAAGCCTTACTAGATGTATTGGAAGGAAACCAAGAAGATATGCCACTATGTGCAATGTGTTAGGGAAATGGTGTCTCAACCTTACAAATTAGATGAGGTTATTATTTATAGAAAGTTTGCATTTGAGATTGTATTGGTATGAAATTCTCCCCAATGATTTGAATTGGCTAAATAAGCATATTCATAAAATTTCATTGCAATATCATGTCTTGATTTGAAGATAGTAAAGTTTACATTTTTTAGTTTGAAAGCCTACTTTGAAGTCCTTAAAATAATGTATTGGGATTGAAAGTTCTTGTAACCAGTTAAGATAGTTGTAACTTCATAGAGAACTTCATGATATTTCTAGCTATTCAAATGATTCATCAAATGGATACTTGGATCAAAAGTTATGGCCTCCAAAATTTTTCTTTCCTAAAATAGGAGATGTGAAAACATGTTCAACATAGAAATGAGCTATAGATAAAAGGGAAGTCACATTTTGTGGTGTGTTTTTTACAACATCATCGACATATGTAATTGAAGATAAGCATGGGCATCACTTTTGATGTAGTTTTAACTCATGTAGTTGTAAAACCACTTGAAAATTTCATCTGTTGTATCTCATATACATTAATTGCGTTCATTTCACGGAGCTTGAGTGTAAGAATCTTGTAGCTATTGAGTTGTCTCTTGATCTCTGGTTGGTTGGTGATACTCTTGTAAGAATTCTTTCTCTACATGTATATAATAATCTTGTTGGTTTTTGAGTAATTTATTGGGTGGATTTCGAAGTATGGGGTTTTTCTCTTAGAAGGGTTTTCCCACCTATATCACCATGTTGTGGTACAAATGATTTTTATGTTTAATTTTGTTTAAGTTTCTATAACTATTTAGATCTACTAAGCTATTGTATAACTCTGCTCTCAAGATTAGTGTATGAAGATGTTCTACTACCTTAGCTTCCTTACACAATGCAATCATAGATATGTGATTCATTATTCAGTGGGTGTTGATATTAAATTTTCAAGATACATAGATTCAAACTGGGTAGATGATTCTTAAGATAGAAAGTCCACTTTAGATTATTGCTTCTCAATTGGTTTTTGTCTAGCTTTTTAGTCAGGCAAGAAGTAGCTTAAAACTACTCTTTCATCTGTAGGAGATGAGTATCAAGGAGTTGTTAATGTTGTGAATGAGGCCATTTGGCTCAAGAATATTCTCACTAAGTTTGGAATTCCATGTCAAATGCCTAGAGTCATTTTTGTACTAACCAAAGTGTAATTTAGATCTCAAGGAATCCATTCCATGACTAGTGGACCAAACACATTGATATACACATGAACTACAATTGATTATTTTTAATTGATAGTTGTTAATGCATAATTATTTCTCTTGAAGACTCCCTTCTATAGTAACAATGAATCATCTTTGTAGACCCTCAATATAAGCTAAAAAACTAATTTGACTTAATAAATAAGCTAAAAAACTCAAATGATAGACTACACTCAGATAAAGCAACAATGAAAGATAAAAAATTAAATGCAAAATAAATTTAAATTTAAACCTCTATTGTAATACCATATATATCTTCTCTTTGATGGAATGTAGGTTGCCTAAGTCTACAACATGCAATTACAAAATGATCATTCAAAAAGCCTTTGAAATGATGGGTAAAAGAATTGATTTATAGAGTTGAATAGAGGAATGTGAATGGTGGAGATTCAATTTCAATGGACACTAGAAATTGAATAAGAGAAAGTGGAGAATCTTGACTAAGCTAAGAATATTCATGGGGGTTACAAATGGGTGAGGGTAATTATCTCTAATTATATATTTATTTTGGATAAACATATGTGCATGGCATAAAAAGAGAGATGGCGTATTGAAGGGGGGTTACAAATGAATCTTAAACAAATATTTATGAATTATGTGAAATAGATAATGAATATTATTTGGGTATGGATAAATGGATAATGAGTATTATATTTATTTAATGTTAAATGGGTTTTATGGAGATAATTATTTTATTAAGGATAGGTAAATGAAAGGGGAATTTGGAAGGGTATTAGAGAATGGGATAAGGTTATCACTAGGATTCCATAAAATATTAGGTGATGGTTGAAAATAGGCATCTACAATATTTTATTGGTACATATAAGATCTCTCATAATTTCTTAAAATGAATCCTTTACTCAAATGCTCTTCTACCATCCATTTCTCATTGAATGAAAAACATTAATTAAAAAATTAAAATATACTTTAAATTAGAGAAACAAAAAAAAAAAACTAAAAACTAAAAATTGAAACATGTTTGAATTAATCTAGTTGTAATTAAACTCTTCCATTTTTACCTAAGAAAATGTAAAATTGCTACTCTTCAAATATAAAATCTGAAAAATGTAAAATTTTCATCTCAATTATTCGTTTTGTTTATATCTGGGAATCTTGCTTTTATAAAGCTACCCTGCTGTAACGCAATTTTGTCCTGCCATCAGAACTTCTGTGGGGTAACGCAATTTGTGCCAAGGACGATAATTTGACAAGTCTAGTCAATTCTTTTCTTTCGGTAGTGAAAATGGCAGGAATTTTAATGTCCCCTACTCACTGTTCGTTTTGATTACATCCGGGAATCTTGCTTTATTAAAGCGGCACGACTACTGTAAGGAATGCATCCTTTTATACAGCATGAGCTGTCTCAGCTGAAAAGAAAGGACGATAAATATCATCGTCAACCACGTATAACTTGGTAGGAACCCAGTCGGAGGATTAAGAGTAGTCTTACAAGCATTCATACATACATATTTTATATGTAATAATTGCAAAAGAACAAAACAGGGTTCTTACCAAAATGATTCCACGTACAAAGTGTGGTTAGGACCTGAGAGTTTGTAGCATCCTCGAACACTTTTGGTGAAGAATGAATAGTGGAAAGTAAAAAAGGTTGATTAGGTACTAATAAAGGATACAATATGGAGTAGAAAACTGTAAATGAAAAATTCAAATTTTCTTTGTTAATCAGTACTATACCCTGAAAAGAGGTGATTTAACCTTTGCTTAATCTAGCAGCGAGCTCAACACCACAAATCTAGAGCAATTGTGCAACAGAATCCATACGTAATCGCTTCAATTTAAAGAAGAATTTTAAAACAAGCTTTAAGAATATGACTAGGTACATCTTACATTCCTGTTTTTCTTTTCCTCATTTTGAAATGCTACACATACGTTACTTTGAAGTTTAAAAAGTATTTTCAGTCGACATTAGAGTTCCCTTCCTACGCAGACAGATTCGAGAGATAATCTAATTTATTTTGTCGTCCTAATGTACTTTCCTTTCTTCACCGACAATTAGTTAGATGAAGTCAAAAAGCCTAACCAGCACACTCTAAGCGTTGACCGGCTTAGGTGGCTGGTGTGGGCCCATTTAGGCCTGGAATTTGATAGTCTATTTGACCATTTTTTCAATTTTAGACCGTATATTACAGCTATAAAATTTATTGGACCGTATAGTTTGACTTGCTGTAAAAAATTATTATAAGGGAAATATAATATAGTATTTTAACTTATAATATATATCATTTTATAATTTTTATTGTAAAAAGATAAATTAAATTAGAATAGAATATAACTTTTTTGAATACTTTCTAAAACAAATTTAGAAACTTTTGACATTTTTATAATAGTTATCATTTTTTTTTATATTAATATATATGACTTATAATATTGTTATAAAAATATATATTAATTTAGAATCTTTTCAAAATAGAATATAATTATTCTTAACTTTTAAAATATATTTAACAAGATTTATTTTTAATATGAACTTAGAAACTTTTGTTAATTGTTAATTATACTAGTAGATTTTTATATTTATTACTAATTTTTCAAGATATTGCATTTATAAAAAGATTTTATATAAAAAAATATAAATTAAACAATTTTTTTGACATGCATTTAAATGACCAAACCGTCATAAAATTTTCATATGACAGATAGGGGTGATCGTCAAATTCCAAGCCTGGGCCCATTCTATCATGCTTCTGTTTCTGTGTACCTTAGCAGTCTTGTTAACTACTGCAGTCAGCAGTCAACGCCCAGTTCCTGCCTATGATTCAAACCTAACTCAAAACTGCGCTACAAAGTTTGGTGGATGCTCATACAGAGTTTGATCTCATGAAAAGAAAAAAGCCTATCATGGAATAGGGGAGAGGGGCCCAAAGTAGGGCACTTTAACTTTGGAGGTCCATGTGGTAATCCACGTGAACCAAAAAAAATAAAAATTTCCCAACACGTCACTTTGCCACTTGTGCATCTATCAATGTAATTGTTTTTTAAATTTCGAGCAACCTGCCACCTGTCATGCACTGATTCATCCAAGTTGTTCAAAATAGACCTATTTTGCCCTCTGCCCAAAAGTAGAGCCCATCTGCCTCCGTCAATAGAGCACAAATCTACATACATTGGGTTTAGACAGATGTGTGGCTTCTAAAAGCCTCACCACCCTAAACGAGTAGTTTAGAGCATTAGTCGCTCATTGCCTCCTTCATTACATCCACTAACCAAATTTCCTGACATGTCCCTATGCATTTATTCGGATTGTCAGACGCATAAATCAGAGATCAAGGTTTATTCAATGCTCCAAATTCTTACATATCCTAGTCACTCTCATTCCTTTTGTTTGCATTTATTTTGAAGTGTTCATTTGGTTACGCACCCATAATAGTTCGGCTCTCTACCATTCATTGTTCAGCTCTTCACGCTTCTTTGTTCGGCTCTGCACTCTTGAGAGCTCCCTTTCTCTCTTAGGTGAGGTTTCTAACCTCATTCAGCTTGTACTAGTGTCTTACAATATGATGATTCTTCCATGCACTTATATTAGTTAGCTATTTTTTCATAAAATTTCGTTGTGAAAATTTGTCTTTGAAAAAGATTAATATTAGGAAATGTGGAGAGGGTTTCACTGGTTTTCATTTCTTCTATACTCATACATGCACTTGTAATCTTGTGTTCTTCATTGCATGATGTTTACTTTGCATTGTGTTTTTCATATTTGCTTCCTTATAGGAAATATGAAATGGGTTCCATTGTTTCGACTTACTTTCTTATAAGGATTTAAATGGTTTTTCATTACTATTAGATTTTTTCAATGAAATATGGAAAGGTGGACTTGTATTTGTGTGTTCAATATTGCACAAACTTTAACTCTGCAATTTTCCTTTTACAATTATTTGTTATTCCAAAATACAGAAATGGTTTCACTGGTTTTAATATCAAAGATATTCTTGGATGCACTTCGTTGCACAATAAATCACACCGCAAATTCATTTGTATATTTTATTGTTAGTATAAAATATTCATAGGGTTTTATTATGTATCATTTCGAGGGTTTTTTCCATGCACTTGCATTCATGTGTTCCTCATTACACAGACTTTAACTCTACAATTTGCTTATAATATTCTCATGTTATTTCAGAATATGAAAATGGTATCACTGGTTTTCATTTTGAAGATATTCTGCCATGCAATTGTATTACTCTGTTCTTCCATACACAATAGTTTTTTTCTATGAAATGTTTTTTTATTTGATTGTTGCTACAAATATGGAAAGGGTTTCACTAGTCCACAATTAGAGGGGTTTCTGCAGTGCACTTGTATTCATGTGTTCAACAATGCACAAACTTTAACTCTGCAATTTTCCTTTAATATTTGTTTTTTATTCCCAAATATGAAGATGGTTTCAATTGTTTTCATTTTGAAGATATTCTGCCATGCAATTATATTATTCTTTTCTTATGTATGTAATTGTATGTAATTGTAAACATACATACATACATACATACATACATACATACATACAAACACACACACACACACATATAATTTTATATGTGTGTGTGTGTGTGTGAAACAATGGATTTTGGCACCGCAAGACTAACACTTCTAGGGTTTTTCACCTAAAAAGACAAAGGTAGGCCAAAATGCACAATGTTACATTCAAGACTAATGCAATGATGGATAAGAAATAGATGTAATATGCCTAGATGCAATGTTTGAATGCAAGAAGTTGATAATAAAAAATGATTTATTAAAGCAAAATCTAAGAAATGTGACTTGTTTGAAAACACATTATGTAATGAAAAAACACCTAGAAATGAATGCAAACTGTAAGAAAATTTAATGAAACTGAAAGTGTGCACCTGGGATCTTGATGGAGACTAGAAATGGATTTTGAAATGTTGCTAATGCTGATTTTTAGGCCTGCTGGGACTCATTCACCATTCTGGGCCCAAATCAGTCTCAGTTTTGTGAAACTATTCTAGAGCTTATTTCAAACAAAAGGGTATCCAAAATGCAAAAAACCTATTTTAGGCCTAGCAGTGGGACTCATTCACCATCCCTCATGAATCAATCCACTTTTTAATTTCTAAAATTCCAAAGGTGGAAACTAAAGTCTTCGATCTACAATTTGGCTCTTGATAGGTGTCCACCTCCAAAAATCTAATTTTTGAACTTGAAAGTGACTTTTCATTGATATATTGCCTTAGATAATGAAGAGATTAATTGAATTAATTTTCAATGCAATATTCAATGATTTCTAAGCTTCGAAGATGCCTAAATCTGTAAACACACAAGACAAGAAGAAGAAATGTTGAATGTTAGGGCATGGGAGTTTGCCTTGGTCAAACCCCTTTTAGGTAATTAAACCAAAATAGAGATTCAAGAATGTAATGAAGCATGCAATAATGGAATCAAAACCTTGTCATGATGTTTGATCTTGAATGTCTATAACAAAACATGAAGAATCTTCCCTTAAATGTCTTTGGAAGCTTTCTTGATAATTTACAATGATGAAACCCTAGCTTGTTTGATAGAGAAGATAAAATGATGAATGAATGATGAGAGAGGTGTGAATGAGTTAAGATCATGAATTAGGGCTTAAAAGGTTGTATTTATAGGTAATTCTTCTAATTTACCCATTAATTGGATCCCCAAGGCCGACATGAAGAAAAATTAAACTTAAAAACCTAATTTAACCTACTCAAAAGTCAAAAATGGTCCAAAAGGACTCATTCACCACCTTGGGTGAATCAATCCCACCTAGCAGGAACTAATTTTCCATAGATTTTGAATTAGTCCAAGAGGGGAACATTTGACAGCTAGAATGCTAAGTAAGGAAATAAGTTTTTTATGATGACTTTGTCGAGTATTTCATCAAATATTACCTCAGGATGCACAATATACGGTAATAGGGGCCTATTAATGATAATGTAAAGGTCAATTAGGGCTTGGGACATATAATTCAATGTGAAAGTGTAATTAAATACACTTTACAACACTAAAATTAGGTTCACACAACCGAGAAAGGAACAACATCCAATGTGAATGTGTAAAACACATTACAACACTAGATTAGCATTGAGTTTATTTTACAAGCCTTCTAGATTGATGTGATAATGTAATTAAATACATTTTATAATGTTGAATTAGGATAAAATGGGTTCATTGAGTCTAGAAGAGTATGAAAGTCCTTTACAAGACTTTACATCTTTACAAGACATTGATAAAAATATTTAAAAGGGTCCAAGACCTAGTGTGGATGCATAAAATTCCTCACAACACAGAATCAAGGCCTTATTAAGTCCAATTTATCATCAATTATTCTTGTATCAAGTAAGAAATACTTTTTTATAAGGTAATTTTAGCCCCCACTTTAGTGAGAGGATGAACTTGCTTCAAACTCACACTAAAGTAGACATTCAAGAGAGATTCAAGTGTATAGATGGAGATGACAAAGAATGACAAAGATCAGGAAGGCAGTCAAGCCCTCAGGATCTAAAATTCTAATTCAAACCATTAAGATACATAATCATGCAATGGAAAGAACTAGGAAGAAAAGAAAGATGAAAATGAAAAGGGGGTGGATCAAGCTTTGATCATTTTTCCAACTAGTTGTAGATCGGATCTAGGTTGTTTATCCAAAAAGAAAATGCATGCTCACTCTAGGGTGATGGAACTCATTGTTGTCTATTGGGTGAGAAATCGACAACATACACTAGTTGGTATGCACATAGGTGGCTATGGGGAAAGTCGTGCCTCGGAATGGGCTTCCCGCTCAACCATACCAAAGTTATACCTCGTAATAAATTTAATAAGGCACCACATGAAAATGATTTTTGTGCTCTATGAGGTAAGCAAAACTTCATATGCTTGAAATTCATAGACATTGTCAATGAAAAATGGTGTGAGGAATGGTCAAAGGGATTTTGCTTAATTTGTGCAATGCCTCATCTTAGGGAACATTATACTTAATGCTTCCAAAAGAGGAAAAGTGCAAAAGGTCTCATCTTGTTTCCAAGAGAGGACAAATGCAATGTCTCAACCTAGGCAACATTGTACGTAATTTTTCCAAGAGAGGAAATCACAAGAAAAAGAAAATCACAAAATGAAATGTGAGTGGTGATGTATGCCCCCACTTTAAAGTGGTTGCAAACACCAGTACTGTGAGCAATTTCTTTAAAGGAGAATAAGGAGACATGAGAGCTTACTCAGAAAGCCCTATGCCAAGCCATATGTTTTCAATAAGCTATGTCAGGAAAAAGGGGTGGTATGTCACATGCGATGCAACTTTAAGGAATGTCGTCCACATCCAGAGCTTGCTCTTATATGTTCATGAAAAGTTAATGACTAGCCAAAGGAGGCAACAACATATGAAATACGAGGTTAAGGCTTCTTAACCCCTTGTCCCCACTTAGTACAGGACAAGGATGAGCATAAATGATTGATAAAATGTAGACGAGAGTGAAAATCAGTATCAATGAGAGGAATTAGGTGCTGCCACAAAAGGAAGAATACCAAACTCCTAAAAATGTTGGATTTGATGACTCAAAGCCTTACATTCATTAGTGGAATGACCATGAACTCTATGATAGGTGCAGAATGAAGACTTGTAATCAAATTTATTTTGAGTTCTGGGAGGGAGGGTGATCAAGTGATCTTGGAGGAGTGTCAACAAGATACAATCCTAATCAATGGTGGAAGGTGGTCTTGTGATTTTTTTCAAAGATACATCTTTCTTAGTATTAGATGTCATACTTACACAAGTTTCTCTAGATTTGGAGATTCTGTTCTCACTCTTACAAGAGGAGGGAAAATCTATTGAATGAAAATCATGAAAGTTTTGCGAGATGACATTGACATTAAGAGAAGGTGCATTTGCTTGTTTGATGGCTTGTAAAGGAGAACAATCAAGACCACTAGTGTCTATAAGTTCAAGATGCTTTATTGTTAAAGTTGGCTTAGAAGAATGTTGTGTGAGAGTATTGATGTTGAGTAAAGGCTTGGCGATCTCTATCAAAGGACAATAACCAAGACCATGAGTGGTTTGTTTTGTGACAGGGTTTATAGGGTTACGAATACCTTGTTCATGAGCACTGCATCCTTTTCCACTATATCCAAGTTATTTCATAAGCTCATACACTTTTCCATGAAGTTTTTCATTACTTTGGGATTAGGTGCTGGTTGGTGATAAGCGTTGTCAAAGGTGGTCATGTTGTGTACTTCATTGTCTAAAGTGGTTGAGGTGGATGTTTTTGAAGGATCATCTACTTTTTTGTTTCCCCTATTTGAATATTTGTGCATGATCTTGTACTCGCCCATGAAGTCATGTTCAAAATCCAAGGAAGCCCAATCATCTTCTAATAGTTGCATGACTTATTCAATAGGTTGTTCTTTGTATTTTTGTTGTATGGGTTCCACTGGTGCAGGTGACGTTGATGTGTTTAAGGAATTTGTGCTATTTTTCTCAATTTGTAAGACACTATAAGGTTCAAGATCAATGTCAAGGGTGTGTACTTTGTTGTTGTAAATGTATTTCATTTTTTGATGAAGAATTGAAGGCACCCATTCACTGCATGAATCCATGGTCTGCCTAAGATAATATTACATGAAAGTTTATATGGTATAACATGGATTGGTGTAAATTCAATGTGGCCACTCCAATTGGAAGAGGTAGGATGATTACCCCAAGCCATTGCTTTTCGATATTGTCAAATCCCTTAATAGATAAAGAATCAGGTCAAATGGTTGATTGATCAATACCAAGCCTATCTAGAAGGATCATACTACACACATTAAGGGTAGAACCAGTATCTACAAGAGTTCTCTTTATCCCTTTTCATTTGTATTGTTCTATGATCATGAAAGGTTCATTTTATTTTCTCACTTCCAAAGATGGGAGTTCACTTTGGTGAAAAACAATGTCATTGTTTATTCCTTGAAGGATGGTTGCTATGTCATTTGGTTGCATATTAAAATGGAGAGGAACTTATTGCAAGGTTGTTTTAATCATGTTGTGATAACGAGGGGAGACTTGAATAAAGTACCACAATGATATCTTAGCAGGAGTATTCTTAAGTTTCTTGACAAGATCATACTCGTTTTGACCTGGCAAGAAAGGGTTAGGTGAGATAGAATTAGGCAATGGTAATGGAGTTGGGGTTGGTTGAAGTTGTTGTGTATTGTTTTGAGTGTTATATGTATGAGCAATGATATTATGACTTAGTTGTTGTGGAAAAATATTCTTAGGAGGGTAAATGACAAGTTTAGGTTTATTTCAAGTTTGTTGTTTATGTGAAGGTGGGTAAAGAATTAGAGGGTTATTAGGATGTCCCACGGGGTATGTATGAGTTCCATTGATCAAGGGAGATCTAACAGACACTTGTTCATTCATAACCTCAATGGAATTAGAAGGTTGACACTCAGAAATGACTTCATCACAAGAAGGGGAATGCTCAATGGTTGAAGTATCTTGCTCAATAAGGTTTTCCTTAGGTGATAGGGAACAATTAAGATTCTCATGGCTCTCCTTAGGTTTTTTTTCTAACATTAGAGCATCTTCCTTACAACTAGGGGAGACACCTAGAGAAGAACAAGTATGATTATCATGATCATTTACAACTTCATGCCATTGTTCCCAAATGTCTCCCAAAATAGGATAGGTAGGGGAAGGATCATAAAGATGGTTGTTGTAGACCAACATATCCTCATCATTTATAATCTTATCTTGCTCAAAAGTATTCTCACAATCCATAGAAGAATGGAGATTAGGTAAGGTGATGTTTAAGAATGTGTCTATGATTTCATTCTCTCATGCTAAAATATCTTCCCAAAGGGGATGAGGAGAAGGAGAAAAAAGATCCTCATGATTGTCAATGAGTGTATCTTCTCTCACCAAGATACCTTCATCACTAAAAGGAGAGGTATTTGGAGAAGAAAAAATATGATCATCATGGTTATCTATGTTTGTATGCTCATCTATCACATCATCCACACAAATAAGAGAGATAGGAGGGGGTGTAAGTTTAAGGTGAACATTGTCATTTTCACTCTCTTGCACTAAGATACTTTCATAACTAGGGAAGGCATTGAATGAATGACTATTCTGCTTATTAACAAACTTCTTCTTTGTAAATTTAGAGAAGATTCAAACTAACATTTGGAAAAAGTAACTATACAAACTTGAAATGCAATGTAAGAATGTAAAATGAAATGCAATTTTTAGTTTTCAAATAGGATAATTTTTTGATTACACAATGCAATGATCTAGAAATAAAATGTTGTGAATGTAAAATTGAACTTAGGAAGTGCATGAAATGAACTAATTTAAGCTAAATTTAATGAAATGCATGTTACAAAAACTCAACTAACTGATATAGGTAGGTAATGGCACCAAACAAAAGCTATAAAATAGGGTTTTTAGTTTTGTAAAGGGTAGTTTTAGGGGTGAAAAGGGATTGATTTTCCCAAGGTGGCGAATAAGTCCCAGTATGGAATTTTTTCAAAAATTTCAAAAAAATTTGAGTGATCTTTGTATACACATAAAAATGGTCTGGATGAATATAATTAATTAAATACATTTATTTGATTAATTAAATTTTAATTTATCTACTATAAAATAAATATAAATATTTATTTATATAGTTCATTATTCTATTTCTTCTATTCTAATCATATTTCTATTTTAATTAAATAAACAACTTCAATAGTTTTATTTATTTAATTATTCAATTATTCCCTCTTAATTAAATAAACTATATCACATAGCTTTATTTAATTATCACATCTCCTTTATTAAATAAACAAATTTCATTTGTTTTCTTTATTTAATAATATTCCTCCAAACCAAAATTGAAACTTTCAAATTAAAATCAAATTTTCTTTATCCTTCCAAATTTTTTTTGGAACATTCATGGGATAATTGGCTCTCTTATTCCTCTTTTTCTTCCTGGTCTTCTAAAGGATTTCTTTATCTTCTCCATCTTCTTCTTCACAAAATTAATTCTTCTCCATTGATTTATCGAGATTCAATCTCAACTATTGCTTGCTGTCATGTCACAATTGGGTATGTGCAGGATCATCATGGAAAAAATAGGCCCTTAAGTGGCAAAAATTTTAGAAATATCAAAGTTAGGAAACTTGACGTAAAAATTTGAATAAGTTATCTATATTATATAAAAAATATGTAAGGTTAGAATTTGTAGCAAATTGAATGTAGTTTCTAAACTACTAGGTTTATTTAAAAAATAAAATCTATTTGGTAAAAATTTAAAATTTCAATGCAATAGTACTTAAATTTCAGGGAAAAAATAAGAAGTATTTTGTGTGTCTAACTACCCTAACCATAATAATTGATTGATAATATTTTTTTATAATATTTTAGATTTAAGTAAAGGACTCATGTCCTGATGTGATGCATATTTTTTTATAATTTTTTTCCAAGTAAATAATTAATTATGATTTTTTTCTTACAACATTTAAAAAATATAAAAACTCATATGTCTAACTTAACTTGGTCAAAACTTCATGAAATTCAATTTTTTCTTTTTTAATCCCATAGTATGCAAAGCATAGAATGTGACACATTTTTTGGATTCAAAAAATGTGATACCGTTTGAAAGCTATAGACATTTTTCAATCGGCGTATCAATATGGACTTTAGTTGTAATTCAAATAGAAAATGAATAATAATTATTTATTAAATTCAAAGTAAAGTATAATCTATATTGGTGAAAAGTTGAGAAATTTTTTTAAAAACCCTTTTCATTTCATCAATTTTTGGTAAAAAAAAGTTGCCAACCACATGGGCCATCATATCAGTTACATATTGCCACTTTTGGCCAATCATGATCCTACAAATACCCAATTTCCTTTTGAAAATCTATAAATACGACCTTCTTCTATAGGAAATAGATCTCAACTTTGTGCAATCTTACTCAGTAGGCATTCATATCAATCGAGCATTGAGCAATCATAGCATCATAGCAATAGCAATCATAGCATTTTAGAACCCATATCATGGTTGCATCGTAGATTACTATAGCTTCTTTCATCAAGTTTCATGTCAGTATAGATTATAGGATCTTCATCATACCATTCAAAAACCTCCATGTAGGATTAGATTATTGCATTTAGCAACATCTCATTCTCTAGATTGGCATTTTAATAGTCACAATGCTTACCAAGTGTGAGAGCCCTATGACAATAAATTTTTAGAGATAGGGAACAATATGATGCTTTCAGTAGATTTGTGCTTTTGAATTAGTTTAATTGCTCTTGAATCTTTGATATAATGTCTTATTAAGATTTTTTTTTAGTTATTTACTTATTTACTTATTCCACACTTACATTTTGGCACCCACCATGGGGCCTAACCCCATATTTTACAAAATATTTTTGAAAAGTGTTCGTACATGATTCTAGCGTGTTCTTTTAGCATGATCGAGATATTTTTTAATACTTCTAATGAAAACTATAGCGCTTCCAAGAAAAAATATAGCACTTTAGAAGACTATTTTAGTGCTTTGACAAAAACTATAGCACTTTGAAAGACTATTTCAACGCTTCTGAGGAAAAATTATAGCACTTCTACGGTTTGTTTTAGCACATCTACCTGAAGCTTCCAACATACTTTGACCACTATGTTCACATCTGTTTAGTGCTTCTGTCAAATTCTATATCACTTCTTCCATATTATATAGCACTTCCAACAAATTTGATAGTGCATCTAATCAAAACTATGGCACTTTTGACCTCTATAATAATGCTTCTATAATTTTTTGTCTAGATCTAATGCAACCACGACTAGAATTTTCATTAATGCATGTGGACTAAAATATACCAATCCTAGGGTAGTCACTTGTTTTAAAATATACCGATCCTAGGGTAGTCACTTGATTTAAAATATATCAATCCTAGGTTAGTCACCATACAATGCTATTTTGGATTAAAATTGACATAATATCTTCTATGCAACAAAATATTCACATAGAATAGAAAATTATCTTTTTGGATTTAAAACTGAACAATTGATTGTTGTGATTGTACGATGATAGGACTATGCTCTCCCCTTAACTGGGTGATCAAAATTCCAAACTCATCATTTAATTTCATGCACTTAAAGATTTGTTAAATCCTTTAGAAGGTTTGTCGTAGTGGGAAAAAGTACTCACCCTACGGGAATGACCTAAGTGGGGATAGCCGAAGCCAGGTTTTCCAACCCACTTTAAAATTTACATGAATCTGGGGAAACCCACAATCAATAGAATTTTGCAAGATAACCCTCCCAAAAATCTTTGTTCTAAAGATTGGGAGGTCTCCTAAGGGATTTTATCACCTGCTGCTCCCAACGGATACCTTATCTAAGAACCATAGTGTAGTATCCAACTTGTTAGTTTTCGAACAATGTATTACTCAGTGGTGTAAGGGGAGGGAAGAATCTGTCCCCAAGACACTCACCATATGATTTCCAAGGACCATTTGCTCAAGGGATCAAGAAACCTAACTTTGAGTATGCGCTTGGAAAAGACAAAAACATGGGTGCCCTCTAGGGGGTGACATGACTGTGTGAGTCGATGCAATTTTAAGATGTGGGTCGTTTGAGTATAACAATGACCATTTATCCTTAAGAGTGAGTTTGTATAAAGTGTATTATTTGTCAAAAACCTATGGAAATCAAGAAGAATCATGTTTTATTCTTGAACATACATTTATTTTTTAGACTCTAGGACTTAAAAACAATTATTCTACAATTGCTTGTTGTGTCTTCAAATCATTAAATCAGATAAAGATCATCCAAAAAGAACACAAAAAGTTTGAAAAGTTAACTTGTGAAAATTCATGATTAGGGATTGGAAATCTACAAAAAAAATTTGGAAATCTATTGCAAAAAGAGTCAGAAAACTAAAGAAAAAGATTATTTACAAGAAGCTTTTGGAAAGAAGATGATTTTTATATCAAAGTAGGAAAGTCTTGCTTCAACATAAAACTTTCATACATAGGTTTCATGAGTTTGCTAGGGGATACACCAATGATTATGCATAAGAACTATTGTACTTGCAAGCTTATTTCCAAAGAAGAGCTCTGTCACAACATAATCATAGTCAACCTATTCATCAGTCTTCCATTCCACAATTAGCAATAGAGTATTCCAGTAGGCCAAATCAGTTCTTACAATAGAAAACAATTGAAAACATTAGGCTTGTGTCCCAAAATAATGCTTCCATCATCTGTTTTAGAACATTTGCGATGTCTTTTATAGCATTCACAGTTTAAATAGCGCATCTGTAGTCTGTTTTAACACATCTACCAAATATTATAGCGTGTCTATTGGCTGTAACCAAACTTGCTAGTATCAGGAAATTTACCAGTATAATAGGCAATCCACAGTATGTTTTAGTGCATCTACCCTATTTTACAGTGCTTTTACCACACCTTATATAGCACATCTACAATCTATTTTAGTGCATCTACCCTCTATAATAGCGCATCCATAGAACAAGAAAATAGAGAGCTATTGAAAAAATATGTCAGGCTGTCTACATCAGAACCCAAGTTTTTATTATGACAACAATATTTTATATAGTCCAGACAGTGTCTTAAACCTAAAAAAATAGGATCATACAAATCAAACCTTTTCAAGTTAAACCTAGATCTTTCAAACTTTAAAAGTGTCCACATATCAAACACAAATCTTGGTTATTGGGTTAAGTTTCATCATCAGGATTTTTATCATCCTACCATCATGAAACGAAACCCAATAATCATATTTTTAACTTGGTCTCATCAATAGGATATATCATCCCATTTGACTATGTTAAAATCCAATTCACACTTATCTAAACACAAAAGATCAAAAGTTTAGTGTGAAAAACAAACATTTGTATGCCAATTTTTACAAGGTCGCAAAGCCAAAAACTTAGGGAAAAGGAAATTGAAACACCAAATGTCATGGTTGAAGAAAATCCATAGAACAAATATTGTCACACTAATCCACCTGAGGTAACCCAAGCAGATATCGAATCTGCGCAACAAGATCCAAACTTCCACAAATTCATGGAAAAGGTTTTGGAATAAGATATGGATAAATACCTCTTGATGTTAGTTGAATTAGGTTCCAAACTTCCAAAATACTTTGACATCAATCGATTGAGAGAAAAACCTACATATAAAGCATTTGAAACTAAAAACATAGATCAAGTGGTTGCCCTATCACAACAAATACAAAACTTGCAACAACAATTCCAGAATATGCAAAAAGCCACCACAAAGAGGTACTCATTACAGGACATTTGTCCTTATCCTTTTGATCCAAGTGTGGACATGATACCATTTCCAAGACATTGTGAATTTTCCACATACAACAAATACAACAGTAAAATGGACCCAATTGATCATGTGAGGGAGTTTAGAACCATGAGTATAGACTTTTCACAAGAAGACTCTTATCTACAAAGGTTATTTCCAAGGAGTTTAGGAAGCCATGCATACAATGGTTTTCTAAACTAGAACTAGGAATTTGATCTTCTGAAAAGCTGGTCAAGATGTTTATCTCACACTTTTCCTTCAATGTTCAACATGGGGTAACACTAAAAGACCTTTACAACATGAAACAAAAGAAAAGTGAAACATTCCTTTCATTTCTACAATGATGATGAAGTTTTTTTTCTAAATATCCTCATTTTATACCTGAAGAGGAAAATATAGAATTATTCATTGGAAACCTAGTTGATGACATGAGCTATAGATTGGACTTGTAGTGTCCACCTACCTTCGAAAAGGTAATTGAGAATGGGCTCAAAATCAAAGAGGCTTTAGTCAAAAGAGGAACGATAAAACATTATAGTGAAGGATCAAACAATAGAAATTCCTCTGGCAACAATGACAAGCCTAAGTTTTGGCAAAAGAATAAAAATACTGGAAACAATGATGTAAAAATGACACACATAATTTGAAACCAATATTTAGTTTGACAACAACTACTACAAAGAACAAACAACACAATGACCAAAACATCAATGAGAATGTTGGTAAAAACAACAATCCAAACAATGGGGAATCTAAACCACAATCATATTCAAGACCATCAAATCAACAAAATTCACACCATTGGGACAAACACTAAAATCAACCTTGAAAGAGCTTATTGAAGCTAAACTTATCACAGTGCAAGGGGAAAGAAATTAGGATCCACAAGTAAAACCATCTCGGTGGAATGATGCCCACTATTGCGCTTATCATCAAAACAAGGGTTGCATGATAAAGGATTTTTGGCAATTGAAGCATGCGATACAAGACCTAATTGATAAAAAGAAGGTATTCATAGAGGGACCTCAAACAAACAATGATCATGATGCATTTAAAAATCCTTTGCCAAATTATGAAAAGGGAGAATCTTCTTCGACAAACAGTAAAGGTAAGTACATAAACTATATCTATGAAAAAACTATTCATTGTAGTTGTTGTTGAGAATAATGAGGAACATGACAATAAAGATGACCAATTCAATGAGACCATACCCATATATCTAGTCCCAAACATGGATACATCCAACAATCAGATCAATGCCATAAAAATTAGGGAAAAACGAGAACATCAACCAGTCAACATGATAACAAGGGGGTAATCCAAGGTAATATTGAAAGGAATTTCATCTCAATACATTGATACCCCTTCAAATCAATAAAACATCATTGATCAACTGTAGAAAACACTGGCACAAATATCAATTTTGGAACTCCTTAAAATATCACCATCTCATAAGGAGGTCTTAGAACAAGCTCTTGTGTCTACAACAATACCCAATAATCTGGATGTTTGTCAATTCCAAGCTATGGTGGGACACTTAACTATACCTCAGTGCCTATCATTTTTCGAGCAAGGTGATGTGTCACTTACTCATCCCCACAATGTAGCCATTCATATTGAAGTCTTAATCCACAAACATCGATTGAAACGTGTCTTAATAGATGGTGGAGCTGGTTTAAACATTTGCACTTTAAAAGTGATATGTGCACTAGGTTATTCTGATGATACAATTGATACTAGAAGGAAGATCACAATAAAGGCCTATGATGAAAAAGAGAGATCCTCCAAGGGATTGATAGTTTTACCCATTCAAGTGGGACCAATAGTGAAGAACATTGTTTTCTAAGTATTAGACAAAGAGCTCACTTATAACATACTCTTGGGACATCCATGGATTCATGACATGCAAGCAGTATCTTCAACTTACCATTAGTGTTTAAAGTTTTTGGTCAATGGACAAGAGGTCATGATTTTAGCTGATTACAATAGTTCTCAAACTTGTAACACACTCAAAACAACTCAAGATAACTTAGTACCCTATAATAGAGAGGCAAAAACTTCTAGTTCATCCAGTGGGGTGAAGCAACTAAATTTATATCCAAATGGGTTGTGAAAAAGGATTAGTCGAAGGAAACAAATGGTGCATAACCCATTCCATCAAACAATGAAGGACAACTAGGTTCTCTATCACAAGAATTTAAAGACAAAATCCAGTTAAAAGACAGAGGCCTCGGAGAATATTCCATTGAGAAATATTTCTATCTTTCACAGTTGTTGTCATCTTCAAAATCATATGGGCAGCCATCAACAATAACACAACAATCATCACAGCCTACAATGGTCCTGTATGGAAGATTTGTAAAAGTGGGTATTTTAGAAGAATCTAAAGACAACCATTCTTAAATGGCTCTATAAAGATGAGGAAGCCTCTACATCAGCACATATCAACATAAAGATAGATCAGTATGGAAAAGGAAAGGCTATCTTAGAAAAAATGGGATACGAAGGACAAGGATCTTTTGGCATAAGGAAAGAAGGCATTGTAGAACCCATTCAACCTCTAACACTTCAGCCAAAAGACAAAATTGGATTAGGTTACACAGGTGAAACAAAAGCAGAAAACACTCATAAAGTTGTTGAAAGAATCCTTCCAATGAGGGATAGCTCTGAGACAAATTCTAATGAGTATGAGTGGGATTCTTTATCAGAAACTTCATACAAGGACATAAAAATTGATGTCATAAAAGAATATGCACCAAAATGAGAGGAGGGACAAAGCTCAGGAACTAATCCTCTTGTATCTGGATCACAACATATCGATGACTCAATTGAGGATGAATAGATATTGAGTGAGATGGACAACTTGGAGGAAAGTACTATCATAGACCTCGACATCACCACTAAAAATTTTTGACAAAATTTTTATTAGATCCTTTACTGCCGCTAATCTTAATCCATTTGATGATTCTTTACCATTAACGCATCCTGAACTTATCGACTGGGAACCAACTGAACCTATCAATGTCCCAATCTTTAACAATGATGATGCTATCATAAATTTCCTTTGTTGTGATGAAATTGAAACAAGTTCTACTCGTAAATCTCATAACGATGCTTTAAGGAAGGAGGGTGCCAATTCTTTCAGTTGCAAAATTGAAAATAGGAATAATAGATCTAATGGTGAAAACCATTCAATGGCAACATTAGATCTCGAAAAAGTAAAAATAAAGAATGCATATGATGGTGAAAACCTCTTTAAGACACCAAAAGATTGAAAATTTGACACTCTTTTGAAACATTACCATGAAAGGTCATTAGTACTGGTAGAGTGTAATGTCCCCTTTCAGGTGGGAGCACTTAATTCTGGATCTTGCATTCAATGTGTTTCTCAAAGAGATATTAGACATGTTAGAGATCAACAAGTTTTTGTAATAACGTCTAATAAGGTTAAAGATGACATAAATATTACATCCTTGTCAAAGGATTATTCTCTTCTTCCCTATCACTCATTATGAATGTTTCTTTATAACACATTTCATAAGTACATTTGACTTTAAACATCTTTCAAGATCTCCTAGATGGAATTCTATTATCTCATAGTGAAGTAGAGTTATTACTACTTTTAAGACTAAATAATTGTTGCAAGCATGTAAATAACCCTCTACGAGGTATTTATGATCCTCAATCTATATATATATATATCAACTATTAAAATATATTTATCACACATGACTTAAATATATTATGTTTAATTTATATTTATCATGGATATACATATTACCATATATCTCAAATACTAACCTGACGCCCCAATTCCTTCAGTTATTTTATTTGTCTTTAACATAATTTGTAATTATCTATTTTGCAGCAGAAATCATTTACCTTTTTCGGCCGGTCTGCAGACACGTCTTCCTCTCTCTCACTAAATACACACAACATCAGGAAATTGATGCCTTGAAGGGGATCGATGGCTCACATACAGAAATATTAGCTGTCAATGAAGACCACGATTAGCAATCTGTATGCCGATCCAATCCTGAAGAGGATATCCAACATCTGGTGACCCTCTTTGGCAGTAACGTCTCTTTCTTTCATTGTGCCACCTCCTATTTCCTTATCTTCCCCTTATTCCTCACATACACTATAATTCTATGAAGAAGGACATCACTGGGAAAGTTCGTTTATGCTAATGGTCTCTTAAACAGGTTGTTTGTCTTTGGTTGCTATTGTAACTCTCCACTCTCAGCCGCGAAACATGAAGGTTGGGCCTTTTGAGGGCGAGTGTCAGACCCACAACATTATCCCACCGCAGCATATAGCTATCTTAGTGTATATTCCCTCCTTGGTCTTTATTGTGAAGTAATGAAACGAGTTCCCAATTTATTATTCAATCGAACTTCCTCTTATAATTTATCTATTCAATCTTTGTTTTATATTAAAGACTTGGCGTCCTCTGTTTGTCTCCTTTGAATTGACTCTGAAGGCTTCAGATTTCGTATGATTGTATAGAGCATGTAATAGCCATCTCCTATATATTACATCCGTCTCACGTCTGGGTGTAGGAAAAATTCGTTGCTTCCTCAGCTGAATTCAAATAGGAATTGCTTATCCCTCTTTTTTTTCTATCCCCTCCTCAGAGGTGATCTGTTCCTTCTTATAGTCGGCACTGGAAATGTCTTTTCCTCACGCGTTGCTTCGCTTGCTCAAGCCGCTTCATCCACAGGTTGGTTCTTTCTAAAAGTTGTCTTAAATACCTTATTTTATATATTATATATTTTCCCTTTTTATGGACTATTGGTTAGATTAGCATAAAAGGGAATATATATATATATATATATTTTATTTATTATTTATGATTAGGTAGTTTAGGATCTAGGTTAGCATCTTGTGTTTTACATAATATTTATAAATTGGATCTATTATAAATATATTTATTTATCTATACTGCATTCTCATAATTATTATAATAATTAAATATTTCATATTTATATTTTTAGTATTTCTATCTTTGTTTATTTTGACAATAACATTAAAAATGATGATAAAGATTATTATATATTATTGTTTTTTTATTTTATCATTTTATATTTTATATTTAGTAATTGCCAACATCTTTATATGTGTTTTATATATTTATTTATTTCTTGATACTTTATATCTTAGTATTATAATTTTTGGGGACATGACATAGAGCCTCCACAATCTATTAACATTGGGACAATAGAGAAGGTAAAGGTTGTACATCTGGGAGAATCCACGACTGAAACAAAATAGCCAAAATTCAATTTCTTTGAAGAGCTAAGCATAAACTTTGATTAGTCATACTCAGATATGCTAGGGTTAGATCTAGATCTTATATTGCATCATTTATCTCTACCATCTGGAACAAAACTCGTAAAACAAAAACTAAGGAAAATCCATTCACATATCGCATTGATGGTAAAACTTAGGCTGAAAAAGTTGTTGGATGTAGGATTCATTAGGGCTATAGATTATGCTAAGTGGATCTCCAATATTGTACCTGTATCTAAACTAGACAATAGCATTAGAATATGCACAAATTTTAGAGATCTAAATAAGGCATGTCCAAATGATGATTTTCCTTTACCAAACATTGACATTATTGTGCACTTAACAACAGGACATGCCATGTTGCCACTTATGGATGGCTTCTCTAGGCATAACTAAATCACAATAGCACCCGAAAATCAAGAAAAGACAACATTCACATGTCCATGGGGAACTTTCTATTTGAATGTTAAGTCATTTGGGTTGAAAAATGCAGGTGCAACATATTAGTGTGCAATGACCACTATTTTTTATGACATGATGCATACTTCCATGGAGGATTACGTTGATGATATATTAGACAAATCATATGCTAGAGAAGGACATCTGAAGATCCTAGGAAAAATCTTTACCAGACTAGAAAAATTCAATGCCAGATTGAATCCTAAGAAATGTGTGTTTGGGGTTACATCAGCAAAGCTTTTGGGTTACATAGTTTCAACAAAAGGCATCGAGGTGGATCTTGCTAAGGTCAAGGCAATAATGGAAATGCTTCCTCCAAAGAGTATCAGTCAATTATGATCTTTACAAGGTAGGCTACAATCAATCAGGAGGTTTATCTCTCAATTAGCAAATAAATCTCATCCCTTAAATCATTTGTTACATAAAAATGTCTATTTTAAATGGGATGAAAAATGTGAAACAAATTTCAATTAGATAAAATAATATTTGATGTCTCCACCAATATTAATGCCACCTATAGAAGGGAGACCATTGTTATTATACATTGCAACAACAAACATTTCTTTGGGAGCTCTACTAGCACAAGAAGATGCAACGGGAAGGAACAAGCCATTTACTATATTAATAGGACTTTGAATGGTCATGAAATAAATTACACCTTCATAGGGAAAGAATTCTTGGTGGTGGTATTTGCTACCCAACAGTTGAGGCATTACATGTTATCTCACACAATTAAGCTCATTGCAAAGATTGATCCCTTATAATACTTACTCAACAAGGCTACTCTAACAAGGAGGCTAGCCAAATGGGCCTTGCTCTTAAGTGAATTTGATATCCTGTATGTGGATAGGAGAGCCATTAAAGGCTAAGTGATTTCTAATCAGTTAGATGAAGCTCCCTTACTAGATGACCATCCAATGAACATGGAGTTTCCTAATGCAGATATTCTTAGTGTAACAACACAACAATAGAGGCTTTATTTTGATGGCTGGGTATGTGCAGGATCATGGTATGCCAAAAAGTCACAATGGAGAAAAAATTATGTGTTTCATCGACTCAAAAACACGAAAATGCTGAGTTGACTTTATGTGGCTTGGGTGTCAGTACACACTACCGAAGCAAAGCCCAAACCTAGATTTCCATAACGGATATCCGATCCAAATCAGATATCCGATCCAAATCGGATATCCGATTTGTGACACACATATATATGTTCATTTCAGCCTGATTAAAACTCATTTCACATTTGTTTAATCGCGGGCGCATAGTGAAAACTTCATTCCGCAAATTAGATATCCGATTTCACACAAATCCATCTTCAAAAGGTTAGATTCTTGGTTTTTCTTTGCTCTAATCAAATTTTCAATTAGATTTGTGTAATTTTAGTTAATTTTTTATAGATTTTTCTCAAAATAGGGTTTTTGATAGATTTTTTATGAAAAAATTGAGTTTAGTATGGATTTTGATGAAAATTGAATGTTTGTAATGGATTTTGATGAAAATTGAATGTTTGTAATGGATTTTGATTTAAAAATAGTGTTTTTTATGTATTTGGATTAAAAATTAGAGAATTTTATGGATTTTTGTTAAAAACTAGGGTTTTTGTTGGATTTTTTAAAAAAAAACTAGGGTATTTTTATAATATTTTCATCTATATTATCTAATTTTAATTAGATTAATTTGTTTTTAACTTTAATCAGGCATTATGGCTATTGAAAATGAAAATGCACAAATGCCAAATGCTCCACCACCTCCACAGCCATCAATTGAAGAATTAATTTATGAAAAATTGCAACAATTAAGGGGCATTTCTAAAGTTTATATGAGTCCCTTGATTATCTGAGATGTCAAACACAATGAAAGAAATAATTAAAAACATAGAAACCCTCTCCTCCCAACATAATGCCTTTCATTCGTGGCGAGAAGACATGAGAGAATATTATGCATGTGGATTGTCCTATGATGATGTGAAGGATCTCAGAATAACCAAAGCCCAAATAGCCTCTTTATTTGTTAACCCCCGCAGTAGTTTTCCAGTTAATGTTAATAAACCAAAAATTTCTATAAAATGGTGCACTCATAGAGACATTGTAGAAAATTTTGGGATCATTGGTGTATGGTTTTTTTGAAACCACCGAACAACAATTGTGATATACCATTTTACTTTATAAAAAATTATATGTTGAGTTTGTGTTAGGGCATCATGTCAATTACTTTGACATTAAACCCTTCCAGGGCGTTGGTGGAGGTATGCCCTAGGATAGACCAAGGGCAGTTAGAGTAATGCCCCGCCCATATGTTCCCCTCCCTCGCCTTCCTCCGCCACCTTCAGTATACCATCCACATATTATGTAGAATGCAGCCACATAGACTATCCATGCTATTCACTCTTTGAGTGGTCTTTTGGTTTCACATGCTTCTGTAGTAGCTTAGCCACATTTTGGTGATGTTGGTGATGGCTCGAGTGTTGCTACATCATCCTCGTTAGGTCCACATATTTTTGTACCACGTACTTGCTCCATGTGCCACCAGATATGCTTGGGTCCTCTTGTACAGCCTGCCGAGCATCCCTTGGACACTTCTGATTATGAATTCCATGATGTGAACATTATAGATCAGACGCAGGGGAGTGGAGCACACTGTATAGAGTCCTCTCCTGCTAGAGAGGGGGACATTAGAATAGTGACACAAGTAAAATTTAAGTTGTGAATTCATAACTTGCATTTGTTTTTAAATGAATATTAATAAGAGATAGTATAATATACTAATATTTATTTACATGGTTTATTTAACAGTTGATGTTTGAGGAGGAGCTGACACAAGTGACAGATAGCACCCCGAGGGCCATTTCATTTGGCCTCGACACACACACAGTATATATTTTTTCACTCACTCATTTATATTTATTTATTATATACTTTCTTATCATTTGAATTATCATTAATGAAATTATATAATAACTTACATGTTTATCTTATTTTCCTCTTGTAGGAAATACCTAGTGCGAGTGAGGTGCAGCCTTGTCTAGATTATGGAAGTGCAATGTTGGATAAGGGGAAGGTAACTGAACTCAAATTTGATTGAATTAAGAATTTTAATATCTTATATTGATTATACATACATCGACATAGATTGGTAGTTTCATATGTACTTGTCATTTTTATGTGCAGGGAATTATGAGCTATACGTCCTTTTTGACAAGTGCCACAATGCCCAAAGTAGTACTTAGTGGAACACTTGAAGGAGTAGGAGTTGAAGCACCTCAAGGAGGAGGTGTCGAAACACCTAAAGGAGATAAAGAAAAAGATCAACCTAAAGAAGTATGTGTTCATTTTATTTTGTGCTTGGTATTTATATGTTCCTATTATTGACAATTGTATGCTAACTTGGATCACTTTTATGTTTTTGTTCACCTATATAGATTGAAATTACAAAAGATGGTTTGGTCGGTTCTTTGAGAGGGGCATGTTCTAGGACTCATGATCCTTTGAAGAGATGGATATTTTAGGTAATCGAGATTACAATTTTAGAGTTCAATTATAATTTAATGTATATTGATTTTGATGTTATTTTTCAATTTTAAATTATATAGTATAACTAATCTCAATTGTAGTTTGACTTTTTCTTGTGCAGCTACCTTCAGAGGCAACAAGTGCTTCAAAGAGGCTCCATTTTGATGATCCACTAGTAGTTTAGAATGAGATAGACATTTTGGCATGTAAATATTGAATAGATACCGAGATGGCATATGCCACATATTGTAAAATTTTGTTTGAGTTGGCGTTGATGCCATTTTTGTATATGGAAATACACTTGATTATTGGATAATTTGATATATAGAAGTTGACAATCAAAATTTAATTGCCTCCTCATGTGCATAATTAAACTCTTTGAAAATTTAATCAAGTGAGCAATGGTTAAATATCTTGATGTACAATAGCATAAAAAGAATGGTTATATTATGTAGTTTATTCATATTGTTGATTGCATTGCATTGCACATCTTTCAAACTCAAAGTATTACTTCACATTGCATAAGTAACAACTAGATGCTGATAGATGAAAAAATTTCAATTACAATATAGTTTTTACAAGGTCAACCTAAGCAGTTATGCAATTACTTCACATTGCATAACTAATAATTAAAAAATTATTCAGATTATTGATTACATTGCATTGCACATCTTTCAAACTCAAAGCATTACTTCACATTGCATAAGTAACAACTAGATGCTGATAGATGAAAAGATTTCAATTACAGGCTTGCTGCCCCTCATTCCACACACTATGCAACCATTTACTTATGGTGTAGGGGCCGAACAATGGAGAAAACATGTAAAAATAATATATATATATATGTAGCCTAGAAGCATGAATTAGTACCAATATTAATGCATCACCATTGATTACCTTGAAGTAGAGATTTGAATCAACATCATTCTTCAAGAAGCCCTAACTAGACAGGTACAATCAATCCTTTTGTACCATGCACGAGGATCCTGCTTAAGACCATACGAAGCCTTTAGCTTACACACATGTGACTCCTTCCCATGAACCTCAAAACCATTAGGTTGCTTGACGTAAACTTCTTCCTTAATCACGCCATTGAGAAAAGTTGTCTTCACGTCCATTTGATGAATCTTCCATCCTCTTGATGTAGCAAGGGCAATGATAGTTCTGACAGAAGTGTAATGAGCAACAGGAGCAAATGTTTCTTCATAATCAACTCCCTCTTTTTGACAAAACCACTGTTGATGAGCCAAGTGTTGGTGTCAATGGGTACATTGCTTGACAATGCTGAGCAAAACAAATATTCAAGCCAAGTGTTGGTGTCAGTGGGTACATTGCTTGACAATGCTGAGAAAAACAAATATTCATTCTTCTGTGGAGAAACATCATCTACATCTGCAACGGAGGCTTGATGGTTAGGTCTATCTGAACAATGTTTGGAAAAGTGACCAAACTTATCACACCTAAAGCATTGAATCTTGGACAAGTCTTGCTTCTTCTTGGAAGGGGGAGCACCATCATTTCCTTTGTCTCGATTCCTCTTGAAGAATCCCTTCTTTCCACTTCTTCCTTTCTTCTTCGAAGGTTGGGCAGAAAGAACATGAATCTCTTCATTAGTAGACTTTTGGCCAACACTTCTAACCATCAATCTGAAGATGCATAATGAATGCAATTGGCCCTCAAATGATCGAACTTTGGGAGTTTGGACCTTGCACTAATTCCTTGAATATAGGACTCCCAAGACAATGGCAAACCATTGAGGGCAAGCATTGTCAAATCCTTATCTTTAACCTGTTGATGCATGTTTTATGACACACTTGTACATCAGAATAAAAATGCCCAGAGACACCCTATCCTCTCTTGAAAAACCACCCCAAATGCTAAGATTGTGAGAAGATCATATGGCGATTCCAAGGTTTCTTATGTTAGGTCTTGACGTGTGGTAAGCTCAATGGGAATTGTGATTTGATAGTAATCACAAGGGGACTTACGCTGGATTTTTTTAATTCACAATGAAGGTCTGGACAATGAAGCTCTTTTATTTGGGTTGCAGATTAAACAAACTAAAAAAGGAGACAAGGGGTCAGAAGTTCTAATCTACTTCCTAAGAATTCAAGAGACGGTATTGACTTGGTGAAACAAAACCAAACGTTGTTTCACCACGTAGGAATCGCGCCAACTATGCAAAGCCATTGCAATCTTCAAGGAAATGTGCTTATGGTTTTCATATTATGAATAATTACCTTCCAATCGAACAATATTTATCTAGACAAAAGTTAAGAATCCATAGAGTAAGCTCAGGATAACTTTACGCATTGAACGAAAATCATCCGTTCAAACAAAGTATGAGTAAAAGTTCCACCATAAATCAATGCTTATCAAATCTTGAATTCATCTAACAAACTTTCAAAGAAAATTTTATTCCAAGTGTAATCTAATTCTAATCTATCTCCAATCTATGGTGGAAGAAGTTATGCAACCATGCACACTATTTGACAATAAAAGTGGTTCAAATCAAATCATGCATAAGAGCTTTTATTATCAGAAATAGTCTATCACAACAATTCTATACACTGTCTCCACCCTTTACAAATGAGGGGTGAGCTCAATTTCACTTTAAGGCTGGTAGACTTCCTCTTTTCTCTTGCCATTTTAGAATTAACATGTTGAGCGGACTTCACTCATTCACTTTCCATGTTCATATTCTTCTAAGTGTGGAGACTCATTATCCTTTTGAAGCGTATTTGGAAAGATTCCATCTTTTATGCCATGTCACTCTTTGGTAAGCGTGGACCTTGTCAAGTTTCATGGCCAAGACATGTGGCAGACTTCAATCATGTTTGACACATCCCTTTCTTAACATGGGTGGGCTTTGCTGAGTTTTTGTGCAAAGAAACAAGGGCAAAATTTCCTTTATGTATTGCTAGCGGACTTTGCTTTATACCAAGCCATTGATTATTTCCTTGGAGCAGACTTGGCTATATTGTATGCCACTTTTGTATGGCTAGGTGGGCTTAGTCTTAGCAAGTGCCATGTTTTACTCTTGAAGCAAACTCTACTCTCCTATTTTCTAGCGGACTTCCTTCTCTCTTTTCCAAGCTCTGTCATGTGCTAGAATGGCTGGAAGAGATCAACAAAGCTACTAACATCAACAGAATTGTGGTAGCTTGATATACAGATTCTATTGATTCCAGGGTTCAATTTGTATGATATTGAGAGTGGTAGCTTAATATAGGTCCACAATACCTTTTTGTAATATCATAGAATAGGGCTCATAGACCGACCTCCAGTCAAAATGTCTCTCAAATGCACAAAAAAGAATGAAATTACTTCAAACCAAGTTTGTGAAGAAGTTAACTTTGTTGCCCACTAGTTTCCCTTAAGAGTCTAAAGTGCTAAAAGGTAGCAATATTTGAAGGGATATTTCTCAAAGACCATGGGGCATATAGACTCTCCGTCAGAGGCTACGGGATTGTGTTGGGACCATCTACAAAATCCTTTCTCAGTTTTTGCTATCTCAGAGGCATTTTCCTGTGGTGATGACTTTTAAGTGGAGGGAAAAGTTGCCAGATGCAAACAGTGTAAAGTTGCAAATTGGTGCAACTTTCATTCTGCAACTCATACAACCAAATAGACTGTTCCAACATGTCTGTATGGGTACATTTAAGCTAGAGATGGTCCTCTTTTGCACCCAAATATGCCAAATCACTCCGAGCCACATTGGACCGGCGATTTCCCTTAAGAGTCCAAAGTGCTAAAAGGCAGCAATATTTGAAGGGCTATTTCTCGGAGACCATGGGGCATACAGACTTTCCGTCAGAGGCTACGGGATCGTGTTGGGACCATCTACAAAAACCTCTCTTGGTTTTTTCTATCTCGGAGGCGGGAATGTGCAGGATCATCATGCAATTTCAGGCCCTTAAGTGGCAAAAAATTCAGAAAAATCAGTGTTAGGCAACTTGACATAAATATTTGAATAAGTTATCTATATTATTTCAAAAATATGTAAGAATAGAATTTGTAGAAAATTGAATGTAGTTTCTAAAATACTAGGTTTTTTTTAAAATAAATAAAATCTATTTGGTGAAAATTTGAAATTTCAATGCATGAGTACTTAAATTTCGTGGAAAAATAAGAAGTAGGTGTCAACCACCCTAACCATAATAAAATGATAATTTTTTTGTATTTTATATATAAGAAGAGGACTCCATGTCTGGATGTGATGCATATTTTTTGTAATTTTTTCCAAGTAAATAATTAATTATTATTTTTATTACAACTTTTAGAAAATATAAAACTTTTATTCGACCATTAACTTGGTCAAAACTTCATGAAATTTATTTTTATTTTTTTTAATCCTATAGTATGTGAAGCATAGAATGTGACGCATGTTTTGGATTCAAAAAATATGATACCATTTGAAAGTTATAGATTTTTTTCAATTAGCCTATCGATCAAGACTTTAGTCGTAATTCTAATAGAAAATGAATAATAATTATTTATTAAATTCAAATTAAATCATAATTTATATTTTTGGAAAGCTAAAAATCTCCTCTAAAAACCCTTTTCGTTTCATTAATTTTGGGTGAAAAAAAAGTCGTCAGCCACATACCCTACAAATATTGCCACTTTTTGGTGCACCATGATCCTGCACATACCCAGGCGTTTTCTTGTGGTGATGAATTTTTATTGGAGGGAAAAGTTGCCAGATGCAAGCAGTGTAAAGTTTTAAAGTGGTGCAACTTTCATTCTGCAACTCATACAACCAAACGGATTGTTCCAACATGTCTGTATGGGTACGTTTATGCTAGGGATGGTCCTCTTTTGCACCCAAATATGCTAAATCACTCTGAGCTACATTGGACCGGCGATTTCCCTTAAGAGTCCAAAGTGCTAAAAGGAAGCAATATTTGAAGGGCTATTTCTTAGAGACCATGGGGTATACAGACTCTCTGTTGGAGGCTACGGGATCATGTTGGGACCATCTACAAAAACCTCTCAGTTTTTTCCATCTCGGAGGCATTTTCCTATGGTGATGACTTTTCAGTGGAGTGAAAAGTTGCTAGATGCAAGTAGTGTAAAGTTGCAAAGTGGTGCAACTTTCATCCGCAACTCATACGACCAAACGGACTGTACCAACACTTCCGTATGGGTACATTTACACTAGGTATGGTCCTCTTTTGCACCCAAATACGCCAAATCACTCCGAACTACATTGGACCGACGACTTCCCTTAAGAGTCCAAAGTGCTAAAAGGCAGAAATATTTGAAGGGATATTTCCCAGAGACCATGGGGCATATAGACTCTTCGTCAGAGGCTACGGGATCGTGTTGTGACCTCCACAAAAACCTCTCTCAGTTTTTGCTATCTCAGAGGCGTTTTCCTGTGGTGATGACTTTTTAGTGGAGGGAAAAGTTGCCAAATGCAAGCAATGTAAAGTTGCAAAGTGGTGCAAATTTCATTCCACAACTCCTACAACCAAATGGATTGTTCTTTCTCTTCTTGTAAGTACTCTATCCAAAGTTTTACGATTTATGTCAAAATCAATACAAGTTTGTCTCATAAAGCGAGTCTTTTTCAATTGATGGCTTACTAGGGCAGTTGTAATGACTCTCTGAGCAACTCTCTTATCTTTTTCCTTGTTAGTTTTTCCAATAGACTTGAGAGAATTAAAAGGATTTTTGACAATAATATAATTTTTTTCGGTCTTCTTGTGCACACGAATCTTCAATTTAGCAAGCAAAGGTCTCATCTTTTGCATCTTTATCAATTGTACAAAAATTTGGCATTGCTCAGTCAATGTCTTATCGCTAAAATATTGTATGAAAAGTCTTCTAGCCCATAACCAAAAAGTTCGTGTTGACCTCTTGCCTTCAAAATTGTTTATAATTGTTTATAAGGGATGAGGTCATCAAAAAATAAATAAATTGTTATTTGACCTACCTCTAAATTACTATGCCATTCTAGCTCATCTATCAACCACACAACAAATAGTTTTCCTACTTCTAAATTGCTATATCATGACTCATCTGTCGATTAGATAACAAACTCACCACTATATAACACTTATTAAATTAATACATAAAAATAAAAATTGCCAATAATAAATTTTCCAAATCTCCATTATAAAAATTACTCAATATTTCCATAAGTTATAAATTATCTCAATCCTTAAATTTTAATTAACCATTTAGGGGTTTTTGAAGGTCTTGAGTTTGGAGTATGTCTTTCTTCCACACAAGGTTCTTCAACATCTTCGAATCCAACATTTTTACCTTGAACATTTTCATTATCAATTTCAATATTTTCATTCCCAATTTGAATATCATGTTCAACATCTTCAATTCCAACATTTTCAGCTTGAATATTTAGAGTATCAATTTTAACATTTTCATTCCCAATTTCAATATCATGTTCAACATTTTCTCCTTCTACATATTCAATTTCCTCTTCACTAGAAAGACCAAAGGACTCAGATTCACCAATATTTAACATACCTTGTCTTCTCTTCCTATCACCTTCTTTATCTTTTTGTCTATATGCTTCAATTTATTCTTTTGGAAGGTTTCTCTTATGTTTATGCTTTTGATGACTGCTGCTCCCCATTATACCTCATAAAAGATGCTGAAAAATCATAGTTTATGAAAAATTTGAGTGGAAGATGCTCCAAAAAGTTGATCTTTGTCCCTTCCTCTCTAAAACCATGCGTTTGTCACCTACAAAGCCTACAAAAAGAATGTAGGGTCTATTGGAATGCAAAAAAGGGGCCATATGGGGTTTTCCTATGGCCCACAAATCAGATATCCAAACAAATCCGATATCTGATATGTAGAACTTTGAAAATAAAACAATTTTTTAATGCTC
>VDFB02058242.1:598096664-598220889 GCA_007258455.2 Sequoia sempervirens
AGATATATTAACATAAACTATAAACTATAAACTATTTAAAAATCATATATAAACCAAATCATATATTCTAAACTAAATATATTAAAATAAACTATAAACCACAAACGAGATATATTGCATATGTTAAATCATATGTTATAAAGTCTTGACATTTTTTAAAATGCTATGAAAACAAATCGGATATCGGATATAGATCGGATATCCGATTCAAATTGGATATCCGATTTAAATTTGATATCCGATATGTTTGACACAAAATTCATTACCTAGGGAATAGGCTCGGGTTTGCTTTGGTATTTGGTTAGGAGATGCCAATCCTGAAAAGTCAACACAAAAAGCGTGTTTAATAGCTTACCTTGTTTTTTTGAACTTTACCCATGTGGCTCACGACTTTATTTTTAGCCAAAATTGATAAAATGAAAAGGGTTTGTAGAGGAGATTCTCAGCTTTTTGTCAATATAAATTATGCTTTATTTTGAATTTAATAGATTATTATTATTCATTTTCTATTAGAATTATGACTAAAGTCTTGATTGATATGTTGATTGTAAAACATCTATAACTTTCAAACGGTATCATATTTTTTGAATTCGAAACATGCATCACATTCTATGCTTCACATAATATAGGATTAAAAAAATTAAAATTGAATTTCATGAAGTTTTGACAAAGTTAAGGTGGTCAGACATACGAGTTTTTATATTTTTAAAAAGTTGTAATAAAAAATTTACAATTAATTATTTTCTTGGAAAAAAATTACAAAAAAATATGTGTCACATCTTGACATGAGTCCTCTGCTTATATCTAAAATCTCATAAAAAAATATTATAATTTTATTATGGTTAGGGTGGTCAGACAGACACCTACTTCTTATTTTTTTCTTGAAATCTAAGTAATACTCCATTGAAATTTCAAATTTTCACCAAATAGATTTTGTTTAAAAAAAAATAAACCTAGTAATTTAGAAACTACATTCAATTTCCCACAGATTCTATTGTTACATGTTTTTGAAATAATATAGATAACTTATTCAAATTTTTACATCAAGTTGCCTAACTCTGATTTTTCTAAATTTTCATTGCCATTTAAGGGCCTGTTTGGCCCATCATGATCCTACACATACCCGGCTCATACACACAACATGGGTTTGGTGTAGGAATTTTGTTTGTTACACCTCAAGGGCATACCATCCCAAGATCTTATAGACTCTTTTTCCCATGTACCAATAATGTGGTTGAGTATGAGGTTTTGATAATCAACATAAAAGTGGTGATTGAATGGAAAATCACATAACTATAGGTATAGGGAGATTCACAACTAGTCATCTATCAGGTAAATGATCAATATCAGATGAAAGATGAAAATTTGATGTCATATAAGAAGCTAATAGATTATCTAAAGAATTACTTTGTCAATATCAAGTTTGAATAGATTCCAAGGGAATAAAACAAAGCTGTAGATGTTATGGCAACAATTGCTTCTCTTTTACAAGTGCTTGAAAGGAAAGATAATTATGAGTTTATGGTAGAAAAAGTGTTTGATCTTGCTTATAATAACACAAAATCCCAGACCATATTCCACTTAGATGGTATTCAATCATCCATTTATGGAAATATCTATGATTACTTGAAAGACAATGTCCTTCCTCCTAAACTTTCCAGAAACTAGAAACATAATTTCATTCGCCAATCCATATGACACACCCTAATCGTTGATATACTTTATCATTGAGGTCTAGATGGTACTCTTCTTTAGTGTCCTAAACATAACGAATCTTTGACAACTTCACATGAGGTTCATGAAGGTATTTGTGGAACTCATTCAAGTGGATTAACTCTAGCAAAGAAACTCCTCCATTTGGGGTATTACTAGATGAACATGGAGAAGGTGTCCTTTTAGTTTGTTAAGAAATGCCAAAAATGTCAGATCCATGGTAATCTTATTCATGCATCCACACAAGAATTATATCCTTTCACATCAACTTGGCCATTTCGTTAATGGGGATTTGACCTAGTGGGAAGCATCAATCTGTCTTCATCCAATGGACATAAGTCCATACTCACAACAACAAAGTACTTTACAAAATGGGTAGAAGTAGTTCCCTTAACAACAATAATTAGAAAAAAAATATCATCTTTCGTACTAAACTATCTCATTTGTAGGTATGGTATACCTCAATCCATTATCATATACAATGGCTAACCTTTTAAAAATTAGGATGTCAAGGAACTATGTGAGAAGTTTCATATACAACATCACTTCTCAACACCATACTATCCTCAAGGAAATGGACAGGCAGAGGCATCAAATAAAAAATTTCTGAAAATCCTAAAGAAAATGTCAATGATACTGGATGTGATTAGCACATTCAGTTATATCCCGCTCTTTGGGCATATAGAACTAGCATCAAAACACCAACATGAGCTACACCATATGCCCCTGTATCTAGATTAGAAGGTATACTTCCTATTGAGGTTGAGATTCCATCACTTCGTGTTTCACTAAAAGGTCTTATTAAAAATGAGGATTATAGAGTCTCTAGACTCCAAGACCTAGAATTATTAGATGAGCATCATCAACAAGTTGTGAAGCATTTAATGACATATCAACAGAGGATGTCTAGAAGCTACAATCACAGGGTTAAGCCTTGAGTCTTTCAGGTTAGGGACTTGGTCCTAAAGGAAAACCCTATAAATCAATAGGATGAAGAAAAGAAAGGGAAGTTCAAACCTAATTGGCTAGATCCATTTGTTATCATATCGGTCTATGGATCTGGTGCTTATTGGCTATATCCACCTAAAGGGGATCTATACGATGAACCTATAAATAGTATCCATTTCAGAAAGTTCTACACTTGAGACATCTAGTGCATGATTGAAAAGGTCACCTTGATGAAAACCTAACAAACAGGCATCATGGTGACAAAAAAGTCAGAAAAATAAAAAAACCAAAAATAAAAAAATAAAAAAAATTCAAACAAATCAAAACAATAAAAAAAGGTGCAATAAAAATAAGTGGTGAAAACCTAGAAACAAGCACTACTTGTGATTTAAACCAGCTTTTCTATCTATTGGACATGGTTTTTTTTATTGTTCTCTTCACCATCATCATCCATCTATTATTTGAGGGGACTAGGTGCATCAGTATCAATATCATGGCAAAGTGATCATGTCACACCCTAGCTTGGGGGAAAAATTCTGAACTCACTGGGGGCAATAAAATTTGGGTTTAAACACATAGACAAACAACAACATGAAAAAAAAACACAAACAATGATAAGAAAAAAACTCAACATTGAACATCAATCATCATTTTACTACATCAAACATCCATATCATATCAAAAATCCAAAAACATCAGAAAATTAGAAAATCCAAAAATAGGTCAAAAAGTTAGTCAAAATTTTAAAAAAGAGTCATCTAGTCGAACTAGGTTGTTTCTACATGGATAACAAGGCTATTCTTTGATCAACCCCCGAGGCCCCTAGGATAGGTCTTTAGGTTAGGTTTTTGGTCAAAATCTTAGAAAATCATGAACACATCAGAAGGAAACTAAATATGGATGATCTAATCTGAATAATGATTGAAATACTTTAAGCGATGGTTGAATTGTTGTACTTTGACTTGTGATATAATATCTTTGGAGCAACTCGATGATTTATTGAACTAGAGGAGCAAGGAAGAAGTATGATTTTTCTTTTTCTGTTGTTTGTGAATTAGTCATTATTATTATGTGAATTTTTGTGAGACGTGCTCTACCAAGTATCACTGATGACATTTGGAATTCACATTAGAAAATGATTGATTCTTGTCTGTTTATGCAAGAAATGCTCAAGTCATCTCTATTTAATCATACCTCGATGCTTATGTTTAGCTGCAATATCAAAAATCATGAAAGTTGTATTGAGGTCATCATTGGTCTATGTTATATCATTGATGCTTGTACTCACTTTCAACATTTTAAAAGCTCCATGATGATACAAAGCCCAATAAAAGATTGTTAAGATGCCAATGTTTGCATATATATTTGCATGGTAAATTAGATTGCATTCATAATAGTGTTACATCTACAGAGTATTTGTTACAAAATTGGTGAAATCATTCATGAACAATGTTATCTTTTCTCATAATTGATTGAGTATACTTGACATTAAAAAAAACATCATAATTATCATGTATTTGCACCATCATTTTCATTGCATACATATAGAAGGCATTCATTCTATCATTTCATCATTCATAGATTTAAATCAAGCAGTTTGCATTGATCATTTTCATATCACACATCATAAAATTGCATAGGACATCTCGAAACTAAATTTCTATAATTGAATTTCATTCATCCATTAAATCATATCATATATCATGTATTCACAGTCCCATTATATTCATCATTTTTTTTTCATTTATCACATCATATGTTTGCATTTATCACAAGAATAAAAGTGTACACATCCCATTTACATTGCACATCATATATCCTTTAAATCATCACATCCATAGGCACATCATATATCATTTAACTCATCACATCATCATGCATATATTTCATGCATCCATGCATTATCCATACATACATTCATACATCATTATAATACACATCATAAATAGAAAATCATAAATCATAGCATATAATCATGATTATAAAACTAAATCCATAACATCATGATACAAAGATCATCACATAGCATATAGAAAATTGAAAATAAATGCATCCATCATAGAATCATATACAAGACATCATAGATCAATAAAGTCTATTGCATATCATATAGATCACAAATCATAAATGTCAAGTATACAAGGATATCTGAAATAAAAGAGATATATCATCAAAAATTGGCTATAATCGAAGTGTACATCATATCTCAAAATACAAAAGAAGGTACAATCATGACAATATGTGTTACTATCTCTAGACGAAGCAGGAATCTTGGGACCAGTCCCTCCATCATGACCACAGGATGTACCAAGATCTCTCAGGTCTCTTGAAAGAGGTTGTGTCCCACCCATGTTGATGGTCCTAGTATGGGTCCTATTGGATTGTGATTGTGCATAGCTCACTCTCTGCTCTAGGGGCACAACATCATTAAATTTACCTTTGTAATACTCAACCTCCCCACCAACATGGACAACCTCTTGAATATAGTCAGATATAGAGGTATGATCTACCAATCTCTATAATCTCTTGGCTATGGCCTGTGCCTGCTCTACACCCAGTTTGGTAGTATCCCTCTCTACAGTCAATGTTGTGATTTGTGCTTTCATAACAACCAACTATGCTTGCGTCTATGTCTATGTTTTGGTTGTACCCTATGCCTGCTCTATAGCTTGTTTTGTGATATCTCTCTTAGCTATCAATGAGGTGATTTGTGCTTGGGGAGTGGCCAACACATCTGTGCATGTGTCTATGCTAATAACCCTTGAACCTAGACTAGCTAACCTTGTAAGGTCTGTACCTGTACCTACAGGCTCACACTCTATTTCTAATATGTAGAAGTAACTACTACTTGCCTCTTACGAGGCACACTAGTGGATGGACCTGACCCACCTACAACATCCCCTCTCCCACCAACCCCTCTATCATCTCCACCATCACTGTTGTCATCACTCTCCTCTCCACTATCCTCCTCATCACCGCTATTTCCCTCCTCAACATCCTCCACCTCAACATCAACATCCTCCTCCTCCACATGCTTCTCTCTCCTTCATCAATGACCATGTGCAACAAAAACCTCTTGTTTGAAGTGGATTCACTCTGAGAGGGGGGGTGAATCAGAGTAATATAATTTTTTTAACTTTTGGATTTGAATGGACAAATTAAATTTTTGACCTTGAAACAATGTGGAAGATTTAACCAAACAAATTAACACTTAAAATTTACAGTAAGATATGCAATAGAACCAACTCATATTAAAAGCACCATGTAGCATTGTTCCATCAAATTTTAACAAGCATTTTTATGCTTTTTGAAACAGGACTTCAACTTTACACAATGCAGGTTTAACTTGCTTTAGGAAGGTTTTTAAACAACCATAACTTGTCTTTTAGACAAATTAAAAGGATTCGAGCAATGACTAATTAAGCACATTAATTTGAAACATAATGAGTGACAAAAATAAAATCACATATAACATAAAGATTTCCTGAGTGGAAAGAGCCTCTTGGGGTATAAAAAAACCACTCGCAAACCAATCCTTTTATTCATTCAAAAGAGCACCAACTCCCATAAACTTTCTGAAGCACCAACTTCATCAAACATTCAAGGTATTGCAACCCATTAGAACCTTATAACTACAATAACTCTCTGCAGTTATAAAATTACAATAGTATACAAAATGATTTTGCAATAATTCCCAATTCAAAATAATCACTGTAATACAACTAGAGATGAAAGCAATATGAGCCTACTTTTTCTCTTTACAAAATGATATTACAATAAACAATACCCTATCCAGTCTATTTCATTTCATCACCATCTCAACTATTTTTGCAAAGATATATATATATATATATATAATGTTTGTAAAACTGTTATTCATCTTGTCAAAAACCCGTATCCAATAACTAGATTTTATAAACTGGTAAAAAATGTTGTTTGATCTATGATAACCCTAAGGGTTTAAAGAATAAGCATAGATATATCATTGAATTACCATTGAAAATGATAAAACCCTTGATCAAACTTGGGTTAGTGAAAAACATGATTAATCCTTTACAAATTTATGATCTTCAACTTAATCACAAAAAGAGTTACCTTTGAAGCCAACACAAAAATTTCAAACTAAAAACAAAAATACTTGTCATGGTAGCCAAACCTTTACCAATTGATTGTGCAAACTTATTATAACTTCCTCATTGAAAATCTTCTAGTTTTCAGCTTGAAACCCAACTATAAACCATGATCTCAAATCCTCCGTGGTGGTGTAGCTAGGGATTAGACTTATAGTATGAAATGAAAGACATAACAATAACTTTTGTTTTTCCCTAACTTTTCTTTACATCAAACTCCCAAGTCATAATACATAACTTTTAAAATCCATGAGTCAAAACGTAATCATTTTGAGATTCAAGGAATCTGAAAAATATGATGTGCCTTATCAAAATCCATGAGGCACAACAAGTACCCAATATAAGTTGACTGTCCAAGTAATAAGTGCATTGATAACCACATGCATGGAAAAGACCAAAGTCTCCAAAATAAATGATAGCCATCAAATGTTAATAAGTCTACAATAGAATAATAACATGAGCTCAAAAATTTAATGATATCATCGATGTCAACTAATAGTGTTTAGAAAAAAAAAATTTAAAGCATAACATTTATGATCCTAAAAATATGGTGTTGGCCTTAGTTCTTTATAAAAGCACTTTTAAAATAATACAAAGCACTAAGTATTTTCAATTTGATAACACTATAAAATATGCTAAGTAATCAAAGTGCTTGATAATGCTATGTGTTATCATTTAAAAAATGTAATCTTGAATACCATGAATAATCAATGTAACACTGAAACCTGAGTATGTACAACATGTAGTGCTGAGTCATAATGAAGTGTGAATTCATGCTATGTTCATGGTGCTAAACTGTAGCTGAATACTATCAAGTATATGTGAATAAATGTATTCACCAAATGTATAAATACATTGAATCTGAATGTCCAAAACTAAATTGAATAAAAAATATACCTTTACAATCACCTGTAAGAGTTAACACTGCATCAAATAGACAACACCACGATCCTATGATCAAGATAGAAACCTTTCATCTTTTACAAGTTGATTATGAAATTAAGTCAATCTGAAGCATATGAATTGGATGAACTTCATATATACCAATGATGCCAAATGAAATATCAAACTCAAGTGACAAAGAGAGCATTAATGTAATTCCAATCCAATGTGCCATGTATCAAATAATGTATCATAACTGTTGACACTAAAGAATTGTGTGACAACCATGAAGATCATCAATAAAATGCCATGAAGACATAATCAAATGAATCTTGTCAAAGATGCCATGATCAACCTAATAATGATCAATTGAACTAATATACTTGATGTACAATAAAGAAGGGCCAACCTATCCAAATGAAACCAAATGTTTCGTGATATCACCTGAAAAACCAATGCCACTTGAATAGACAAAATAACTTTTATCTACACATGAAGCTCTACATGATCAATACCACAATATATGATAAAAAAATGCATCCAAATGCATCAACCCAAAGCATGGTCCACAAAATACTAAATATGCCAAACTGAATACAAAGAGCACCAAGTATCATAATGCCAATCACCAATTAGTTTTGTCATTAAGGACAATATACCAGAAAGATAAATTCAATACCTCCTCCTCAGCAAGTAGTTGTACTTGCTCATTAGGAATGGTGATCCGAGGACATGGATGTAGCACAAGATAGTGTGCATACTCTGCAGTCATTGGATCCTCTGCAATATCATGACAACTATCCCATGATGAAGGCTATAACACATAATATCCCTCCACTATGGAATCATAAGAGAGGCATGGTCCCCAATCTATGGTATTAATTTGCCACCAAGCATAATGAGAAATTATCTGGGGCATGCATTGAACTATATCCCATACTATCGGTACACTCTTCTTAGCAGAAGTCTCTCCAACACAAACTAGGTCCTATCGATTAGATAAATGGAATCACAGAGGTATCCCAGCTCTGTATCATCCTCATCCCAGTGGTCACAATCTAGATAGGGACACCATGTCACACTCTCCACATCATCCAACACTCTCCTCCAATGCTCCAACTTACCCACCTAGATTGGGTAAGTCAACCTCTGTATCTAAATACATACGGTGTGGTGGCTAGTTTTTGTCTCATTGGCACTAGACGCATGACAACAATATGCTCCCATGCCCACACTTGAAGTAATGTAGCTCCTAATGATAAACTATAGCCTCTTAGATACACAATTGAATGAAGATCATGATACAAATGGGAAAGCATGCACATCCCCCATGCATATCTAGTATAATGCATAACCATACTCTTTAGCACATGACCCCAACCAAGAGATAGTCCCTTTGGCCTATGATCAGGACAAAGGAGCCCTCCAATGAAACCTATGAGAATTGAAGGTAGGGTGGCATATGCATCCACCATATCACACCATGGAATCCACATTCCATCAATATGAGCATCCTGAAAAACTCTACAAAGAGAATCATTCCTTCCCACCTCTTGAGAATCATACACTACAATCTCTCCAACAAATGGTATCTACAAAATTTTCCAAACGTCCTCAAGGGTGACTTCCATCTCACCGATAGGAAAGTTGAAGGTATTATGATCACTATGCCACCACTCGGCTAAAGTTGTGAGGAAACCTTGATTAATCCTAATCTGGGGAGGTTTGTATAGAAGAGAAGCCAATCCACATTGTACAATTATTTGTGTCCCTTGTCTTGTAAGTTGTGGTATCAAATCAAAGGTCCAAGGAAAGCGCTCTTGAATCTAAAGGTTTTCCAAACCCTCCTATCAACATGCAATGTTCAAAATCAGTATTCTTTGTCAAAACATCAATATCAATTATCCTATCAATTTGATCAGCTCTTGATGAGAATTTTGATCAAATCTCATGAGCAAACATCATTGAACCTCACCTATCATGAGGTCACCATCAATCTTAAATTGTACCTTGCCTATCATGAGGTCAATTAATCAAATCAACCACGCCTATCATGAGGTTCATCAATCAAACTATAATTATTCCTCTTCTATCATGAGGATAATTATTATCATCAAACAACATTAGACCTCGCCTATCATGAGGTTGAAAAACATCTATTCTATTGAGATCAACAATCATATCAAACCAAATGGCTGACATGATCGAAATTAACAAATTCAAGGATAGATTTTGATAAACTTCATCATTCTATTTTAGAAGTGCTAAAATAGGTATTCAAAGTGCTACTTTATCAGATGCACTATTTTACAAGGAAAAAGTACCAAAAAAGACTATGAAAGTGCTAATTCATTCAAAGTGCTAAAATAGGAGGCAAAAGTGCCATTTTGGGACATTGATGCACCATTTTGGTGAAAGCACTATTCTAAAATGTTGAACTGCTAAAACAGGAGTCAAAAGTGCTAACTTGGTTGGAGTGCTATTTTAGACCCTAGAAGTGCTAAAATTTCTATTTGAAGAACTAAAATCTTCAAAGTGCTATACTATCCTATGGATGCGCTAAACTAGCTATCTGAAGTGCTACTTTGTCTAAGCATTAAAACAAATAACCTAAGCACTACTGCAACTTTTAGAAGCACTACTTTAGCCTATAAAAGCGCTAAACTACAACAAAATTTAAAATGGAAAAAGTACAAGAAAAACAAAAAAATGCACAAAACACGATGGGGTTCACAGGTATTTACTAGAGGTCCATAGGCGATTAGGAAGTTGTGATGTTGCATGTGCTCAAACCATTACTATGGTAGGGGATTGGCATCTTGCTCCAAATTTCTCTCTCTCACAAATTTTACAAAATCAAATTCACAAATGATTTCAAAATTACTTCTTTTTACCTTTTCTAGGTTATTTAAAAGGTATTTTTGTGGGATTAATTTATTTTTATCAAGGGAGATTAACTCAAATTCATCACAGGGAAAATTTCTACATTCTTTATCATGAGATAAATTATTTCAACTTTGAATCTTTATCGAATCATCATTAATTCATCAAAAAATCATAAAGAACACAAATTTTGAAAAAAAATAAAAAAATCATCAATTTATCTCCCAATGGTGCATATATCCATCATTAGCTAAAATCAATGTTTGGGGCAAGTCTGGAGCATATTGGAAATTTTTCATCGATACTAGCAACAACAGCAAAATTTTCTTTGAAGCAATGTGTAAACACATCATTTCAAAGAGGGGAAAAATGTATACACCTAAAAATGGTCTAGATAAATATAATTAATTAATACATTTATTTGATTAATTAAATTTTAATTCATCTACTACTAAATAAATAGAAATATTTATTTATATAGTTCATTATTCTATTTCTTCTATTCTAATCATATTTCTATCTTAATTAAATAAACAACTTCAATAGTTTGATTTATTTAATTATTCAATTATTCCCTCTTAATTAAATAAACTATATCATGTAGCTTTATTTAATTATCATAACTCCTTTATTAAAAAAATAAAAATTATTTGTTTGCTTTATTTAATAATATTCCTCCAAACCAAAATTGAAACTTTCAAATTAAAATCAATTTTGCTTTATCTTTCCAAACCAATTTTTGGAACATTCATGAGAGAATTGACTCTCTTATTCCTCTTTTTCTTCCCGGTCTTCTAAAGGATTTCTTTATCCTCTCCATCTTCTTCTCCACCAAATTTATTCTTCTCTATCAATTTATCTAGATTGAATCTCAACCATTGCTTGCTCCCATGTCACAATTGCCTTTTAAAAATCTATAAATACAACCTTCTTCTATAGGAAATGGATCCCAACTTTGTGCAATCTTACTCTGCAAGAATTCATAGCAATGACGAATTTATCAATCATAGCATCATAGCAATAGCAATCATAGCATTTTAGAATCCATATCATGTCTGCATCATAGATTACCGTATCTTCTTTCATCAAGCTTAATGTCAATATAGATTACAATAGCTTCATCATATCATTCATAAATTCCCATATAGGATCAGATTATTGCATTTAGCAGCATCTCATTCTCTAGATTGGCATTTTAATAGTCACAATGCTTACCAAATTTGAGAGCCCTGAGACTTAATAAATCTTTCAAGATAGGGAAAAATATGATGCTTTCAGTAGATTTGTGCTTTTGAATTAGTTTAAATGCTCTTGAATTTTTTATATAATGTCTTATTAAGAAGTGTTTTTAGTTATTTACTTATTCAACACTTAAAATCTTGACATTTTAAGAGTGTGATAGGTATGTGTAGGATCATGATGGGCCAAAAAGTGGCGATATGATGGGTTTTTGTAGGGTATGTGGCTGACAACTTTTTTTTTACCCAAAATTGATGAAACAAAAGGGGTTTTAAAGGATACCTGCTTTCCACCAATATAAATTATGCTCTACTTTGAATTTAATAAATAATAATTATTTATTTTCTATTTGAATTACAACTAAAGTCTTGATTGATAGCTGATTGAAAACATCTATAGCTTTCAAATGGTATCACATTTTTTGAATCCGAACATGCATCACATTCTATGCTTTTGCATTCTATAGAATTAAAAAAAAAATTCATGAAGTTTTGACGAAGTTAAGGTGGTTAGATATACAATTTTTTTATTTTTTAAAAGTTGTAATAAAAAATTCATAATTAATTATTTACTTGGGAAAAAATTACAAAAAAATATGCATCACATCGAGACATGAGTCCTCTAATTATATATAAAATATTATAAGAAAATATTATCATTTTATTGTGGTTAGGGTGGCTAGACAAACACCTACTTCTTATTTTTTCCTTGAAATTTAAGTACTATTGCATTGAAATTTCAAATTTTCATCAAATAGATTTTTTAAGAAAAAAATAAAACTAGTAGTTTAGAAACTACAATCAATTTGCTACAAATTCTATTATTACATATTTTTCAAATAATATAGATCTTATTCAAATTTTTACGTCAAGTTGCCTAACTCTGTTTTTTCTAAATTTTTTGCCACTTAAGGGCCTATTTTTTCCATGATGATCTTGCACATACCCTAATGATGTAGACCAAAGTTAAAAATGTAGAATTTTAGAAAATTTAAATGAATTTAGATGGCAATAATGCACTTTTCATGAATGCAAAATTTGACAACTAGCATGCAGATTAATCCATGCAAACCTTAATGCAAGGTCAATGTAAGCTATAGCTATGATGAAGGGCTCCAAATCAGAATAGGTGTTTAAAAAGGAGGGTCACCAAAATGAAACAATGGATTTTGGCACCGCAAGACTCTCTAACACTTCTAGGGTTTTTCACCTAAAAGGAGAGAGGTAGGCCAAAATCCACAATGTTACATTCAATACTAATGCAATGATGGATGGGGAATAAATGTAATATGCCTAGATGCAGTGGGCGCTAGCAAGAAGTTGAGTCCACTTTTTGGAAAAAAAGTGGAAGTGTTTTGTACCTGATTTTTAGAATTTGACACATTTGACCTTAAAATTTGAAGCACTTAGAGATCGAATCTTCAAACAAGTCACCAGTCACAAAATGTAGTACTCAGAGTCTAGTTTCCAAATATGTAATTTACTTCAATATCCCGATGGTACAGTTTTTGTTTCAATAGGCATTTCTAAAAACCACTTTTTAAAAGTCACTTTTTTAATCATACCATGCACGTGTACATCATCCATATTTTGACCTAAATTATCATATTTTTCTTAATCCTTTTGGGAAAATATTTGTAGCTCATTGAAGCATGGTTTTGATATTTTTTTTGTAATTTTTTATTGAATATTTTTTTTTGTTAATCTTTTATTAGCCATATTTGTCGTTTTGAAAAATCATCGTATACGTCAAACATAAGATGACATAAACTTATCATTTTTTCATTTTTTTTAAATTGGAAAGAATTTTCTAAAGTACATTCTCATGCAATCCATTCGTGAAAATGTTATGTTGATAAAATGTTATTAAAATAGTAAAAAACCTTGATATTTAAAGTTTATGGACCAGTTTAATAAAAAATTAACTGAAAAATAGAAAAACTAATCCAATTGTAAAAAAATCACATATTTTGGAATTTGCACTATCTCATCTATAATGGTTTTTAATTTTATTGAAAAATTCTATAGAAAAACTCATCAATAATATGTCCAAACTTAGTATTTTTCTTTGACATTGTTAGGACCTTTAACTTCTAGGTCAAACTAGCTTCAAGGCCTAGGTTTGGAGTCCCAATGATTTTCCCAAACTAGAATACAAGCCAAAAACCTACCACAAAGCAAATGGGATTTAAAATTTTTAGAAATGGGATCCCATTTACAAATCAAGATTCCATTTCTTAATATTAAATGTGATGACTGTTAATAGGGAAACAAGATCCCGCTTTATAAACAGGATCTTGTTTTTTTGTCAATGGTCCCCACATTTAATATTGGGGAATGAGATCTTGATTATCAAATGGGATCCTGTTTCTTTTTAATCATTTTTTAAAATTTACTGGCAAAGTTTTTGTGAAGTTTGCAACTTCACATATACAGCTGACTGTGACATATTGAGCTATTTTTCTTCAAATTTTTTTTTATAGGTGGTGAACTTGCATTTTGGATTGATTTTTTCAAAGTAGACATCATGTAAACTATATTTGGAGTGGAATTGTGTTAGTTTTCTACTCGTTTGGAGGAATAAAAGGTCTTAAACTTACAATATGGATTGAATTTTTGAAAGGAAGCATCAAGTAAACAATTTTTTGAGTGGAATTGTGCTAGTTTTCTACTTGTTTTGAGGAAAACAAGAGGAAGAATTTTGTCCTTATAGGTCTTCAAATTGCAATTTGGATTGAATGTTTTAAAGAATTTCACTATTGACATTCATTTGTGCTTGAGAATTCTATAATCATGGGTTCACAAAATCGTAATAAGAGGAAAGATAGGAAGACATTGACTCCTAAAGAAATTCAAGAAAAAAGAGATAAGGAGAAACAAAGACAAAGAGAAAGAAGAATGAGAATTAAATCAAGAAATGATGGTGGAGCATCCAATTCCGCAACTATTGAAGATGAAAACATTGAGGAGACCATGGTTGTAGATGAAGCTAATTTGCAAGAAGTCAATTTGGAAAATAATATGATTATAGAACCAAGTCTTGGCATGTCTTCAAATCCCTCTTTCAATGCTATGGAGAATGTTTCAATGGGAACAAATCCATCCACGTCTTTAAATCCACATGTTAATGAAATGGTAAATTCATATGTAGAAGTTTTACAAGATGTACTTAGCAATGTTGACATTGATAATATTTAGAGAGATGAAACTTTTATAGAATTTGTTGAAAATTGAAAAGTAAAATATTTTGTCAAAAATGAAAATGAGTATGAAAAATATTTTGTTGAAAATGAAAATGAAAACCATTTTGTTGATGAAAATGAAAATGAAAACCATTTTGTTGATGAAAATGTAAATAATTTTGAAGTTGAAAATGAAAATGAAAATCTAGAATGTGATGTTTTTGAAAGAGGAAAAAGTGGGTTTTACAGGGACCCAAAACCACAAAGTTTACAAACAAAAGATAGGATCGTTAAAGAAACCATAAGCATAAAGGTTGTAAAAATAACAACATTACAAAGCCATAGCCACCAAAAAAGCCAATGAAGGGCACAAAACTAAAAAACCAAACAAAATGCTAGCAACAACTAAATTTGGGCCTTTAATATTTCCGTAGTCTCTTCTTCCAAATCATTCATATCATGAACTGCCCTCTTTAAAATTTGAACCATATGGGTAGTAGGAGGCGCTTTCTTTTTAAGGTTGGCATAGGTCCTTTTCGATATTCCTTGGTCCTCGTTCTTGATTTTATCCTTATCATCTTACAAGTCAACAACCAACGAACCCTATTGTGACTTTTCCAACTTTTCAAACATTGCATTGATGATGGAATTGTGTCTAGCCATTTTATGGTTTTTTTCCACAACAGTTTTCAAGTTATTTTTTATTTTGATAATCTCAACTTCTAGAGTCTTATACTTTTCCTCAGTGTCACCTTCTCCCATTCTAGTATTGTTCCTTTTCCATTTTCCTTCTTCATTTCTTAGAGCAACCAACTTTAATTCTAGTTCCTTCGACTTGCTATTTAGAACCCTATTTCTTTGATGTGAATTTAATGAAAATACTTTTTTTTTAACATTGAAATTGATGTTTTGGATAATCTTCTCGGTAATATTTCTTGGAGGAAAATAAAAACAGATGTGAATAGAATATACAAAAAATATTTTATCATTAAAAACATGCATTTCAATGTCAACTAATGATGCGATTGATGAGAATGCAAAAAATGAGTAAAATAATGAAAATGTTAGTATTTTTTCTTAAACCAAAAAATAAAAGATCAATCATTAAAACATGCTATGTCTACTATTGCTAGTGTCATTCAATCTATTGGGAAAAATAATCGATCTAAAGATAAAAATGTAGCAAGAAGAGCTACAACAACTATTATAGTTAATAAAGCAACTTTGAATAAAATAATGGTAAGCAATATTAGTGAAGTTTTAAAATACATCCTAAAACATTGCTAAGGGAAGCAAAAAGAAGAGAAAGTATAGAAAATGATCCTATCAACCAATGTTGGAGTTTTAGTGGTTGACTCCTAAGATATGATAGGAAATTGAATGTTGAAATTAAATCTTTGAACAAAAAATATGGGCATGATAATACTAGGGCATCATATAATGCTTGAGATGTTTTAAAATTAAGGGTGGAGTCCAAAGTTTGCGATCCTCATCCAAAACACCTATTAGATACAACACAAACTGAATTTTATAGAAAATTTTGTGGTGATTTAGTGTTTCCTGGTAATATTAGAATTAGTCAAAGGTCCTTTGAAAAATTTAGACCCTAGTATTTAAAAATCAATAAGCAACAAATATCTTGTTGTTAAATACATGTTCAATTTTGTTATTTTTATGATGTTTTCTGATATATATGTTGTACCTTGCATACTAACATGTTTATATACAGGAGTGTGGTATTAATATGCCACCTAAAGCAATAATGGAATTTATATTAGGTTTGTTTTGTGAAAGATCTAATGGTAAATTACTTTACTTAAGTTCTTCTATTTTTGGACAATGCATACTAACATACTAACATACTAATTATTTTTATGATGTTTTTTTATTTATACATTGTACCTTGCACACTAACATGATTATATAGGAATTTGGTATTAATATGCCACCTAAAGCAATAAGGGATTTTATATTAAGTTTGTTTTGTGAAAGATCTAATGGTAAATTACTTTATTTAAGTTCTTTTATTTCTGAACAATGCATTAGCTGTGGAAATCTTTCATTCTTAAGCATTTGTATGTGTTGGTGTAAATAAGTATTTTACTTATTACACTTTACTTAAACTTACTTAGGGGATGCATATCATTATAGGTTGCACTTGTGACACCTAGTTATTTGCATCTTGCATCTAGGTTTGTGCATACATTGAGAGATATGAGTTGGACACTTAGGGGAAGTGTGTGTAAGGAGAAATTCCACTCTTTGTGGTGTGATCTAGTTATCACCTTTTTATCTCCACTTTTCATGGCATGATAATTCCACTTTAGGTGGGTGACCCACCTTTCATGGAATTATCTATTATTTATTTCTACCTACCACACACATTATTGGGACACTTGTCTCATTCATCTCCCTTCATTGTGTCCTATCTTGTCTTTATAAGCAAGCCTTCTACATGCTTGTAATTTTCTATCTTCATAGAACATCTTCATGTATATTGAGAATACAATCATCATATTCTCTCATCTTCTCTCTCTTTTGTGCTATCATTGATCTCTCGATCCTATTGTTGTTTTTCATAAATTCTTACATGGTATCGGAGCGGTTGGAGGTTCTTTGCATAGCTATTGTTGGGAGATCTTGGTTCATATGAAGGTGATCAAAAGGAAAATTTGAGGAGCAATGACATTTTGGTACATCCTGGACTAGATTTAACCTCAAATTTAGATTTAGAAGGTTGTTTATAGTCAAGATAGCCTTTCGTTTTGTCAAAATCTAACATCAGGAGCTCTAAATAGAAAAAATTGCCAACTTGGGTATTTTTTCAAATTTTCTATAATCATGCAAAAATTCAATTGAAATTTTTTGAAATTTTTTCAATTTTTTTCAATTTATCCATTGTTTTTCTGAAAAAAATGGTTAGATTGTTTTGATTTTTTTTTGAAAAATTTAAACCCCATTGCAAATTGTATTTGGGGTATTTTTTTGTAAATCAAAAATTAAAAAAATTAAAAAACAGTTTGGTACTTCCTGCGCAGTACCTATGTAGATAGTATGTAGACCACTGTATCCGCCATGTGGTGTTCATTCCATGGCCACCCTACCACCATCAACAGTCATATTCGTCACTAACATCCTTAATTCCCAATCGATCGACATTCAAAAACTTGGGCGAGCATTTTTTTTATTTTGACCATTCTTCATTCAGTAAACTAGTCATAAAAAATTTGGCCTCCATCAATAAAATCCAGCATTGACATCTTGTTTCATCAAGCTGTTAAAGATCCTAGAATTGGAATATTTTGAAAGTATCACAGAGATTCAGCTGGCGGCATAGATTCTGAAGACATTCATCTGAGAATCAATTTTAAGCTCAGTCACAAAAGAATATTCTAGCGTAGGAATATATTTTTTTTGCACCTTGTAGACTATCAAATTTAATCATGTGATATGATGACATCAGCTCCACATCAGCATGATGTCAACATTTTCAAAAAAAAATTCCACCGTTACCAATGCAGTTTTCAATTTTGTAGTCTGACTTCAAATACCCATATCTTGCTCATTTTAGCTCCTTTTCTGAGAATTTTTTATTTATTTGCGATAATTTTTTGTCTACCTCATAGTTGTGTGCTCGGTTTCTAATTTTGGTGGATAGATTTTTCAGAATTGTTAGTTTTTCAGCACCGTACCTAACCAATCCTCATTTCTACAACTTTCAAGGCTCTGTTTAGGCACACAAGAACTCCTTTTCAGGTGTTATTTTTTTTAAAGTGCATGATTTTTCATCTACTTCTTGAATATGTAATCATTTTGAAGTGATCTCAAGTGGATTTTGTATTTTCATCATATGGTTTTTCTTGGCCCATTTGGCACTTGTATTGCATAGATTTGAATTTAGGTCTTTGCTTATTTGTTCTAGTTTGTTCTCAGCCTATTTGTGGCAAGCTGTAAATCAGAAATCATAAGCCCACTTCACCAAGTTGCAAGTGGCCTATTGTACACGTATTGCATTATAAAGTGCCAAAATCATCTTTTTTGGGGGGAGGGGGGTACTTTGATTGAGTGAATTTTGGGGGTGTCTCTTGTGTGATTATGCATATTTTCTCTCTTGTGCTCTTACATTCCATCATGGGTTCATCTAAAGTTCCAAACTTAACTGCACATAATTATGCTACATGGAAAGTACGTGCATGGAGTAAACTAATGGAAAAAGGTTTAATTTACTATATTGATGGAACCATAATTGCACCTTCAGATCCTAAGGAAGATCCAACTGCATATATGGATTGGCTCACTAAAACTTCTATGGCATTGAGTACACTTAGAAAGTTCATTATAGATGATCTCATTTTCTATGTTGATAAATGTACTACAACCAAGGAAGCTTGGGATAAGCTTGCTACTTTATATGGAAAGGTTGATAAGGTTAAGGAATACAAGCTTGAACATGATCTCCTAAGCCTTGATCCCAATTATTTTGACACCATTTAGGATTATGTCACTAATGAAAATGAGCTAAGAGCACAACTAAAGGGTTGTGATATTGAAAAAGAGGATGATCAATTGGTCTTCAACTTGTTGGACAAGCTTCCAGTAGAGTATTTTTCCTTTGTTTCAAGTTTTCAAACTCAACAATTGACAATTAGCAACTTTAAATCACCATCTTTTGAGGCTCTCATAGATCTTTTGATTCTTGAGCAAAATAAGTTGAGGAAAATGGCTCTTCTCAAGTCTTTAACTTCAAAAGCATTGGTGGTCAATCATGTAAACAACAAGCAAGGAAAAGGGAAAGGCCAAAAAAAAATCTTCACCAAAGCCACAAGGAGGGAACAATCAATCCACTCCTCCACAACAAGGCTCTTCATCATATTCTTCAAAGAACAAATCAAGCAAGAAGGAGAAACCAACATGTGCATATTTCAAAAATTTTGGTCATGAGGAGCATCATTGTCATGTTAGGCAAATTGATGAGTTGAAAAAAATCCTCAAGAAGAACAACATCAACTTGCCATTGTAGCTTCACATGGTTTGGGAAAGACATCTTTTAGTGTAACACCTTGCCGTGCGAACCCCAAAGGACAATTACACAATGATTACAACACAATTTTTTTTTAATAACATAACATACATGTAGTACACATTAAGTCATAACATGAATTTCATTTAAGCAGATTCATTAACACATACATCCTTTGGGGTACACGAGGAGTCATTACGCGACTTAGATCCACACAATGACAATAAAGAATAAAATCCAAAAACATAATCCATAACAAATCAAACATTAACAATATAACACATATATGAAAATCAATGATAAGAAACCATCTGAGTACATAAATACCACATATGCATGATTAGCTTAATACAATGAATAACAACTGTCATGGCCAATAACCACACCGAGTTTAACATTACATTACAGTACAATGTTTAAGAAGTACAATGATACAAAAGTGTTTCCAACATAAATGGGAACCATACACAAGATAACATGATACAAATAAACAGATGAATACAAAGAATCATAACTGGCTCCAAGACAGATACAACTCTGGAGTTGTCATAGCAGCATCAATCCACACCTCTTGTTCCTCGACTGGGGACCCAATGGGGTGCTTAGCACGTTCCACCTGACCATGTGAGTCTGAAGACCCACCCCCCGTGCTAAGGGGCTAACAAGAAAGAGACCACAACCAAGATCATCCAAACAGGGAACCACAAGACTCAACAACATACAAAAGTATCATAAAACTCAAGGATTACAAGAGTCAACATAATAACTTAAATTCATAGACCCCATCACAAAAATCAAAATGATAACCAGTAACAAGTAACCAAAGGATGATCATTAAACACTTCCAAATCAAATTGAATAAAAATAATACAATTCCAAATTGCAATTAAACAATCCAATAACATCATAACATAGTATCATAAAAGTACAAGGTCATAAATCAAATATCATTGAGATCATACAAGACCACAAAGTACACCAACGATGCATCAAGGCAATAATCACAACTCAATATAAATCCATATATCAATAATCTAAACCAACTCCCACGACCTACTTCCAGAGGAATACAATAAAGTAAAACACATGGGCAACTAGGGGAGAGTGTCATCGCATAGTCCTACATGGGCTGTCCTATGCTCTTCCTCCCAACTGGAGGCGTCGGTCCCATCTATGGCTGTCCTGTGCTCTTCCTCCCAACTAGAGGCGTTGGTCCATAGGGTGACTCATGCAGAGCCATAGACCTCTCGTGAAGACGAGGTCACGACCTTGCCAACCATGGCCTTCTCATCCTTCCATTAGCCTACGGAAGCACTAATGAAGACGAGGCATCCATTTTATTAATCTTATAATGATATTACTACCCAACCCTCCTAAGTTAATTATTAGGTTTTCACTTGTTTACTAACTCACTCGTGGGTTATCCTGAGCCCTTCCCCTTAAATGGGGCGCCGGGCCCCACGAGGAGCCACTCTCCCTAGAGACCCCACAACATAAAAACCAAGGTTTGTACCATCATTATCTGAACAAAGAATCACAACATAAAAGCATGTGAGGCATTACCCATCTCGCTAACAAGTACAACATCAGAGTCTTACAAAGTTCCGTACAACCCTTTTAAAATAATGAAACCAAAACACTTGCCACATCAAGGGCACATAAAGAGAGAACATCAACTGACAATCAACTCAAGCCTCTGGAAGATTCTCAAAAAGTTTACACTAGGGTTTCCCCATCAAAGAACTAACAACAATACTTGCAAAGCCACAAGCACTATATGCGATACAAAAATAATGAGAGAATACATCAAAATAAGATCAACAACTCCATTCAAACAATACCAACAACTTCGATACAAACTAAATCGGAAATCCAAGGGAAACCTCTATTTTCTCCTCTCGGACTACCCATAACTCAAAGAACTTTTCAATTTGTCTCACTAACAACTCAAACAGAACCATCAATCATGTCAATGAAAACATTAACCGATTTACCACTTAGGGTAAAGAACAATAGAAAACATATGGGTTCCCAATGAATAGCAACATAAATTAAATGAAAAAGGATTCCTTGAATCAAAATTAATCTCCAAAGGCATTCACACCAACATGGAACCATCCAGAAACAAACCTTCAACAATAGAGGCAAAAGCATGCAACAAGATACCCATACAGTTGGTAAACAAATGACCTTTGTCAAAATTAACAACCATGACAACAATATAATCAAAATAATAAAAGTGGGAAGATTGCATTCCATAAGAAGCATAAACTTATCACAACCAAGCATCGCATAAGTATCCAATAAATTCCATCACAAAAATAATTAATAAGACCCCCACAACTAAAGAATTCACCACGAAGGGTTAAACGAATAACAATACAATTTAAATTAAAGAGGATTCCCAACTCACACAAACTCAAGGAAATTTCACAATGAAAGGTCCATCAAATCACTCATAAATCGACACAAACCCAATGGAATAAAAATCATTTTTGAACAACCAAGCAAACGTAAAGGAGGACACATCCAATTGGAAACATCAAATTAACCCTTAAACATACATATACATTCAATGCTTATTCACTAAAGAATGTCAAATTTCAAATACAATTTATACATTTGCTTAACAAGATGTAGTTCATACAACAAAAGAAGTTCCAATACATACTTCCTCCATAATTCAATAATTATAAGTCATCGTATATGTTTTACTAAGGATTAATAGAATTAAATCCCATTTCATGTTCTCTACAACACAAATTATTCAAAATATTGACTTAATAGTAATAATCTCCATGACACAAAATTAGAATACGACGATGTTATTATATGAAAATATACTTTAAACTAATGGCACTAACTTAACTAGATAAAATATCACCTATAGCGTTATTACCTAGTATAATCACCATACCCCACAATTATCACAAATATCTACATAAAGATCAATTAACACTTCTACTCGTATATGACCACAATTCTTTTAGTCTGAGGTCAAGAGATGTGGATGATAGCACTGATCCCCCCCATTTATATCATTTGAATTATAACTCATTTATTCCATCCTAATAGAGGTATCATTCCTAACTAAAATATACCATAACATAACGATAAGCGTACCTAAGATAAAACTTTATATAATAAAAAGGAGAAAGACTCATTGATCTACCTATATCCACATACCTACATTGGAAAGGACACATAACTTTATTTCCCTATTACCTAGTCTTAGCCTCGACACTTATATTTATTTATTAAGATCAGATAGATAAGTAAATTTTCCTCAAAATAATATTACCTAGTAATATAGACAACTTTTTCTTTCAACTTAGACCAATTTATTTGCTTAATAACTAATTCTCCTTTGTATTAAAAGACTTAAATACTAACATTACATAAATACAGAAGCATGTGAAAAATACAACTTAAAATCAAATACATCTGCTGCGATAGATTAACAATGGAATCAGAGAGATTAAAACTTCCTATTATGTTTTCAAAAGTGCACAGTTGAGACAGGCTAATACTGAAATCAGAGAGCTTATTTAATTTTCTAGCTGCAGCTGTGGTAGGTTGCCAACGGTATCAGGAAGATTATATAAATTTAGATTACCAGACTATGCGAAGGGCTCATCTAAACACTGTATCCAATAACATCAATTTCTCTCAGCTTCGACTGAACGGAGGTAATTGGAAAAGGCTTGAAACATTGCGCAGACCAAGAGAATTAAATAATCTGCTCATTGGTCCTCAATTTCTTCACTTGAACAATCTACTCATTGACGGCATCAGAGAAGACACACGAACCAAACTTCCTCCAAGTTTGAGATGGTTACGGTTGCAAAAATGTGAGGAGCCATTAACATTTGGGATTTGATAATAAGATCAGAGAGTTTATTAAATGTATACACCCTACCATGCTCAAGTGTTGCGGCTGTGACAGGTTGCCAATTATAATAGAAAGTGAATACTGGAATTTGGAATTATTGCCATCTACTCACAAGATTGAAAAGAAGGAGACAGGTGAGGTGCAAATACGTGAATTAAGAGTTGAGGAGATACGATACAACTTTTCTTTTCTTTAATTTGAACCTGACACATTTCAGTTTAGAGGCGAGTTTCCAGAGATGCGTTCAATTTGAAATTGGGAAAATAAACTTCACCACGGTCAAAGGCAAACTCCCTATCATGTTAGTATATTGACAATATTTATTTTCAACTGCTGCAACTGTGATAGATTAACAAAAGAAGATAACCCGAGATGAAGAAGGGGCATCCATCGAAGTATAACAACATCATTATGAAGTTTCGAGTGCCCAAGAAGATATACAAGATAAAGAGGAAGCATTCTCTTGATTTTACTGTCATAAGGTACCGACCTCAGGAAGAAGAGGCTAATTGGCCAAGACATCCATTAACGACCCAATACCTCTACAGACGAACCTTAACTCGGGAGATCTAAATGGAGTGAGTTAGAGTTTATAAGGAGACTGCTTGAACGCTATCATTAAACATTCTATGATGTCTTCTATCTCCAATTAATTTCATGCAAATGCGTTGGCTGGAATAAGGTCATTTTCATCCTAATAGAGGATATTTTAGACTGATAAAAAAAATATTACTCAAATCTATTACTTGTGATGCAAATTTCCTCAGACAGGAATTACAAAGAAAAGGATAGGCATCGAATGCAAAAGAGGATTGATGATAAAAGATTAAGTGTTGAAGTCAACTTGCTGATACTAAAGATTCAAGGTAACATATGCAATGCAGTCTAGTTAACATCTAAACTGGATTAAAAAGTTTCCTCGAAATGCATTATAAAATTAGCTTAAGGGTAGAGAAACATACATGCTAAAATGATTGTCAGGTATAGAGCCCGATCCTTCGACAGGTATGTCTACGTAGTGCTCCCATGATCGTGTTCATCCTATATTTCAAATGAGACCTGCTACTTCACGGTTGATTTGTGATAGAGGCTAGAACTCCCTCCAAAAGATTTTAGTAAACCCCAATTCAGCAACGGACTCATTATCTTGAAAGGGAACTAATTTTTCCTTCGATTGTGCAAAGATTGAAAACATATTGTCTTCCCCCCCGAGTTGCCTCTTCCATTCTAATTTATGAGTTTCAATGATTGAAATCTCTGCCAGGAAGGTGATGAGACAAAGGAAGATAAAGTGTAAACCAACTTTTCCAACTTCTCTTGTCTTTTACTCTTCCCAAAATCTTATCACGCTGCTTTATTATTATTTATTTATTTAGCATTAAATGATTCTTTTTCCATTTTTCAACTGATTTCCTTGCTTTAATCCTTATTCAATCTTGAGTTCAAATTTAAAATATTTTATCTACGATAATATTTTCTCAATTTTAAATTTCTTAATTAAATTCACTTATTAGACAATAATTATTTTTTATTAAATTCATTTACTTACAATTTCTTTCATCTTAAAATAAGAAATTTTCACTGATAATACAATTAATATTTATTATTAAATCTAGCTCTTTATTTGATCCCAAACCAAATCAAGTGACCTTAAAAATTAGATTAATTTGATAAATTACTTCTAGTCATAAGATTAGTGATATTGTCTAATATAAAAATCAAATTAAATGATGCAATCCAAAAGTCCTCATGACCTAGAAAATTACCAACCACAAGTAACAAGTGAAAATGACATGGTCACCAAACAACCAACTTCCTCAATTTCAAGAATGACCAAAACGGAGGGGTATTACATTTAGCATCAACATAGGGAAATTTGAGAATATTTTGATGACTCCTTACACTTTTAGGGTTCTTCCTTGTTCACTTGTGGATTGGGGATACTTCATTCATGGACCTTTGGATCATGTTCTACATTCATTTCTACTAGATGTTGGATTGTCCTCTTTAGCAGTGTGGCCTAGAACACCTATTTGGAGTGTGTCAACTTTTGCCATCAACATTGAGATATTTAAGCATGCTTTAGAGACATAATTACACATCATCCATATTCTTGATATCCTACATACATCCATGGTTTTTTTTCTTCCTAAGGGGAGGAATGTTTTTTGGTGAGATTGGATCATCTTCAACAGTCAATGTCAAGCTTCTACCATTATTGCAGGAGACCCAACATTAAGGGGGGGCTTCCTTGTCTCTCATGTTCTTCTCTTTCATGGGGGCACTTTTTCCTCATCTTGGGGTTTTGTCCTTCTACATTTGTACATTCATTTATTTTCTTCTCTCTTTTGAGGGGTAGTTTTTCCCATGAGGTTTTCTCCCTTTCCTTGCTTGTGAGAGATTGCATTGCATTTGTACATGGGTACCTAACATTGCTCAGTTGCCAGGACCCATCTTGCATCTTATCTTACATGGCTAGTTTGAGTCTTCATTCCCCAAGTTAAACTTAAGGGGGGGTGTTGGTGTAAATAAGTATTTTACTTATTACAATTTACTTAAGCTTACTTAGGGAATACATATCATTATAGGTTGCACTTGTGACACCTAGTTATTTGCATCTTGCATTTAGTGATAGGGAGTGGGGTTGGAGGAATCAATCACTGATTCCTACTCTAGGCCTTGCTTGAAGACCTCCTCGGTGCCTTGCTGCTCCACCTTGACCTATAGGAACTTGTTCTTGTCTTAGTCCCCCTGGTACTCCTATCCCACCTCACTATCATGACAAATTTCCAACTACCAAACCAACCTTGGTGCTATGTCTCAACTCTTCCTTAGCCTTTAATACATTCTAAAGACTAATCTTCTCTCAATACTCAAATGGGTCTTGCAGGGGTGAGGGATTGCTTTCTATAGCCTCAAAAAAACCTCCTAGGGTTCCTGAAACTTTGCCTAGGCTCCATCTTACCAACGCTTGCATGAAACCTACTCCATAGGTTTGGAAGGCTAGTAGCCCTTGAGCCCCAATTAGGCCTCCAACTTCAAGAAAACTGGTGATTACTCACAAATTTATAAATAACCACCCAAAATCTCTTCAAGACTCTTGATTCATTTGATCATCACTATAAGATTTTAAAGGTCTCAAGCCCTAACTGTCTGTATAGTGCTTAGACTTGAAAATGGACAAAAAGTTAGGGTTTCTAAGCTTTTAAAAGCTGTGTTCAGACTATCAAGAAGTTATCCTATCAAATGCATTGCTAGAACCTCCTCCTGATCACCATGCACTGCTAAGACCCTCAAGAAAATTCACAAAAAATAATTTCTCAAAAATCTCATTTCCCCTACAAGTTATGGATCTTTTCCTTCAAGTCTGCCCCAACCAGACCTGCACTGGCTCGCCTAGGGAAAAACATTTCTTGCAACTCCTGCATTGCCACAAAACCTACTAACTACCATATTTACAATGAAGGATCCTAGACACTAATCCCAAAGGGCCGTACAAATTGTATGATGGGAAGGTGCTCTAGGACTCCATTCTTCCAAAACTGCCTGTTATAGGCCTGAAAAAAATAGTGAACAAGGTATTTACAAATAAAAGATGGAAACAATCTACAAAATCAAAAGGATGGCACAGAAAGTTTGTATAAGATTAACACTACATACTACACATAGAAAAACAACAGGATCACTCCATTAAAGCTTAGTTTTAATGCAAAAATATAGAAAAACTATCTTTTGAACGTTGTTTCCTTTAATTTACGAAAATGTCACTCAACAATAATGCTTCTAACCCTACCTTAGGGTTGATTCATGCCTTAAATATGCTTCCAAAGTAGTTGGGCTTCATGGGTCGAGCCTTTAAGATGACCTAGAGCAAACATTATAAAACACACTGTGTTTTCTAACACCTTGCCAACTTTTGACAACTTAGCAAAAAGATGTTATAAAACTATTTAGCACTTGTCAAATTCTTTCCTAAAGTTAAAAATCAACCCAAAGCACCCAACACAATGGTCAACATGACCTTATGATAACACAACAAAATTTGATCTTCCTCCTAGACTTCAGGAAAACCCAATGTTTCCCAGGTGCTCCTGCACCATTCTCGCCCTCTCAGCTCAAACAACTAAGGAACTTTAGGAGAGATCAGAGATATATCAATGCCTTTCTTCTTAAAGTGAGCTTCTTGGACCCATGTAGCTTTTGATTCAAGCTTGTTCTTCCACTTGATAAGGTGCTCCATGTACACCTTGTTCCTTATAGACCTTTTCACTCTGGACTCAAAAATCTGCTCTGCTTGTGGCTTGTCTTGATGAGGGAAGGGTACATTGCTGATGTCCTTGAGAAATTCTTTATTGTTCTAATCCACATCCTTGATTGATCCCATGTACTTGATCAAGTCAGTTACATTGAACACTGGAGAGATGCCCAAATCTGATGGTAACTCCACATTGTATGCATTCTTGCCATATTTGGCCAATACCTTGAATGGACCCACTCTTTTCATTTGTAACTTGGTTGACATTCCCTTCTACAATCTGGATTTGTTGAGGTGGACCATAACATAGTCCCCAACTGCAAATTGTACATCCTTCCTTGACAAATCAACTTTCTCCTTCAACTTTTGGGTTGCTGTTGTGACTGTTTTCTTGACCTGCTCATGGATCTCCTTCATGGTCTTAGTGAAGTCTTCTACATGTCCACTCCTATTCTCCATAGATCCAAGGTCTCTAAGTAAACAAATGCCTCTTGGGTGCATCCCATACACAACCTCAAAAGGACATTTCCCTGTAGTTCTATTGACACTATCATTATAAGCATACTCAGCTTGGGAGATAACCATATCCCATGTTTGTCCATATTCCTTAGTTAGACACCTTAAAAGATTACCCAAAGCTCTGTTAACCACCTATGTTTGACCATCGGTTTGAGGATGGTAAGCTGATCCAAATGACAGATTTGTACCCAATCTGCTCCATAGAGTCTTCCAAAAGTGACTCATGAACTTCACATCTCTCTTAGATACAATGCTTAATGGTAATCCATGGATCCTTACAACCTCCTTGAAGAAAAGATGAGCTATGTAGCTTGCATCATGAGTAGTTTTGTAGGGAATGAAATGACTCATCTTACTAAATCTGTCTACCACAACATAAACACTGTCAAAACTAGTCTTAGTCTTAGGAAGACCTACCAGAAAATCCATGCTCACACACTCCCATGGTCTGTTAGGAATGGGCAGGGGTTGATATAAACCAGCATTTCTAGCTCCCCACTAGCTTTCATAAATACAACACACTATTCCACATATTTTCTAACATCTCTTGCCAACTTAGGCCAATAATAGAACATCTGTAATAGCTCTAAAGTCTTATTGATGCCAAAATGCCCACTAAGACTGCCATTATGCTTTTCTTGAATCAAATTTTTCCTGATTGACCCTCTTGGAACACATAATTGATTACCCTTAAATAACAGTCCATTTTGCAATGTATACTTAGAATATTGGCTATGAAAATGATTCTCAAAATTAGAACATACCTTGTAAGCTTCTGAGAAGTCTTCATCTTCACCATAGAGGTCTTTGAAACTCTATAATCCAATGCTCTTTAGCTGTATCTCCTACACTATCAGCAATATCCTGCTTAAAGCATCTGCAACCTTGTTCATTTGTCCCTTCTTGTGCTTGATAGTGAATGTGAAGGCTTGGATGTATTCCATCCATTTCAAATGCCTATTACTTAACTTCTCTTGGCTGTTGATATAACTAAGTGCCATGTTATCAGTGAAGACCACAAACTCTTTGGGTAACAAATAATGCCTCCACTTCCTAAGGGATTGCACTAAAGCATATAACTCTAGATCATAGGTAGAGTACTTTTGCTTGGCTTCATTGAGATTTTCACTAAAGAAGGCCACATGCCTACCTTCTTGACTAAGTACTTCTCCTACTGCTACTCCACTTGCATCACACTCAATTGTGAACAACTTGTCAAAACTAGGCAATAATAGAATTGGTTGAGTTGCCACTTCTTGTTTCAATTTTTTAAACCCTTTCTCAGCCTCTTGAGTCCACTTAAACTTTGTTTTTAGACCACCTTTTATAGTATCTAGGACTGGTGCACATATGCCACTAATATTCCTTATGAATTTTCTATAAAATTGAGCCAATCCATGAAAACTCCTTACCTCTGTTGTTGTGGTTGGTGTAGGCCAGTTTAGGATGGCTTCCACCTTGCTTGGATCCATTTTCAATGTTCCTTGGGATACTACAAGCCCCAAATACACAAGTTATTGCTTGAAGAACTCACACTTCTCAAGATTGATTGCCAACTTCTATTCTTGCAACCTTCTAAGAACCATCTCCACATGCTTGAGGTGTTTTTCTACTATCTTACTAAAAATTAGTATGTCATCAAGGTATACTACCACAAAGATTCCAGTGAAATCCTTAAGCACTTCATTAATGAGTCTCATGAATGTGCTAGGGGAATTTGAGAGGTCAAATGGCATCACTTTCCACTCATATAACCCATCATTTGTCTTGAAAGTTGTCTTCCACTCATCACCATCCTTAATCTTGATCTGATGGTAGCCACTCTTGATGTCCAACTTAGTGAAATACTGTGCTCCTCCAAGGCAATCCATCAATTCTTCTATTCTAGGAATTGGGAACCTATACCTAATTGTGATCCTATTTATTGCTCTTGAATCAGTACAAAGTCTCCACTTACCTCCCTTCTTAGATGCTAAAACCACTGGCACTGCACATGGGCTGATGCTCTTTAAAGGATGGAAAAATAGGAAAGCATTGCAATTTAGTTATAGAAAAAGTTACTGTACATGCATTCATGAGTGAATTTAAGAATAATATTGTACCAAAATATGTCATGCATTCTCATCATGCTTGATGGATTGATGACCAATTTTGTGCATGTAGAAACACATTTCCAATTGGTATTATACTTTCAGTGGTTGATTTTGGAGAAAATTATACTCTAGCTCTGATAGAGGAAATTCAATCATAGTATTATAATTCAGTGCAAGTAGTTATGTTTATCCATATTGTTTATAGACATGTAGATGATAGCACTGAGGATGATAGAAATTTTTTGAGGGGGTATCATTTTTATTTGAGTGACAACTGGTTACACTTGTCAGAGTTTGCTTAATATTGTTTCAGTATATTTTAGAAATTTAAGAGAAAGAGAATCTAGATGACAGAACACCTCATATGGTTAGATAATTGTACAAGACAGTTCAAGAATGTTCAAATTTTTGACTGTTAAGTAGTGTTCACAAGGAACTTAATGTCCAACATATATGAATTTTTTTGAAGTTGGGCATGATAAAGGAGAACATGATGGAGCTGGTGCATGTCTCAAAAGAATTCTTGGTAGAGAACAATTAAAATGTGAGGATACAGTAAAATTTAAAAATGTACATGGGATTGTGGATTGGTGCAATACAAGATTATTTGTACCTAGTTTGAGTGAGTACTCTATAGTTCATCAATTCTTTTGGTTGGTTGAAGAAGAGAATTGTTTTAGATTGTGACACCAAATTTGTGGGGTACTTTTGGAGGACCTTGTGGAAGAAGTTGAAGACAGAGTTGAAGTTCAGTTTTGCACACCATCCACAAACAGATGGGCAGACAAAGGTTGTTAACAGGAGTCTGGGTAACCTACTGAGATGTTTGGTAGGAGATAAACCCAAGGGATGGGACTTGATCTTACCCGAGGTAGAATTCTCTTACAACAATTCTGTCAACAAAAGCACTGGTAGATCACCATTCCAGATTGTGTATAGAGGTAGCCCTAGAACAACTCTAGAATTGAGGAAGATAGACCAAGAGAAGAAAATAAGTGTTGAAGCTGAAGATTTTGCAGAACACATCAAGGACATACATGAGAAGGTAAGAGAACATATTAACAAGATGAATATGCAGTATAAGGCTAAAAGCAGATCAGAAGGAGGTATAAGGAGTTTCAGATTGGTGATGAAGTGATGGTCCACTTGAGGAAAGAAAGGTTTCCAGTGGGAACATATAACAAATTGAAGATGAAGAAGTTCGGTCTTTGTAAAATTTTGAAGAAGCATGATTCAGGAAATGCATATGAGGTAGAGTTGTCGATGGATTCAACATTTCAGATTTGACAGAGTATCATGAAGGTGGTGCAAAGGAAGTACCAATGATGGAACAGTGTGGAATTCCAGCATCTACTTCAGAAAAGGAGGAGATTGAGGAAATCTTGGATAGTGGAGTGTGAGAAGGAGTACAGCAAATATGAAGAATATCTGGTGAAATGGAGAGGAAGGCTTGTGGAAGATTCATCTTGGCTATCTAAGGCAGCAGTTGACCGATTGGGTTTTCCTCAACCATCTGAGATGTGATGGGGTCACTTCTCAAATTACCCTGGGTGTCTATTGCAAGAGCATCCGGTGGTGTAAGGGCAATCTTGCATCACCCAAAAATAGTTAAATTTCAAGTTTCTCAGTTTTTAGATGTTTTTACATTTTTGGATACCCTTTTTGTCATAATGAAATTCCCAAGTTATGGTTTTTATTTTCTATTCCTGGGTTGACAGATATTATAGTTTTAGTTTCCCAGATTTGCACCTAAAAATCTTCCGAGTTGGATTTGAGGCACTTAGACCTTTTGGAATGGCCCCGAAACTTGCCAAAATCAGCATAGTTGATTACAAGCTCGTTCTTGACTTCGAGACCTTTCCAACAGTTCAAATGTTTCACGAATCGAAGCCCCGGATCAAAAGTTATGGCCCTGGGAAGTTGGCGCACTTTTTAGAAGATACAATTGCAAATGTTCATTTGAAATTTGAACTTCAAGTTGTAATTTTCGGCGCCAAACCGCCTAAACTCAAATTTTAATGTTGTTTTGGCTTCAAACTAAAGAGGAGCTCTATTTATGGGCGGGTTTCTAATATTTTTAGGTAACATTTTGGGGACAAGCTCGCATATTGCCAAAGGGTTATTCTGTAGCTTTCTGTAGCTTGCATGTGTTGTAGAACTTAGGGATTTGAGATCCTCTACATGTAAGAAGCTCCATTTTCTGAATAATAAAATTATTCTCTTGTTTGTGGGTTATTTTCCGTGTCTCGGGTTGCACCCTCATCACACTTCATCATCTTCATCTAAGGAAGCCTCATTACTAGCATTTGAAGGACATGTGTTAATGTTCACCTTGCCTTGCACCATGATATCTTCCAAAGGAGGAGAGTTTTTAGGAGAACTGCAAACCACTTATTTATGACATTCAAAGGTTGGTTCTTCTAAAATGACCTCATTGCATGCAAGGGAGTTATTAATGGTTGGAATGTATTTTTCAATAAAGTTTTCCCTAGGGGAAGAAAGACATCTAAGAGTCTCATGAATTTCATTAAGAAAAGTATCACCTTCACAACTAGGAGAGGAATAAATGTGATTATCATTTGTATCTATGTGTTCATCTTCTTTCACTAGGACATTCTCACAAGCAAAGGATAAATGGAGACTAGGTAAGGTAATGTTTAGGAATTTTTTATTATGATCTCATTCTATTATGCTATAATATCTTCCCAAAGAGGACAAGGAGAAGGAAAAGCAAGACTTTCATGATTCTCAATGAGTGCATCTTCTTTCACCAAGACACCTTCATCACTAAAAGGAAAGGTATCGGGACAAAAACAACTATAATTGTCATGAATTTCCATGCTTGTATCATATTCTATCACATCATCCACACAAATAGGAGAGATAAGAGGGGGTGTAGATTTAAGGCAAGCATCACTATTTTCACTGTCTTGCACTAAGAAAATCTCATAACTAGGGAATGCATGAATGACTAACATACTTATTGACTAAATTTTTCTTTGAAAACTTGAAAAAGATCGATACCAACATTTTTGAACAATAATATATGCAAACTCAAAATGCAATGTAAAGGCCTAGAAGGAAATGTGTAGATGCAATTTTCAAATTTCAAACAAGGTAATTTACTAATTACACTATGCAATAAAATGTTGTGAATGCAAATTTGGAATGAAGCAATGCATGAAATGAACCACTTTAAGCTAGATTTAGTAAAATGCATGAAACAAAAGGTCAACCCACTAAAACAAATAACCAATGGCAACAAACAGAAGTATAGAAAATAAAATTTAAACCATAAAAATTGACACTTCAAAGTCAATAGGGACTAAGATGTCAGTAAGGGTGTCTTGGTCCTACTAGTGAAATTTTGAGGCTCCAAAAACTAGAACATAAAGAAAACAACTCATAAGGGTTTTGAGTGAAAAGCCCACAAAGGGAGTAAGATGCCAATAAGGGCATTTTAGTCCTAGTAAAGGTGTTTATCATATAAACAACAAAATCTGAGTTGATAACAATTTTCCTAGGTTGCCTAGCTAGGGACTTGATATTTAGAAACAAAAAAGTGACTAATAACAAGAAATTGAATACATTTTTTTCAATTTTGAATGCAATAAAAATATTCCTAAATGCAATTAGGATTGTTAACAATGCACTTTTCAGTTTTTCAATGAAATAAGATGATGCAAGAAAGCAAAAATGTAACCTATATGCACTTAATTAATGCAAATATAAGAAACCCTAGATGCTCTTAAATTACTAATGTCAGATGCAATGCAAAAATGAATGTGACCTAGATCTAGGAATTAAATGAACTCCAAATTAGAAAAAATGAATGTCCAAAATATTAGGTTCACCAACATGAATAATGGGAAAATGGGTACTTTATGGCCTAGGTCATATAACACCACTATTCTCCTATTATCATTCAAATATGCCCTAGGATCCCAAATTGGGTTAACTATAAACCCAAAGGTGAGTCAGTTCTCAACAAGGAAGACCTAGTGGGGGATCTTTAGGCTTTTAGGGGTTCACCACCAAGCAAAAGCTTGGAAATAGAGTACTTAATATTTAACTCAAAAAACCAAATAATGCAAGCTAAATAATGAGTGAAAATGATAAAATCAATTAACAAAAAGTTAGAATGTATGTACCTGGGAAGTCTAGAAATGTGATGAGGATTCTAGAAATGTAAAAATGTTGTCAAAATATGCTAGGGAGGACAAAGAAACCCTTACTATTGTCTTATTCCCGCTACTATTTTTTGGGGGAAATGTAGAATCTTTGGATGTTGAAGCATAATCTAAAAGAATATCTACAAAATACCTCTAGGAGAACTAAGATGCCCTTACTATCGACTTAGTCCCAATTTGAATTTTTGAAATCTCCTAATATGATCCTAAGGTCCAAGATCTCTACTTCCTTCTTATATCTCAGGTTCTAATACTTCCAGATTCAATTTGTAGGTGACTTTCTATGAAGATGACAACTTTGCAATGCACCTTTGCAACTTTGAAAATTTTCACTCCAAATGATCTTCAACTTAAATTTACAAAAACAAACACAAAAGAGGAAAAAAAAATGTCGATTCTTAGTAAATGAGGGTTTACCTCTATCAAACCCCTTGTTGGTAATTAAAACTTGGAATGAAATAGAGTAATGAAGGGAAATGATGAATGAACAAAGAACTATGTTGCAACTCACCAAACCCTTTTTATGAAATTTGCAAACTTGTGTGAAGTGGATAGATTGAATGTAGATCTTGAATTGAAGTTGTGCTTGATAGATCTTGATTTGAATTGCTTGCTTGAATCCAAACCCTACATCACAAATGTTAGCTCAAAAACACACATGATGCAAGAATATCTTTGACATGATTCTTGAATCTTGATGATGGCTCCAAATTCTTAATGAATTGCTCTTTCAAATGCTCTCTTGATATGAATACTAGAATGCTTGGGTATGCTTAGATTGCTTGTTAAGAGAAAATGAGTGAAAGAACCTTGTATTTATACTTATCTATGCTTAATATCCCAAAAATACATCACACCAAGTTGATATATGAATTCATTAATTAAAGGAGGCTAAATCCCACCAAGATTTAAAATTGAACCTTGAAAATAACTTAAGGAGGACTAAGATGCCTTAGGCAGCGTCTTAGTCTTGACCCTTGAAACTCAAGGCACAAACTCTAAAAGGGGCCTTTAAAATCTGGGTCACAATACCTTTGGTGGAAAAAGATGCCCTAGGTTGTTTCTTAGTACCAATCCAAAAAATTAGGAAAACACAGCTAGAATCATTAAATTATCATTTACCCTTTGATGTTTATCACGATTAGCCATAAAAAGATGCAACTCATTAGAGTTGTGGATCCAAAATAAGACCAATTAAGACATAAATAGACACAAATAAAGCAAGGCAGTTCCAAACAAGTGTGAAAATGCAAGGGTATGCATTTTCTTACACTACACCTTGCAAATTAGATGGGGTTATTATTTATAGAAAGTTAACATTTGAGATTGGATTGGTGTGAAACTCTCCTGAAAGCTTTGAATTGGCTAAATAAGCATGCTCATAAAGTTTCATTGCAAGATCATGTCTTTATTTGAAGATATTAATGTTTTTATTTTTCAAAGTTTCAAAGTCTAGTTTAAAATCCTTAAAAGTATATTTTGGGATAAAAAATGATTGTAACTAGTTAATATGGTTATAAATTCATAGAGAACTTCATCATATTTCTAGTGGATCAAACGATTAGTGGGTCAAACGATTCATCAATTGAATGCTTGGATCAAAAGTTATGGCCTCAAAAGTTTGGGTCTCCTAAAATAGGAGATGTGAAAACATGTTGGACACAAAAATGAGCTATAAAAGGGGAGTCACATGTTATGGCACGTGTATTTTGACACATTGTATGAATATGTTATTGGAGATAAGGATGGAAACCACTTTTGAGGTGGTTTTAACTCATGTACTTGTAAAACCATTTAACAATTTCATGTATCAAGTATCTCATGTACATTAATTATGTGAATTAGATGGAGATTGTGTGTAAGAGTCTTGTAGCTATTGAGTTTTCTCTTGATCTCTGGTTGGTGATACTCTTGTAAGAAATTTTATCTACAAGTATATAATAATCTTGTTTATTTTTGAGTAATATATTGGGTGGATTTTCGAGTATGAGGTTTTTCTCCTAGAAGGGTTTTCCCGCCTATTTCACCATGTTGCAATATGAATGTTTTTTATGTTTAATTTTGTTTAAGTTTCTATAACTATTCATATTTACAAATTTTTTGTATATCCTTGCTCTCAAGATTAGTGTAGGAAGTTTTCTTGCTACCTTAGCTTCCTTACAAAATGTACTCAAGATATGGGATTCATTATTTAGCAGGTGTTGATATTAAATTTTCAAGATGCATAGATTAAAATTGGGTAAAAAATTCTTAGGATAAAATTTTCACTTCAAATTATTTCTTCTCAATTGGTTTTAGTCTAGTTTTTTAGTTGAAAGCAAGAAGTAGCTTTAAAGTACTCTTTCATCTATAGGAGATGAGTATTGAGGAGTTGTTAATGTTGCAAATGTGGTTATTTCACTTAAGAATATTCTCACTAAGTTTGACATTCCATGTTGAAAGTCTAGAATCATTTTTGTAATAACAAGAGTGTAATATAGATCTCAAGGAATCCATTCCATGACTAGTGGATCAAACTCATTGAAATACACATGAACTATAATTGATTATTCTTAATTGGTCATTGTTAATGCGTAATTATTTCTCTTGAATACTCCCTTATATAGTAACAATGAATCATCTTTGTAGACTCTCAATCTAAGCTAAAAATCTAAATTTGACTAAATAAACTCAAAAACTCAAATGATAGACTACACTCAGATAAAACAATAATGAAAGATAAAATGAAATGGAAAATAAAATCAAATTTAAACCTTTGTTGTAATACCATATATCTTCTCTTTGATGGAATGTAGGTTTCCCAAGTCTACAACATGCACTTGCAAAATGATCATTCAAAAAGCCTTTGAAATGATGGATAAAAGAATTGATTTATAGAGTTGGATAGAGGAATGTGAATGGTGGAGATTCAATTTCAATAGACACTAGATATTGAATAAGAGAAATTGGAGAATCTTGACTAAGCTAAGAATATTCATGGGGGTTATAAATGGGTGACGATAATTATCTCCAATTATATATTTATTTAGGATAAATAGATGTGCATGGCATAAAAAGAGAGATGGTGTACTGAGGGGGGTTACAAAGGAATCTTGGACAAATATTTATGAACTATGTGAAATAGATAATAAATATTATTTAGATATGGATAAATGGATAATGGGTATTATATTTATTTAATTAAATGGGTTTCATGGAGATAATTATTTATTAAAGATAGGTAAATGAAAGGGGAATTTGGAATGATATTAGAGAATGGGATTAGGTTATCACTAGGATTCAATAAGGTACTAGATGACAGTTGAAAGTAGGTGTATACAATATTTTATTGGTACATATAAGATCTCTCATAGTTCTTTAAATGAATCCTTCACTAAAATGCTCTTCTAGGTCACCTACTTCTCATTGAAAGAAAAACACTAATTAAAAAATTAAAATACACTTAAATTAGAGAGAGAAAGAAAAAAAAACCTAAAAATTGAAACCTAAAAATACGAATGTTTGAATTAATCTAATTGTAATTAAACTCTTCCATTTTTCCCTAGGAAAATGTAGAATTGCTACTCTTCAAATATAGAATCTTTCAATTAAATATTACCAAATATGAAAAATGTAAAATTTTCATTTCAATTATTCGTTTTGTTTATGTCTGGGAATCTTGCTTTTATAAAGCTACACTGCTGTAACGCAATTTTGCCCTGCCATCAGAACTTGCGTTGGGTAACGCAATTTGTGCCAAGGACGATAATTTGACAGGTCTAGTCAATTCGTTTCTTTCGGTAGTGAAAATGTCAGGAATTTTAATGTCCCCTACTCACTGTTCGTTTTGATTACATCCGGGAATCTTGCTTTATTAAAGCGGCACGACTACTGTAAGGAATGCATCCTTTTAGACAGCATGAGCTGTCTGAGCAGGAAAAGAAAGGACGATAAATATCATCGTCAACCACATATAACTTGGTAGGAACCCAGTCGGAGGATTAAGAGGAGTCTTACAAGCATTCATACATACATATTTTATATGTAATAATTGCAAAAGAACAAAATAGGGTTCTTACTAAAATGATTCCCCGTACAAAGTGTGATTAGGACCTGAGAGTTTGTAGCGCCCTCGAACAGTTTTGGTGAAGAATGAATAGTGGAAAGTAAACAAGGTTGATTAGGTACTAATAAAGGAAACAATATGAAGTAGAGAACTGTAAATGAAAAATTCAAACTTTCTTTGTTTATCAGTACTACACCCTGAAAAGAGGTGATTTAACCTCTGCTTAATCTAGCAGCGTGCTCAACACCACAAATCTAGAACAATTGTGCAACAGAATCCATACGTAATCGCTTCAAGGTAAAGAATAATTTTAAAACAAGCTTTAAGAATATGACTAGGCATATCTCACATTCCTCTTTCTCTTTTTCTCATTTGGAAATGCTACACATACGTTACTTTGAAGTTTAAAAAGTATTTTCAGTCGACATTAGAGTTCCCTTCTTACGTGGACAGATTCAAGAGACGATCGAATTTATTTTATCGTCATAATTTACTTTCCTTTCTACACCGATAATTACTTTACCATGAAATCAAAATTTTTATATAATAATAAAAATTACTATAGGCCTTCCACCACTCTAAGCGTTGACTGCTTAAGTATCTTGTGTGGGGCCTATTCCATCCATTCGTTTTCCCTGCTTCCTTTTCGTTTACCTTAGCAGTCCTGTTGACCGATGCAGTTAGCAGTCAACCGCCCAGTTCCTGCCTATGATTCAAACCAAACTCAAAAGTGTTCCCGCGCTGCAAAGTTTGGTGGATGCTCATACAGAGTTTGATGTCATGAAAGGAAAAAAGCCTCTCATGGAATATTGTTATTACAGCGGAAGACATGTGGAAAAATGCTCTGAAAGGCATACAAAATGTGGAAGCATGGCAAGGGATGTGCCGAATGCCTGAAGTAAATGCGGTCTCATGGAATGCCATGAGAGCACGATATACACAAAATGGATTTTTGAAAGGCTTCGGGAACTTTCAAGCAAATGTAATTACAGTTGTAAAGCTAGACTTCACAACCTTTGCCAGTAACCTCCCTGCCTGTGCAAAACTGGGAGCTTCGGAACAGGGTATGGAATCCATTCGAGGATTTTTTTCAGATGATGTGGTTGCAACTACCTTTGTAGACATGTATGCAAAATGTAGAAGCATAGCCAAGGCATGTGAACTATTTGACAAAATGCCTCAAAGAAATGTGGTCAAATGGATTGCCATGATTGCAAGATATGCAGAATGTGGAAGCATAGACAAAGCATGTGAACTGTTTAATAGAATTCCTTGATGAAATGTGCTATCTTGAAATGCCCTGATTGTAGATTATTCATGAATTTGACGTTTTTTAAAGGCTTTGGGAACTTTCAAGAAAATGCAATTGGCAAGTAGTCTTCGTTGCATGAGCTCGTCAGTGAATTGGCTTTCATTATTCTATTCCTCATTGCACAACAAAAGTATCTACTCTGCTATGTGTCGAAAATTTGTTGAGATATGTATGTAGAATAATGTAGTGTAATTGAGAAGGAAGTAAATTTGGAAATTTATTATTAATAATGTAGAATACATTTGATGGTAGCAGCTGAGGTCTTTTTTATTCTATGAAAATGAAGAAATATGAAACTTGTCTCTACAAGTTGCTTATTCTAGCTTTGATGAGTCTCTAATATAGATCAATCCACAATAACCTTGGAGATCAAGTGTATCACATATAATTTGTACAAAATGAATTTCATAAAGTTCATAGGTTAACCAAATTTGTAGAAATAAATTTATCTCTATATGACATGTTCATCAAATAAAAAAGTGTTAGTATAAGCACAGTGTTTAACCAAAAATAATTTTATTTTGGTGAGGTTAAATTGATTAACATTGTAGACAAGTGAGTGGGTGGGAATTATTTTCCTATCATGCTTAAAGAAATTATTTTGTTATAAGAGATGGTGAGGAGAATAGGGAGCTTTGCAATAGGGTATGGACATCTATCAAATCATTAAGGATAGAGCAATTATGTTTGAAGTAGTTGCAATTGCTTCGGTAAAGATGTATGCAAAATGTGGAATTATAGACAAGGGGTGGGAACTCTTTTGGGACTGCAATTTAACATCTTTATTCCAATCTCCATTTCTCAAAACTTTTAGCATTCTTTTGTTTCTTGTTATCTATCTTATCTTGTTTTTTTCAAATTTTAGGTAATAAAGGCATGGTTGCACTCTACACATGTGTCGACATTCTTATATTAATATTGGACTTTGTTCTTCCTATAAGCAACCTCAATTTTCCAATAGACCCTCTTATTATTTTCCATCAACTAGTTTATCTAGTTTTTACCTTTCATTCTTATTACCTTTTAAAAGTATTTGAACAATCTTTTCATTCATAGAGTTAATTTTTTAGTAAACTAACCAATTTCTTATTTTGTTATCATTTCCCAACTAAGTTCCATTTAGATTAAAAATTTAGTTTAAGACATGTTAAGCAATCTGTATAGGAGCAAATTTGCACCCCTTACACAAATTCCCCTTTTGTACATCCTCACCTTAGAAAACCAAATCCAAAGTCAAAATTCCACATCAGTAAGTTGCCTTCCTTCCAATTGGCATCTGTCTATTGTGTCAATAGAATAATATTTGTCGAGGATTCCCACGCAGTGTGCTAACATCCCTGATGGATTCCTACATCTAAAGTTGGCAGAGGAGTTACACTTCCTATTGTGAATGATTTGTAACATTACTCTTCGACCTACCAACCCAGAAAATGACAGATTCTTCCCTCTTCTTCCTTCAAATTCATTCATTCTCATTCCATTTCATCTCTTCACAAGCTCTAGCAATTTTAGTCTCATTCTCAAACACTTTCTAGCATTCTCTTCTCTCAACATCACTTTACCACTCCATTACAGCAGCAACAACAATCTTTCAACTCCATAAAGCAAGTGTGAAGCAAGCCATTGCATCATGGGCTTGAGGTTTTGCAAATCCTCCCTTCATCTTGGTTGAGGCTGTAGTGATTGTTCAGGTCCTCTTTTCTCCTCCATTGGCCAATGAGCTCTTGGTGGAGGTGCTAATGTTTCACTACTCTCCTTTGTGATTTGGTTGAGTATCTCTTTATTGTTTTGTAGTGTTATTTACATTCCTTCCTTCTTTACTTCTTTATCGTACATTTCTCTATAGTTTCTATTTTCCTATCTGTAGAGGTGGAAACACCAAAATGGGGGCCTAACTAAGGCAGGCCCCTATACAGCCGCAACAAATTTCCCTTCTCTCTTGTGTGTAGGTGGACATAATTTTAGAGCTAGCTAGCGAATTGGCACCTTGGTGAGATCATCCTTATTACTTTAACTTTCATCTATTTACTTTATCACCTATGTTTATATCTTTCATACTTTTCAATTTTGTTTTGATCATTTAGGAGTCACTAGCTAGGCTGATAGCTCCTTTTCTAGTGGTTCATATTTTATTTTCGTTCCTTTGGACATACAGACGCCAGTGCTCTACACAATCGCCCCAAAATTGTGCTTTCGTCCTCAGGAAGAGAACTACCTGAGGTACAGTATTGAATTCAAAAATTGACTCCCCTAGCCTAAATTTGGGTTTCAAGTCTGTAGATTGATTGAAGGACAGTATAGTCCTCATCATTCTTGTCCCTTGCTTCAAAACACCTCTTTAGATTGAGGTATGTTAGGGAATCCTTCCACTCTTGGCTCTCCATGACTTGGGGCCTTGATGTGGTTGGTCCCCCTCTCTTACATTTTTTGTGAACTTGACGTGAACCAATGTGTGCTCATTCGTTGGGTTGAGGCTTTTCCCTTGTACCATGTAATCGTTGTTCCCTTAAGCATTGTGAAGGTTTATGAGCATCACAACCTAGTCCAAAACCTTCAGGTACATTTTTAGGAGAACTGTGCAACACCTTCTGATTGAGAGGACAAAGGTCACTACTGGTTTCTCCACAAGCCTTTTTGTGGGATTTGTTGTTGGTCTTACTACTAAAGAATAGTTATTGAGGGGTGAGGTAGGAATCTTCGATGAGATCGACCATGTCCCCACTCCTCCTGTGTCTCCTACACTATCATCAATAGACAAGTATGAGGCCATTCAAATTATTTCTGAATATATAATTCTACCATTAGCAAAGGACTAGGTGACTTGGACAATCACTTGGAAAAGGACCCGAAGATGGCTAGAGCCACCAGGGTTATTAGAGAAATAAATTATATGGTTGGAAAAGATTGAACAAGCATGGCACTCCTGACTAGTCTCACTACTCTGCTTGAAGCATGTGCTCCTCCAAATAATCCCAACATTATACAAGGGGCAACTTTCGAAGATCATGAGAGACAACTAGGAATGTTGATGCCTCCCGTGTCTATGTACATGATCAACATCCCCTCTTCCTCTAAGAGATCTGAAACTATCAAAGCTGATAGTACTCTTAGGGTTCAGCTTCACCCCTCTTGTGACCTCTAATGGTGGAGGTTTTGGTGGGTTGAGTGGTGGAGGCTTTGGTAGTGGTGATGGCTTTCACGATGAAAGTGGTGTTAGTAGAGGTAGTTCCGGTAGAGGCCATGGTGGTCACTTCAGAAGTAGAGGGGGCTTCGACGTAGGCCCTGTTGGCAACGGTGGCTCTAGTAGTGATTCTGACAGTGGTCACACTGGTGGTTATGGAAGAGGTTCCTCTAGTCCCATGTCTTCTAATGACCCTATTCTAAACACTCTTTTTCAAAATATGGATAAGATGCAAAGCCAGCTAGCAAGTCTCTCCTAGGCCTTTTCCCAACCTATCTTTCAACCCTTTTTTTGACATAGCCCGTTATCGGTAGCAATTTTAAACACTCCCTTCCCCCAAGGAATGGAGATTCCTAAATTCAAAAAATATGGTGGAAAAAGGGAGCCACAAACACATGTGTGTTCCTTTAATTCCCTATGTAAAAATTTCTTCCATCACAATGTATTGATGGTGAAGCTATTCCCCCAATCTCTTAAGGATAGAACACTCGAATGGTACTGTTCCTTACCTGATAATTCCATTTCTCATTTGATCAACTTGTAAACCAGTTCCTATGACAATTCCAAGCTAACATCAGATCGAAGATGACCTTTTTAGATCTCATCTGATGCAAACAAGGGGATAATGAAAAGATTACTAATTTTATAGTGCAATACTAGGTGCTCTTTTAAAAAATCTCGTATCTGCTACTTGATTCTAATGTACAAAAGGTGTTCATAGGGAACTTGCAAAGACCTTGGGAAGAGAAGTTTACCCTTATGAAATACCCTTCATTCATGCATTTGTGTGTTGTATTACGAGAGTATCAACAAATGGTAGTTCAGTTCAAGGGATCCTCCTCACGCTTCCATTTAGAAGGAGATTCTATTGTATCAATCTCTAGAAAAAGGAAGCTTGTTGCGAATGTAGTAACCACTACAAATGGTAATGGCCTCAAGTGCAATAGAAAGTTCACAAAGTTAGTAGAATATTATTCTTCCATCTTGCAGAAGCTACTAAAAGATAAGATCATAACTTTGGAGAACCCCAAGCCTTTTAAAGAACCTTTCCCTAGTTAGTACGATTTAAATACCTTCTATTAATACCATCAAGTTAATAGACATGATATCGAACGTTATATGTGCCTACGATGATATACAGGACCACATCAAAGGTGGTACTATTTGTAGATTGATGGAAGTAAACAAAATATGAACAAATCGGTGGTGAAAGCAAATAATGAGTTGCAAATACATGGACCCATTTCCATCACACTCTGGCAACATGATTATCAATCCCCTTGATTCTACCACTTGGCCTAAGGCATGTGTTAATATGGTCACAATTACTCCTACCATGCAACCTGTGCCTGACTCCTCGTACGTGACATTCATGTCACAGGATTTACCCTTAACCAACAAGCCTTCTCCCCTCTACATTCCTACTCACCTGAATGGAAACATTGTGACAAGGGTCTTACTCAATCCCACGAGCCATGTGAATGTCATTACAGAAGAGACTTTGTGGCTTAATTGATTGCATAGAAAAGAGTACGAAGGAATGAAATCTACCATCTGCACACATGATGGTTTTTCTCTTAAGTCGTATGGCTCGATAACTCTATCTATCCTTGTTGGAGCTATGGCTATAGACATAGTTTTTGATGTTACTCCAAAGTCATATTTATTCAAGATGAAGCTAGGAATACCTTGGCTAGCTTCCATGAATGGAATCACCTCTATCATTCATAAATGTTTGATGCTCTCCCACGAAGTTGTTGTGCATGTAGTGCATGACACTGGATACCAACCATTGGTGTCCTATGGGGGTTACTTGTTGGATCATTTTTGGCCCACCCCAATTGGTCTGCTTCATCCATGAATGGACCTATGTTACAAGAACTATGTGAAGTATAAGACCAAGGGTAAGGGACAACTGAAATTGACCCTTCTGGTAGCACAACAACCTACTACCTCCCTTTCTCAAAAAGGAAAAGAGAAGCTACCCCATTCTTAGGATAGATCTCCTGCTTCTCTTTCTAGAGAAGAGTTGTGGATGAATATGCCTACTTTTATCCACTGATTCTAATGATACCTAATTGGTGTAAACCTAGGATCAAGATATCAGATCTCCCTACCAAACCATCTAGACCTTGGTACTACTTGTATGGCAATAGAAAGGGTCCTCATGGGGAATCCTCCACATCTCAACCTCCGTAGACTCCCACTACTTCTGCTCCCAAGGGAATAAATAGGAAGAGGCCCACTACTAAGGTGCTAGAGCTGACTCCCCCTATTTTTTCTCAACCTACTCCTCTTTCTCCTATCTAGGAGTCTATTCCTCTGCTGGAAACAACTATGGATGACACTCCCATGGCTAAGCAAGTGTCTTCCACTCCTTCGCAACCTTTTGTCTCTAGCTTGAAGAGTCTTAGAAACTACCTTGCACATGAATGCAAGTGCTAATGAAGGTTCTCATAGCTGAGTAGGCCACTTTATAGAAGGAAGAGGAGTCAACCACCCTTTTCTTAGAGCCTCCTAATATGCCTTCCTCTCTCCTCCCCTCTACTTTTAATCAATCTAATTCAGTCTCACTTCTAGCTTTCGTTGTAAGTATGAATGCACCTGACCCCAAAAAGGTGTAGGTGTTTATCGCTCCCTCAGCAAAGCCACGCTTGTTGATGTCCCTTCTAGACATCCCTCCTTTCTTTAAACTAATAGATATGCTAAATACTTCAGTGATATCTGCCACATTTTTCTCTTCCTCCTCTTCCTCTATAGCGCTTTCCTCATTTGTCTGTGTTCACAACCCTCGATGAAGCAAAATATGGAGAGTGGTCCTTCCAACAATGGAGGACATAAGAGGAGCCCACCTTCTCTAGAAGGTGGTCCTGCACTGGATTGTTTTGTATTAGTAACAAAACCAATCCCAACTTCCCCTGAGTTCGTCACTGCTCCTAAGTCACTCGGTTATCCTAGCGGTGAACCTCAGGCACAATCCTCTCCATCCATTGAGGCATGACATGGGACTCCAATAAGGTGCATGTTTAACTCTCTGGATGAAGTTTCATCCTTGTTAGTGATCTTCACAAAATTGTTGACCATAGCTCCACAAGAGCCGAGTGGAGGAGACCTTGCGGGGCCTTCTTCCTTAGCCCTTGTTGTGGGAGGGTCAGAAGCTCTTCCCCTTAATATTCCACCACTACAGGCTCATCCTCCTTCCCCCTATGATGATCTAGAGTGGGAAACAAATGACCTCTTGGTTGATGAGTGTTAGGAGGAGGCCTCTTCTTTATCTTTAGATTAGATGTGTGTGTGTGTTGTGATGTGTTCCCTCATGATTGTGCTATTTGTTCCTAGATGACCCTCATCACCTTTATTGGTTCTTTGATATAGTAGTGGTTTTTATGTCATAAAACTTATTCTATTTTTATAATCATTATTCCATGTTTGTGATTGACTCTCGATAAATTGGGAATGATGCAAAGTGTTGGGGGCATTTAGGTTTCCCTTCCATGTTGACCAAATTTTTATTTTTAATTTTTCTTCTCATGCATACTTCACATGGTCTGACATAGTAGGGGGTTGATGATAGTTCATTTTATATAATATTATTATATACTTATATATATATATATTATGAGCATCTTTGACCCAAAATATCAGATCACTCCTGTGCCCTTTATTTGTGTTCATTTCTTTTTCAAATTTTTCTTATTTTTATCTCTCCTTTGCTTGAGTTGTCCCTTTCACATGTGACAATTCCATTCTTATGAAACTCTAATTTTTAGAAAATGTATTTGTTTCCAATGAATCTTGTCTCGATAATCTTTGCAAAAAATTCAAAGAATTGCATTCTCGACTTCAAACCCTAACAAAAGGTGTTTCCTTCATCATGGGTTCAGAAAGAAAGAACTTGAGACCTTTCCCTTGAGGAGGGAGAAACTTTGACCTTCCTTTCTCCCTTTTGAATTCCTTGATGAATTGAACATCTTTTGAAAGGATTCCTTGATGGTGAATCAATTTGAGAAAACATGTTTCTTTCACACTTCCAAACATGTCCCCTGAGTGGACCCCTCTTCACATTAGGTTCCTGAGGGACCCCTTTGAAATTTTTCCAATTTGTTGATGGTATGCATGATTTTTTGCTTACTTGCCTATGTGGCCACTTTTGGACATGTTCTATTTGTGGGTAAACAAGTCACTTTGCAGGTGCGCATGTAAAGTTGCTTTCTGACTCTATGGAGTCACCTTCTTTGGGATTCCTCCATGAAAAATATCTTAGGGGATAGATCCTTGCAAGCTTGTAGGCCTATAAGGCACTACTTTTGAGCTTCCTCCATGCGAGAGGTCTTGGGGGTTGCTCCCTTGCAAGTCTGCAGGCTTGTAGGGCACTTTTTTTAGGGTTTCCTTCATGTGAGAGATCTTGGAGGACACCTCCCCTATAGGTCTGTGGGCCTATAGGGAACTTATTTTGGGTTTCCTTCATGTGATATATCTTGGAGGACACCTCCCCTATAGGTCTGCAGGCCTGTAGGGAACTTTCTCTAGGTTTCCTTCATGTGAGAGATCTTGGAGGACACCTTCCCTATAGGTATGTGGACTTGTAGGATGTTTTTTTTGGTTTCCTTCATGTGAGAGATCTTGGAGGGAACCTTCCTTGTAGGTCTATGGTCTTGTGAGGCGCTTACTTCTCGAGGCTTCCTTCATGTGAGAGATCTTGAGGGTCACCTCCTTACAGGTCTATGGGCCTTTAAGATGCTTTAATTCTACAGCTTCATAGTTTGGCAAGGCTATGGAGTCATTTTCCTACCCTGCACTTTTGAGCTCACTAGATTGCGGTATTCGCCCTTGATGATTCAAGTATTTCTAAACCTATTCACTATTCGATCTACTTTACTAAAGCACTCATTAGTATTCATGCTCGCTAAAGTGGGAGAAAAATGTATAGGAGAAAATTGGTACCCCTTACACAAATTCCCCTTTTATACATCCTCACCTTAGGAAACCAAATCCGAAGTCAAGATTCCACATCAGCAAGTTGCCTTCCTTCTACTTGGCATCTATTTTTTTTGTTGGTAGAATAATATTTGTCGGGCATGCTTGTGCAACACACAAACATCTATGTGATGTGCTTACATCCTTGACGAATTCCTACATTTGAAGTTGCAAGAGGCATTACAATTCCTATTGGGAACAATTTGTAATTTCCCTCTTCAACCAACTGACCCTAAAAATGATAAATTCTTCCCTCTTCTTCCTTCAAATTCATTCATTATCATTCCATTCCATCTCTTCACAAGCTCTAGCAATTTCAGTCTCATTCTCAAGCACTTTCCAACATTTTGCTCACTCTCAACAACACTTTAGCACTCCATTATAGTAGCAACAACACTTTGTCAACTCCATAAAGCAAGTGTGAAGAAATCCATTGTAGCATGGGATTGAGGTTTTACGAAACCTCCCTTCATTGTGGTCGAGGCTATGGTGATTGTTCAAGTCCTCTTTTCTCCTCCATTGGCTAGTGAGCTCTTGGTGGAGGTGGTAACATTCTCCTTTGCAATTTGGTTGAGTAGCTCTTTATGGTTTTGTAGTGTTATTTTCATTCCTTCCTTATTTACTTCTTTATCATACATTTCTCTATCATTTCTATTTGGTTTTCCATGGAGGTGGAAACACCAAAATAGGGGTCTAACTGCGGTAGGCCCCTATACAGCCCCAAAAAATTTCCCTTCTCTCTTGTGTATAGGTGGACATACTTTCAGAGCTACCTAGCAAATTGGTGCCTTGGTGAGATCATCCTTATTACTTTATCTTTCATCTATTTACTTTATCACCTACATTTATATCTCTCCTACTTTATAATTCTATTTTACTCATTTAGGAGTCACTAGCTAGGTCGTTCGCTTGTTTTTTGGTGGTTCATATTGTATTTTTGGTCCTTTGGTTGTAGAGACGCCAGTGTACTTGAGAGATGCTAGCATGCCGCATAGTCATCCTAGAACTGCACTTTCACCCTTTGGCAGAGAGCTACCTGAGGTATAGTATTGAATCCAAAAATTGGCTTGGCTAGCCTAAATTTTGGTTTCAAGTTTGCAGAGTGATCAAAGGACAGTACAATCCTCATCATTCTCGCCCCTTGCTTCAAAACACCCCTTGAGAGTGAGGTAAGTTAGGGAAGCCTTCCGCCTTGACATGGTTGGTCCCCCTCTCTTACACAATCTAACTAGAAATAAAAATAATTTATTATTTAGTTGGTAGATAATTTGTGTGTTTGCATTAAGTAAACTCATTTATGATAGATTGCTAGTTGAATCATAAGATAGATAATTGGAAAGGCTTCCTTACATTTAAATTATATAAGCTATCTATCTCCTATCTATATTTGTAGTGAACTTGATATTAGTCCTAACCTTCATTTTTTATTCCTTTATTCATCTTCAAAAGAATATTTCTCTATAAACAAAAAAATTTCATTCTAATGTTCAAAATTTAGTTAATTCTACTCTAAATTTTTGAATTTATCATCATTGAACAAAACTTTCTTTTTGAGAAAACATAAACATAGTCACAATATAGACCTTATCACAATTAGGGTAGTTTCCATTTAATATACTATTTTATTTTCCTTTTATTCTCACCTAAAAATAAAAACTATACATTTTTCTAGTCAAATTTTGTATAGTATATGAGAATGAATCATTTTAATATTCTTTGATAGAAATTATTAGCCTTCCTTTTCTGACTATCCCTTCCTCACACATTATCTCTTATAAGGTTCCTCATCTAAACCTATCCATGTATTTTCCTTCCTACATTAACCTTTCTTCCTTTGTGGTCATCCACCCCACATGTTATCCCACTCTACATGTGTCACAATGATGAACACTTTGATAATGAATCCCTATTAGATGATTTTTATTTTTTCACTCACCAAAATTGAGCACCACTTGTCTCTCCTCCAAAGTATCCTACTTGATGATGTCACCTACTCCTTAAAAAATATCATCATCACCCATCTTGAGGGGTTAGAGATATTACAAGGTATAGGATATATTGTCCACACTTATGTCCATTCATAGTCTAGTTGTGCTACCTTCATCCATCTCTTCTAGCAAAATTATTTTTTGTTTCCTACATCTCCATATTCCTTCACTTTAATTTTCATTCCTACTCCTTATCCAACAGACATTCCTACCATTTATGTCTCTATTTTCATTCCTCCTTTTAACTATGATCATGTCCCTTTAGGCAACCACTTTACCTCCTACCCTTATGTGCCACCCTTTCAACCCTTACCCTTCACTTATCTTGCTTGATCCTCTCTTACCACTATTGTCACTCCCTCTCCTATCCCACCATTAACCTCACAAACTCTACCACACTCTTACCAAAAGATGATTTCCTTTACATCTCCTACCCTTAATGTCCCAACATATGCCCCTAGTTCTATCAGTTACCACCTAGTTCAAGAAATTTCACACATGCAATGTTAGCTATTTATTATCATATCATCTTATACATTGGGGGATGAAACCTTAAATTTCTTTCATAGCATAATATGTTTGGCTATAATAAATCACCCACACTAACCATAATTCATCATGTTAAGTTACATTGACATACATGTATTCAATTGGATAAGAAATCCTATGATGCATGTTCAATCCTTTATAGATCAATGTGCATTGATTATTACTTTAATGATCCATTCATTGCTAATATTTATTTATTAGTGGAATGCCACTTATTAACAACCTATTACCTTCTACATATATTATTTCTAACCCCTAATACCTACTTGTATCAAATAATTTCTGAAATTGGATCCGCTATTCATAATACAAAAGTGATATTTTTGGTTATATTTTATATATTTAGGAAACCCCCATATGCATGCATGTGATAAGGTATTACTTTAGAATTTAATCTCCTAGGCTAACTATAAAATTCAATTATCAAACAAGTTATAATTTTTAAATATGTTATTTTTTATGAAGATGAATCATGACAATGGGAATGGATTAATGACTAGAATAAAATAAAATGTATTGAAATAAAATATTTTAATGTAATTGTAACAAAATCTCCTTCTATACCTAGAAATATATCCACCATGTATCTAGTATCCCATTTTCACCATTATTAACATCTCCAAACGCAAGAGGAATACCAATTCCAATTTCAAGGAAGACAAGAAACTCAAGATAAACTATGTGAGGCAACACAAAATGAAGAAGAAAATGATAATTTTACTAGTTTTTCCTTTATTTTTGGAAGTTGATCCAATTAATTTTGAAGAATCCATATGCAACAAAAAAAATTTCAATGTTATGTATGAGGATATTATAAGATTGAGAAAAATAAAACATGGTAGTTAGTGGAACTTCAAATACCTAAAAATATGTCATTAGTGTCGAATTGGTAAATAAGGTTAGGAAAAAATTAAACTTATAGGAGTGTTCCTATCTGAGATAATCTTCTTAGGAACACCATCCAATCAAACACTACTTTACACAAATTTCTAGTTATGACTAGTACCCCACCTATATTTTTTTTTTTCCAATGCAAAATTGGCTACCTTGGTGAACTTATCCACTAGTATCAATATTTTTTTTTGTTTTTCTATAATTTCCATAATAATATTATGCCAAAACCTTGAAATAGGAAGATCAAAACTATACTAATGATCTACCATTTCTTCTCTAGAATTTCATGAGAATATGAAAGTCCTGCTAGGTGATGACAGCCTATCTTCACCTTCTAACATTCTGGACAACTTGCTACATACTTTTCAACATCTCTCTTTGTTTCCTTCTAGAATATAGTGGTTTCACATCAGCCAATAATTTTTTCACTCCAAATTTTACTAAATATGGAACTAATTAAACTTCTTATCACACCTTATTCCCTGAATCCTCTAATTCTAGTACTTAGGTTCTTCCTCTGATTCTTAGAAGTCCATTTAAATTAAAAGAAACATATTACTTGGACTTTTTTCACACTTGATTCTTGAAAATATAATGAGTAAGTGTCACCAAGGAGATATATCTCCTTCGACATTGGCACATCCACAACTTGGTTTTACTTGCCCTTTTAAATAATTAATTTCAAATTCATAGTCCCATTTCAGCTCAAGCCGTTTCCATTGATGATCATTTAAATTGGTTGAATAAAAATTATTTTTAGACCATGATGGTTTTCTAATATCTCTAAAAGTTATCCAAACAATTAATGCATACATAGTCACCAAGTATGATCCATTTTCCTTTTATAGCTCAAAATCAGGTGAAGCATGGTTTCAATAACATAACCTCAATCCCATAAACTCATAGACGATAAATTCCCCTTCTTGCATAAGCATCATAGCTAACCTTTTCTCTAAGTATCAAAGATTACTACAAATTGATCTTCCAAATCAAAAAATCATAGAATTGGCATCATAAAAATTACTTCATTCTCATTTGGTCAAAGATATCTCACTTTTCCTTGACCATTCAAATATTTGAATAATAATTCATATACCTTAGCCTTCAATTCCAACAAATTTGATGTGGCTACAAGAAACTTTGGGTATAAATTTTTTGATTTGGGGAACATGTTTTATGGAGAAGTCAAAAAAATTCTTAGACTAGAAATACATCAAAAAATTCTGTAGGTTAGGGTACATATCTTTATCTAGTCTTTTCTTGATGCAAATACTTCTCTTCTTCCCCTCCTTGTTGTTTCAAGACTTATTATACATCGAATCATCTTAAAATTTGAATTCATGGTATTCTTCTATTTTCCCAAAATTGATCAAAATTATTTAACTTTCTTCTCGATTGGCTTTCTACAATTGAATTACTATGTCTTATCTTATCCTCCTTGGTATATCTTACAAACACTTTGTTTTCCAAGGTTATTTAAGAATTCTTTTGATTTGACAATATAGTATCTTCCATATTCAATTTACCCTTGAAATTTCTTCAAATGATATTTAAAAGGAGTAACACAAATTTACTTTTGTTTCTCAAACATAGATAGTTTAATATGAACTACAACCAAAATTGGTCTTCTTGAGCTCTTGTCTGGTTGTCCTAGTTTAATATCCAATTTTTTCCTTGAAACCATCCTTTCTAAGAAATTTTTGTCTAAAAATTCTTGGTGATTTCATTCTCTTCATAACCTTAGACACTTCCAAGGTTATTCAATTCCTTCTCTCATATTCAAGTCTTGGCTCCAAATTGACCATGCCCATTTTGGTTGGTGGGATCATGTCATTTTTCATCTTTTCCTTCGTTATTTGCTTCTTTTTCTAACCCATTTTGGTCTCTTACCTTTACACTAAGGTACCAACTCTCATTCTTGATTTCAATTATTATTGCAAGATTTTATATTCCATCTTTAAATCAAGATTGTCTAAAGGTTTTCTTGCCTCCTAGATGCCTCCCTAGTTGGTTTAAATTCACAATATGTTGAATTTTCTACTTCTAAAGTTCTTAGTTTACACAACAATTGGTTTCTCCAGATAAGCCTCTGTATCAATTGACACAACCTTCTTTCTTATCCTAGGTTCATGAGTTTTTGGCCTTGAATACCCACATTACATTCTTGTAACTTCTTGGAACTTGACAACTACCACTTATTCAAGTCCTTTGTATTAACCATGAAAATATTTCATCTCCTACTCTTATGCAGATACAATTGTTACTAATGACTTGCTACCATCGACTGATTTCACTTAGTCATAATTGGGAGAACTAACAAATTTTCAACATATATAATAATAATAATTAAGCTTAAGCTCCAGATTCCTTCTTCTTTTATAATCTTGAATTTTCAGTGAATTAACTTTATTATAGGCCTTCCTTAGAAAGTGAAGATTCACTAAATAAATAACTCTTTTGGGTTGCTAGTTATCTCTTACTCAAACAACCAAGTTACTTTCATGTAACTACCTCGGTCTTGGCTACAACCACTCTCTCGAGTCTTAACCCTAACCCTTGAGATCGAATACTATTGTGATAAAATATTTAAGAAAATATTGCCATAAAATGGTATCTTCTTGACCTTCTTGGTCATAATGCACATTGAATATTATGTAGACAAAGTCTTCACCATTATGGTTAGAAATTAATTAAGAATATAAATTTCTTTAGGTTTTAGTCTTTCATGTACCTCATTGAAATCTTGTTATCTAAATATAAGACAATCCTAGACCAACTAGCCTCATATTTCAGTAAACTTGCATAAATATAAGTGTTTGACATTCCTTGAACCCCCATGTTTCTTGATGTAACACTAGGGACTTGGATCCTACCACTAGTTGAAGGTCAAAAGATACAAGTGGTTTCTTGGCATACCATTATCAAAGCTACTAACATGACCTGACTAGTCATAGATTATGAGGGACTCTCTTTTTAGTAAACCCTCTACTTGTGTTATAGAATTTATTATGAAACTCTAGAAGGTTTTGATTACCAAACAATGTACCAATTAATTTTCAAGTAACAGAAGAGTCACTAATCCTTCATCTCAAAAGAGAACAAAGAATCTATCATTAATCCTTTTGATAATTTTATAAGTATGGTTCCCATTTGATCTTAGTTGTTTACTTTTTTCCAAATATGTTTGGTTCTCTACTCAAAAAATCCTTTAGTTCGTTATATTTTTTCCATGATCCCTTCCAAGGACTTGTATGCAATAGCTTTGTATTTAATGATAAGTTTAATATTAAGCCTATAACAACCATTTTTTTAAAATAGAAGAGAGCATGTTTACCTTAAACTAAACATAAATCTTTCCAAAACTACCAAGAAATGATAGTTCTCCACCTAGAGATTAGACACTTGAGCAAGAGACATTCATGATATTAAATCAGGATAAATTTCCTCCATTACTAGGTTCTAGCAGCTCACTAATTATGTCTTTACTAACTCAAAGATGTCCTTTGATTGAATTAAGAAATTCTAGATGCACTCTTTCAAGGCCATAAATGAACTTAACAAATAAGGGAAGAATACATGCAAGAATCCAACTATTGGTATTAAACTTATTATAACCTATTATAAATAAAGGACCTTCAAAGTTTTCCCGAAGTCATTTCCCCATACCGCAATAAGGCAAGATAGGAAATATATGAAGTCTCACATGTAGAGTATGCTAGTTTAGACTTTCATGTACCCATCAAAATATAAATGTTTTGTTAAATCAAATTGATGAACAAGAAAGGATTATTTTAGGAATTGCTAGCTATCAAGACTACTCATAAGTGAGCTTCAAATTCTACTCTCCACTTGAACTTAGCATATACTGATTAAAAGGGATAAGGAAAAGCTTCTAGTTTACTCACCGCTTAATTTTCTAGCTAAGTAAAACCTTGCTATGCTTAACAGATACACTTTAGCCTTCTTCTCTCAAGTAGTATGAAGCAATGATATTTTCACTATAGAAAATCTTGTTCCATCCTCTTGGTTGTTGGGCCTCTACACACCTAAAACTCTAAGTAGTTCTCTTCTTTTCTTCCTCATGGTAGGCTCACAACATTCCAATAATAATAATGTGTATCCCCAAAAGAAATCAAGAAATGATTATGAAACAAAGAAAAATGAAGGGAGGGCTTATCAAAGTGAATTAACAAGATGATGAACCACACCTTTTTACTATTTATTTCATTCAATTATGCATACAAGAACATCATAAAACAAACCTAACTATTATAACAACAAATACGAAGGTTTTAAGATGTTGAAACAATGTGTACCTTGCTGAAAAAGTGTTGTTTTGGGGCTCACTAAGGACTCATTAGCCCAGTAGTTAATAGGTCCCTGATAGAGTTATATAAAGGTGATTTATGGGTTCTATTATTCAATGTTTGCACTCCCAGTTCCTAGATGATCAACTCTCGAAAGTTGAAAATAAATTATGTAGCTTCATTTTCGTGATCTTGCACTAAAGATGAAATTTTTTGCAACTTTACAACTTTGAAATCTTTTTAAAAAGTTTTCTCCAAGCTATAATCACATATCAAGAGAGAAGATTTTTTGTTTTTGTTAGGGAATAGGGTTTTACCTTGGTTAAACCCTGTTTAGGTAATTAAACCTTATGATGAAACAATGAAACATGAAAAAATGATACCTTGGATGAAGTCTTGGATGATAAATCAGAAATCAATCATGAAATGGCTATGAGGAATGCAGAGCTTGATCTTGAATTTGGATATTAAATATTTCTTGAGGGTATGTGTATGATCATCATGGAAAAAACAAGCCCTTAAGTGGAAATAAAATTTAGAAAAATCAAAGTTAGGAAACTTGACGTAAAAATTTGAATATGTTATCTGTATTACTTCAAAAATATGTAAGAATAGAATATGTAGCAAATTGAATGCAATTTCTAAACTACTAGGTTTATTCAAAAAAAAAAAATCTATTTGGTGAAAATTTGAAATTTCAATGCAGTAGCATTTAAATTTTAGGAAAAAATAAGAAATAGGTGTCTATCTAACCACCCTAACCACAATAAAATGATAATATTTTTTTATAAGATTTTAGATATAAGTAGAGGACTCATGGCCTGATGTGATCCATTTTTTTTTGTATTTTTTTTCCAAGTAAATAATTAATTATGAATTTTTTATTACAACTTTTAAAAAATATAAAAACTTGTATGTCTGACCACCTTAACTTGGTCAAAACTTCATGAAATTCTTTTATTTTTTAATCTTATAGTATGCGAAGCATAGAATGTGATGCATGTTTTGGATTCAAAAAATGTGATACTATTTGAAATCTATAGATGGTTTTTAATCACCCTATCAATCATGAATTTAGTCGTAATTCTAATAGAAAATGAATAATACTTATTTATTAAATTCAAATTAAAGTATAATTTATATTGGTGGAAAGTTGATAATATACTTTAAAAACCCTTTTCATTTCATCAATTTTGGGTCAAAATAAAGTTGTCATCAACATACCCTACACATACCAATCATATCACCACTTTGTGGACCATCATGATCCTGAAGATACCCTTGAATTGGATCTTCAATACTACATCAACACATTAGCTCAACTACATGCATGATGCACAATTCCTTTCACATGATGATATGGCCTTTGATTGTTGCAATAAAACCTTGATAAATATGCTCTTAAATGCCTTAGAAATGTTCTTAAATGCTCTATAACACTCTTGTGAAAGTACTCGTTATTGCTTATGAAGATCTAGGATGAAACTATGTGAATTACCCCTATATTTGTACTTATATTAATATTTAGTCTTGAAATTCAAATGACATAAGCTAACATTAGACCTAGGATTTAAAATCATTAAAATCCCACCACAAACAATTTCTAAAACGGGTCTCCTTAGTTAAGGAGGACCCATTCGTTGTAGGGTGAATGGGTCCTAGCATTGTCAACGAGGACATGCTTCAGGGACATAAAAAAATGCCAAAAGGGGGTCCTATGACCTAGGAAGGACCCATTCACCAAGTGGATAATGGGTCCTAGGTCACTAGCCTAGGACTCAAACCTTGCCAAATTAACTGTTGTGGAACATTATTAATGACCATCAACATTTATCCTTTAACAAATGCAATTAATAAGGCTTGGATTTGAATTTAAGGGGCCACTTAAGCTCTGATTAACCTCATTTAATTAATAAATCCCTAGATTAGTGTGAAAGTGTAAGAAAAAACTTTACAATTCCCTAAATAAGGCACAATTAAGTCCATTTTATCATTAATTATTCATTCACAATCTAAGCATGAAAAAGGGTTACTTTTTTTTACACTACATTTTGACCCCACTTTAGTGAGATTTTTCCCCAATGACAAAATCACACTAAAGTATACATTCAAGAAACTTATGTGTGTAACAATAACAAATATACATAATCATACCCTATCAAAGACCAAGAAAAAGGAAAAATAAAGGATTGAGCTTCGACTGTTATACCATGATGTGGAACACAATTGTTTGTCCAAGAAAAGGATCAAGCTTTGATCATTTTGACATGATGTGGAATACAAATCTTTTACCAAGAAAAGGATGAAGCTTTGATAGTCTGTCCAACACGATGTGGACCAGGTCTAGGTTGTTTTTCCAAAAAAAATTGCTAGTAGAACTCAATGTTCACTATCCAAACAACACACACACTCACTCTGGGGTTGTGGAACCTTAGGCTATCCACTAGGTGAGTATCCCAATGAGGTGGAAAATGAAAGAATCATATTAACCTCCCATACCATATCAAAGTTATCCTCTTGACAACTTCAATAAGGCACCACAATGCTATGCACTTATGAATGTTATGTCAATAGGTTTTTGTTTAAGGGAATTTTTCTTTGTTCATGTAAAGGTCTTCTTAGGAAACATCATGCCTAATGTCTCCAAGAGAGGACAAGTCAATAATATCATATCACTATTTATGGGATGCCTCGTTCACATCATGAAACTAAGGGAAATCATATGCTTAGAAATATCACACTCTTGGAGGACATCGAACCTAATGAAATCACTAATAAAAGGACACGTCACAAGAAAAAATAAAATCATGCCATGAATTATGTAAAATGTCAAAAGATGTCGTCAATGTATGCACCCACTTTAAAGCGGTTGCCAACACCATTGCTGTGAGTAACTACTTTAAAGTAACCAATGTTTTCTCCTAATACATGAGAGCTTTCCTTAGAAAACCCTATGCCAATTCATATATTTTTGAAATAAAGCTACGTCATGAAAAAGGAAGGGGTTTCCCCAAGAATACATAAGGGATCTATGGATTCGAGGTTAGTATGTCTTTTCTATAGTGATGTCATAGAGCATAAAAATATCACCATTCCACAAATACTCATAGAACTAGAAGAATGACAAAAATGGAGCGAAAACAAAGAAAAATCCTTTGCTGGGTCAACATGGAAGAGACCTAAATGTCTCGATACCTTGCCTCATCCCCAAATGGAAAAAACAAGACAAATGAAAAAGATAAAGTGTTTATGACATATAGAAAAATGTAGATACATATAGAAGAATGCACAAAGAGATATAAAGAGACATCAAATGAAAAAACATAAGGGATCACATTACACACATGCAATCACATAAAGTAGCATGAAAAATAAAAAATGCAAAAGACTAGTAAGGCACATGTGAGTCAACCTATATTAGTTCATTCGCATCCCAATTTCATTCTATACATATAGAAGGTGGACAACTAGCCAAAGGGACAACAACAAGTGCAGAATTAGGGGAAGCACCAAGTTTGACACTCTTTTTAGAAGATTTTTCATTTAAGCTCATAGAAGAGGAAAACACTGAATTCAACTCATTATGCACTTTCTCATCAATCTTTGTAATGTTAATGTCATCATATAGATTAATCACAATGGGAGATTGAATGAAAATGTCTATGGAAGATTCTTGTTTATGTTGGGACAAGGTTATAGAGTCATCATGCATTTCTTCGAGTAAGTTCAAATTTTGATTTTCTATGTTGTTCTTGTCTTCTTTAGTTTATAACATATGAGCAATAGCACAAATTCTATGCATACTCTCTCTAGAATTTTGATTTCATTTCAATCTATTGTCAATTTTTGTTTGTGTAGGATTGGGTTTTTCAATCATAGGTTTCTTCTCTTCCTTTAAGGGAGGAACAAAAGGAGCCATAGGAGGTTGTTCAATCAATTTCAATTTAGCTGTGTAAATTGTTTAATTTTAGGATGCACAACACAACTGTTTTGGTTGTCTCATGGCCTCTTGTAGGATATCACAAGAGCTTTTTTCATTTGTTGCTCTTGGATGTTTGGAAGGACTTTTGGCTCAATCATTGTTTCACCAAGGATAGGTGGCTCAATCACGAGTTGAGGCATGTTTCTAAGGGATAATTCTGCTATGTTCTTTGCCTTAAAATTTTGATAATATTTGAAAAAGAAGTACTCATGAGGTCTAATAGGTTCAATAGGATCAAACCAAAAGAAATCTAATGAAAAGTTCCCTCAAGAATACAAAAGATTAAACCCACTATGATGCATAGTAAAGATATCATTTCCAAAGGGAAAATTTAAACATTTATGCACAACCAATGGGATGGAATTCATGGAGAAAAACCATGGATAGCCTAACATCACATGAAATTAGTCTGATTGTGAGATGATGGAGAATGAGACATTTAATTCTTTCGATCCAGCTTTCAAAGGTAGATCTATTGAGCCAATCATAGGACAAGCAAAACCATTATGCATCTTGATCCATGCTTTTTGTTTGTCATATGCATCTTGATAGAGTTCATGAACAAATAGGAATTCTTCATTGATAACATTCTCTCCATAGATGGGATTAATTAATATCCCATTAGTAGGTCTATTATTGATTCTTCCAGCTATGTAAAGAGAACCATCAGGTGCATGTTTGAGTATGTCTTTTTTCTGAGAAAGCAATATCAAGAGGCCTTTTAGTTGAGCTCTTACAAGGTTCAACTTTGATAAATTATACCACTTTAATTGGTTCTTCATTGTCATCTTTTATGTTTTCATCATCTATGTCAACATTCATCACATAATTCTTTGTTTCATTTTCTTTGACAAATCAAATACTATGTTTTGACATGGGATTGGTAAATATTTGTAAATTTTGGTTCGTAGGAGTTGCAGAATTATTACCTTGATCATTCACACCTCTAATTTGAAATTTATTATTATCAATAAGGTCTTTCATAAGATATTTAAGATGCTTAAAATATTTTATACCATGTCCATTTTTTTGATGATAATGGCAATAAGATTTTCATCAAAACCCTGTGGGCAATGGAAAATTAGGAACACATTCTTTAATAGGAGGTAAGGTAAGCATGCTCTTTTCAACAAATTGCAACATGATATTGTGAAGGGTATCAGGTAGAGGAGTGAAATTTCTATACCTATCCCCAAAGGAGAAAGGATTTGTTGTCTTTATAGCAGCCACTTGGTTATTAGTTTGTTGACTTGGTTTAGGGGAGTTAAATTGTAAAAATCCCCTACTTGGCTTCTTGAAAGGTTAGTAACTATTTTGAGTTTTGGATTTAGAATTTTCAGGATGGCTAGGGGGATTTTTCACATCACGACCACAAGTCATATTCCAATAATCTCAAAGAGTTGTACATAACTGTGAAAAGGATGTAAATATCAACATTTCAAGTTTTCTTTGGAGTTTTTTTATAAGTTGGCAATAAAAATTCATTGAAGGCCGACATCAGGAATCTTAATGTTTACTTGTGAATAAAGTGTTTGGTATCTTGCTATGAAATCAATCACTTTCTCATCATCCTTTTGTTTGCATGTCATTAAATTAGCTAGGGTCATCTTTGGACCCATGTGAATATGGAAGTGGTTGTAAAAGGCATCAACAAGTTCATTGAATGAACCAATTGAGTTATTCGGTAAAGAAGAGAACCACTCTAAAGTAGTATCCTTCAAGTATCTAGGGAATAACTTAGCCAAAAAAAATTCTTCAAAGATGGAATCACTACATAAGGCTGTAAAAGCGGAAACATGGCTAACAAGATCTCCTTTCCCACCATATTCTTCAAATTGGGGAACTTCTATACCTTGTGGCATTTTTGTTCTCAATATCTCCAAGGATAAGGGATTGGTTTTGATGTATTATGAAGGTTGACCATTGTTGTTTTGATTTAGGGTTGCAACTTGTTGTTGAAGGGATGCCATGCTTTGCATAAGTGTGTTTAGGAGAGCATCATTGGTATTGTAAGGTGGAGTAGTGCATGTATATAGAGGGAAAGTGAATTGTAAGTTTGTGAAGTAGGATGGTTGAGGAGATATTGGATTTGAATGCACAAAGCTACAAGGATTCCCTATGGAAATACCTAAGGAAGTGTTCAAATTGCTATTAGTTGGATTGTTGTAGTAAATTTAGTACTAGTGTATGTTGGAATGGAAATGGATATTATAGAAGAAGGGATTGCACACCAAAGCTTGAGTAGAACTAGTCACGGTAGGGGTGGTATTATTAACATTAAGCACATTGGTTGTAGGCATGGAAGTCATGGGAAATGAGGTATGCATACTATGATCCATAGGGGGTTGATTATCAACACTATTAGAAAGAAAGCTAGAAAACCCAAGATCCATGATGAGTGAGATATCATGGGATGAAATGAGTCTCAAAGTATGTCTCACAATAGTATAGCTAATAGGACATCAAGTTGTAAAGCTCATACAAGTTTTACAAACTTATTGTGCAAACCCAAAATGGAAAGAAGCAATGCAATGACCTAGAATGAAATGCAATTTTTAGATTCTAAACAAGGTAATTTATTGATTACACTATGCAGTAAACTCAAAATGAAATGTTGTAAATGGGTATGTGTAGGATCATCATGGAAAAAATAGGCCCTTAAGTGGCAAAAAATTTAGAAAAATCAGAGTTAGGTAACGTCACATAAAAATTTGAATAAGTTATCTGTATTATTTTAAAAATATGCAAGAATAGAATTTGTAGCAAATTGAATGTAGTTTCGAAACTACTAGGTTTTTTTTTTTTTTTTATCTATTTCATGAAAATTTGAAATTTCAATGCAGTAGTACTTAAATTTCAGGGAAAAAATTAGAAGTAGGTGTCTATCTAACCACCCTAACCACTATAAAATGATAATATTTTTTTATAATATTTTAGATATAAGTAGAGGACTCATGTCCCAATGTGATGTATATTTTTTTGCAATTTTTTTCCAAGTAAATAATTAATTATGATTTTTTTATTACAACTATGATCCACACCTTTTTACTAGTCATTTCATTCAATTATGCATATAAGAACAATAGAAAACAAACATAGTTGTTATAACAACAAATAGGAAGGTTTTAATATGTTGAAACAATGTGTACCTTCATAAGTAGGAGGTATCTTCCACAACGTGTCAAATTGTGATATTGCACTACCAGTATTCAACCTTGGGGGAAATTCCATGGTTAAGCGCACTTGAGATGGAGTAGTACTAGAATGGGTGACCTCTCGGGAAGGCCCAATGCTTCACCTCTGAGAGAATCACCTAGATGCAATGAGTGCTAAGTGGACCATTCACTACCATGAGAGATGGGTTCTTGTGAACCACTACTCATGAAACATGGGTGAATGAGTGACTCATAAAATTACACAGTTGAATCCTAATAGCAATATCACAATTTGATACGTTGTGGAAAATAATTACTACTTATCAATTGATGAGATAAAGGGGCTCTATAATGAATGGTTCATAAGGAACAACATGTTTTTGAAGGTTTTACAAATGGGGTTGCAAGCAATGTGCAATTAACCTTGTGGGAAACTCCGTGTTTAAGCGCACTTGAGCTAGAGTAGTACTAGGATGGGTGACCTCCTGGGAAGGCCTAAAAATTCACCTATGTGAACATCACCTAGATGTAATGAGTGCTAAGTTGACCATTCACTATCATGAGAGGTGGGTTCTTTTGAACCACTACTCATGAAACATGGGTTAATGAGTTTGACTCATAAAACTATACAGTTGAATCCTAATATTGATATCACAATTTGACACGTAGAAAATACCTCCTACTTATCAATAAATGAGCTAAAGGGGATCTATAGAGAATGGTTCATAAGGCACAACAATTGTTGAAGGTTTCAAAAATTGGGTTTCAAGAAGAGTGGGCCTAACCTTACGGGAAACTTTGTGGTCAAGTGCACTTGAGATGGAGTAGTACCGAGATGGGTGACCTCCCAAGAAGGCCCAGTGCTTCACCATTGTGAGCATAACCTAGATGAAATGAGTGCTAAGTGGAATATTCAATATCATGAGATATGGATTCTTGTAAACAACTACTCATGAAACATAGGTCAATGATTTTGACTTAGAAAACTACATGGTTGAATCTTGATAGCTATATCACAATTTGACACGTTGTGGAAAATACCTCCTACTTATCAATTGATGAGGTAAAGGGGATCTATAATGAATGGTTCATAAGGTACAAAAATTCTTGAAAGTTTTGAAAATGGGGTTGAAAGAAACATTGGCTTAACCTTTGGGGAAACTCTATGGTTAAAAGTGTGCTTGAGCTGGAGTAGTACCGAGATGGGTGACCTCCTCAGAAGGCCAAGTGCTTCACCTCTGTGAGCATCACTTAGATGCAATGAGTGCTAAGTGTACCATTAAATATCATGATAGATGGTTTCTTATGAACCACTACTCATGAAACATGGGTCAATGAGTTTGACTCATACAACTACAATGTGTACCTTGCTCAAAAAGTGTTGTTTTGGAGCTAACTAAGGACTCATTCATCCAGTGGCAAATGGGTCTTTGCTAGGGTTCTGGAAAAGTGATTTATGGGTTGTATTCTTCAATGTTTGCACTCCTAACTCCCAAGTGATCAGCTCTTGAAAGTCAAAAATAAATTTTGTAGCTTCGTTTTCGTGATCTTGTACTAAAGATGATAACTTTTAAAACTGTACAACTTTGACAACTTTTTGCAACTTTTGTTCTCCACTTGATCTTCAACCTAAAAACCTACAATCACACATAAAGAGAGAAGAATTTTTTTATTTTTTAAGGAATAGGGGTTTTCCTTGGTCAAACCCTGTTTAGGTAATTAAACCTTATGATGAAACAATGAAACATGAAACATGAAATAATGATACATTGGATGAAGTCTTGGATGATATATCAACAATCAAACATGAAATGGCTATGAGGAATGTAGAACTTGATCTTGAATTTGGATATGAAACAACGCCTGAATTGGATCTTCAATACTACATCAATAGATTAGCTCAACTACATGCATGATGCACTATTCCTTTGACATGATGATATGAACTTTGATTGCTGCAATAAAACCTTGATAAATCTACTCTTGAATGCATTAGAAATGCTCTTGAATTCTCTATAATGCTCTTTTGAAAGTACTCATAATTTATTATGAAGATCTAGGATGAAACTTTTTGAATTACCCTTATATTAATAGTTATCTAAAGATTTAATCTTGAAATTCAAATGACACAAGCCAACATTAGATCTAGGATTTAAAATCACTAAAATACTACCACAAACAAGTTAAAAAATGGTTTTCCTTAGTTAAGGAGGACCCATTTTCCATATGGTGAATGGGTCCTATCATAGTCAACTAGGACATGCTTAGGGTGATTAGGTGAAGAAATTGGGGCTTATCAAAATCAAGATAAAATACTAGAATTTCTCCACACCAAAATCACTATAATTTATGCAATTATGACCAAAAGATATAAATAATAATAAAAAATTGACCCTAACTGTTATAGAAACTATGAGGGGAGTTTTTCGAGCTCAAAGAGGTGTTTAAATTTCTATAAGAAGCTTTCTTTTAGTGCACAAAGGACTCATTAGCCTTTAGTGGCGAATGGGTCCCGGTTAGGGTTTTTGAAACTAAGTTCCGAGTTATTTTCCTTGATGTCTACACTCTCTGATTCCTGGTTGTTAGCTCCCAAAAACTTGTACTTAATTTTGTAGGTTCAATTCTTTGTTCTTGCACTTTGAAGGTCAGCTTTGCAACTTAACAACTATTGTAACTTTTCTCTAAAATTCTTCTCCACTTGATCTTTAACTTGTAAATCTACAAAAACATGTATTCAAGGGAAGAATTTTTTTTTGATCATTAGTGAATAGGGGTTTTCCTAAGTAAAACCCCTTGTAGGTAATTAAACCAAATGATGAAATAATGTAATTGAAGCATGAACATGAAATGATGTAATGTTGATACCTTAAAAGATTTCTTGGAAGATAAATCTACAATCTAACATATAGTGGCAATGAAGAATGTAGATCTTGGATGTGAAATAATGCTTGTAAGTATATTCTCTATGCTACACTCACAGTCATAGCTCAACAACATGCATGGATGCACTAAACACTTGTCCTGATGAAATGATCTTGAATTGTTGAAATAAAACCCTAATAATATGCCTTGAAATACCTTTAAAAATGATCTTGAAGTGCTCTATGATGCTCTAGTAAATTATTAGGATGCTCTCATAAAATTTATAGGTGAAAAAATGTGAATTATCCCCATATTTATACTAAATTAAGAGATTAACTTCAAAATTCAAATAATTCAAGCCGACACCAGATCTAGAAATAAACATTATTAAATTATTTCCAAAATGAAATTTAAAAAGGGGGTCCTCATTAAGGTAGTACCTATTCACCACCTAGGGTTAATAAGTCCTTGCACTATTTTCTAGGAGCTCACCTTTGGGAGGTGTCATAAATGAGGATTAAATTTGAATTAAAGGGGCTAATCAACTCTAATTAACCACAATTAATTAAGAGGACCCTAGATAAATGTGAAAGTGTATCACAATAATTTACAACACTTAAATAAGGTACAAATTAAGTTCATTTTATCAAAAGGGGGACCAAGATCAATGTGAATATGTTACAACACATTACAACATCAAGCCTAGGAATAATTAGGTTAATTCAATGACAACTATTCCTAAATCAAGTAAGGAAAAAGGGTACTTTTTCTATTACTACATTTTCCCTGCTTTAGTCAGAGGATGACACCATGTCAAATTCACACTAAATTAGGCATTCAAGACACTTAAGTATGCAGCAATAACAAAGTTACATAACCATACCCTATCAAATGCCAAGAAAAAGAAACAAAAGGTTCAAGAATAACCATTCCAACATGATGTGGAATGGGGCTATTTTTTTCTGTATCATATGCTACTCACTCTAGGCTAGTGGAACCTTATTCTTTCCACTAGGTGAGTTATCCCAATGAAGTGGAAAATAAGAGAGTCATATTAGCCTCTCATACCATACAAAATGTATCCTCCTGACAACATCAATTAGATACCACAATGTAATGCTTTTGTAAATGCTTTTGAATGTCATGTATGTAAGAATTTTTTTAAGTGGATTTTTCTTTGTTCATGTAAAGGTATTCTTCTTAGGGAGCATTGTGCCTAATGTATCCAAGAGAGGAAAAGTCAAGGGTATCAGATCATCACTCATGGGATTCCTCATTTGCATCATTCCATGACAGTAGATCGTACTCTTGGAGGACATCAATCCAAATGACACCACCAAGAAGAGGACCCATCACAGGAAAAAAGAAAAATCATGCCATGAAACTTTTTTGAATGATGTCATCAATTTATGACCCCACTTTAAAGTGGTTGCTACACCATTACTATGAGTAGTTGATTTAAAGTAGCCAAATTTTTTTCTTAAGACATGAGAGATTTCCTCAAAAAATTCTATGCCAAGTCATATGTTTCTAAAATAAAGTTGTGTCATGAAATAGGAAGGAAGGATAGCCCCCAAAAATACATAAGGGGTCTATGGATTTGGGGTCAATATGTATTTTCTACAATGTTTTCATAGAGCATGTAACTGGAATCATTCCCCAAATACTCATAGAACTGGAAGAATGACACAAAGAGAGGGACACAAAGAGTGAAAAAAAAAAAAAAATCCTTTCAAGTCAACATCGAAGAGACCTAAATTCCTTGACACCTTGCATCATCCGCAAAAGGAAAAAACAAGAAAAATGAAAAAGATAAGATAATTTTCTTTTGGGTCAACATGGAAGAGACCTAAATGTCTCAACGCCTTGCGTCATCCCCAAAAGGAAAAAACAAGACAAAAGAAATGATTATGACTTATAGAAGAGTGAAGATACATATAGAGGAATTCACAAAAAGAGAGGTACATTAAATGAAATAATATGGGGGGTCACATTACGCACATGCAATCACATAAAGTAAACATGAAAAATAAAAAGACTAGTAAGGAACATGCAAGTCAACCTAAAGTAGGTCATCTGCATCCCAATCTCAGTCAATATAAAAAAAAGGTGGACAACTAGCCAAAGGGACAAGAGCAAGTTTCAAACTAGGAGAAGTGCTAGGTTCAACATTATTTTTGGGAGATTTGTCATTTAAGCTCATAGAATAAGAAAACAATGTATTAAACTCATCATGCACTTGTTCATCAATTTTTTTTATGTCGATGTCTCATCTAGATTTATCACAATAGGAGGTCGAATGACAATGTCCATGGAATTTTCTTGTTTATACTACGGTGAGGGTATAGATTCATCATGCTTTTCTTCAAGTAAGTTTGGATTCTGATTTTCTAAGTTGTTCTTGTCTTCATGAGTTTGTAATATGTGAGCAATAGCATGTCGCCTATTCCTACGTTCTCTAGCACTTCGATTCCTTTTCAATCTATTTTTAATTTGTGAGCAATAGCATGTCGCCTATTCCTATGCTCTCTAGCACTTTGATTCCTTTTCAATATATTTAAGCTCATAGAATAAGGAAACAATGTATTAAACACATCATGCACTTGTTCATCAATTCTTTTTAAATGTTGATGTCTTATCTAGATTTATCACAATAGGAGGTCGAATGACAATGTCCATGGAATTTTCCTGTTTATCCTACGGTGAGGGTATAGATTCATCATTCTTTGCATCAAGTAAGTTTGGATTATGATTTTCTAAGTTTTTCTTGTCTTCTTGAGTTTGTAATATGTGAGCAATAGCATTTCGCCTATTCCTATACTCTCTAGCACTTTGATTCCTTTTCAATCTATTTTTAATTTGTGTTTGTTTAAGAGAAAGATTATCAATAATAGGTTTCTTCTCTTCCATGGGAGGAATAGAAGAAAAAAAAAAAGGTTGTTCAACCACTTTCTCCTTGACTTTGTAAACTTGTTTTACTCTAGGAGGGACAATGGGATTTTTTGTGTCATCTCGTGGTATCTTGTAGGAAATTGTGGGATGTTGTTCTTGTATGTTTAGAAGGGCTTTTGGTTTGATCATTGCTTTGTCAAGGATAAGTGTTTCATTTATAGGTTGAAGCATGTTTCGAAGGGATAATTCTGCTATTTTATTTTCCTTGAACTTTTGATATGATTTGAAAAATAAATCCTAATGAGGGTTGATAGGTTCCATAGGCTTAGGACAAAAGAAATATAGTGAATAATTCCCTTAGGATGATGCAAGATTAAATCCACTATGATGTACAGTAAAGATATCATTGACAATTGGAAACTTGGAATTTATGCACAATTGAAGGGACAAAATTCATGGAGTGAAGCCATGGATAGCCTAGCCTTACATGAAATTGATTTGATTGTGAAGTGATGGAAAATGAGACAGTTAATGTTTTCAATCACACTTTTAAAGGGAGATCTATTGACCCTATTGTAGGGAAAGCAAACCCATTATGCATCTTGATCCATACTTCCAATTTTTCATATCCATATTGATATAGTTCATGCACATATAATAATTCTTCAATGATCACATTCTCTCAACAGACATGATCAATTAATATGCCATTACTGGGCTTATCATTGATTTGGCTAGGTATGTAAAGGGACCATTAGGTGCATGTTTAAGTATGTTGTTTTGTGAGAACACAATGTCAAGAGGCTTTTTAGTTGAGCCCTTATGAGGTTTAGCTTTGATAAATGAAATCACTTCCTTTGTGTGATGTTATTTAATAGTATCCATATTTTCATCATTTATGTCAACATTCATCACATCATTCTTAGTTTCACTAGCTTTGACAAATGAAAAAATGTGTATATAGGCATGGGATTTGTAAATATTTGTAAATATTTATTAGGAGGGGCTATACACTTATTACCTTGTTCATTCACACCTCCAATTTGAAATTGATTACTGTCCATAAGGTCTTATACAAGATGTTTAAGACCCTTACAGTATTTTGTATCATGCCCATTTTGTTGATGGTAATGACAATAAGCATTTTTTTGAAAGCCTTTAGGAAGTGGTATATTAGCATCACATTCTCTAATGGTAGGTAATGTAAGCATGTTCTTCTCAATGAACTGCAACATGATATTATGAAGGGTATCAAGTAAAGGCATGAACTCCCTATCCCTCTCCCTGAAAGGAGTTATTGTTTTTATAACAACCACTTGATTATTGGTTTATTGACTTGTTTGAGGGGAATTCAATTGTAAGAATCCCTTATTCTGATTCTTGAAAGGTTGATAGCCATTTTGAGTTGCAGATTTGGATTTTTTAGTATGACTAGGGAGATTTTTCACATCACGACCACAAGTGGAATCTTGATAATCATGAAGGGTGGTACATAATTGTGTGAAGGATGTAAATCTCAAAATTTCAAGTTTTCTTTGGATTTTATCTTGTTATTTGGCAATAAAATTTCATTGAAGGTCAGCATCAAGGATCTTAATATTTACTTGTGAATAAAGTGTTTGATATCTTTCTATGAAATCAATCACTTTCTCCTTCTCTTTTTGTTTTCATGTCATTAAATCAGCAAGGGTCATCTTGGGACCCATGTGAATACGGAAATGATTGTAAAATTCATCAATGAGTTCATTGAATGAACCAATTGAAATGTATGGTATAGATCAGAACCACTCTAAAGTAGTATCCTTCAAGGACCTAGGAAAGAGCTTAGCCAAGATTTTATCTTCAAAGATGAAATCATTAAACAAGGATGTGAAGGCAGAAACATGGCTAATAGGATCTCCTTTCCCACCATATTTCTCAAATTGAGGGACTTCTATACCTTGTGGAATTTGTGCTCTTAAAATGTTGAAGGATAATGGGTTGGATTTGATGTATTGTAAATGTTGATTGTTTTTTTTTTTTGTAATGTTGTCACTTGTTGTTGGAGGGATGTCATGGTTTGAAAAAGAGAGTTAAGGATATGATAATTTTTGGTTGTAAGGTTGTGGGGAATAAGGTGGAATTGTGTATGTATGCAGAGGGCTAGTGAATTGTAGGTTGGTGAAGGTAGATTGTTGAGGAATTATTGTGTTTGAATGGACAAGGCCAAAAGTATTTCCTATGGGAATACCTATGGAAGTGTACATAGTGCTAGTAGGTATGATTATTGTGGATAGTTGAATGGTTGTAGTGGTTGAAAGGTTGTTGTGGGTTGAAAGGTTGTTGTGCATTGAAGGGTTGTTGTGGGTTGTGTACTAGTGTATGTAGGAATGAACATTGGTATCATGGAGAGTGGGATTGGAATTCCACCTTGGCTTTGAGTAGACCCAAAGCTTGAGTTGAATTAGGGATGGTAGGTATGGTTTTGGTAACATTAAGCACATTGGTTGTAGGATTTGCTGTCATTGGCAATGAAGTATGCAAATTGTGATCCATGGAGAGTTGTTTATCAACACTATCAGAAAGAGAGTTAAAAAACCCAAAATCCACAATGAGTGATATGTTGTGGGATGACATGAGCCTTGAACTATTTCTTATAATAGTATTGCACATAGGACACCAAGTTGTAAATATCATGCAAGTTTTATAACCCTAGTGTGAAAACCCTAAATGGAAAAAGTCAATGCAACAACCTAGAATGAAATGCAATTTTTAGATTCTAAGCAATGTAATTTACTAATTACATAATGTAATAAGCTGGAAATGAAATGTTTCAATGCAATTTTGAATTTTAAAAATGAATTGAGGTGAAGCAATTTAAGCTAATTGCAATGAATTTGATAAAACAACAATTCAAGAAACTAAAACATGAAAGTAACAACAAAAAATAAAAGCCTAAAACTATTATTTTAATTTCCAAGAAATGCAGATGAGTAGCTAATAGGGACTTATTTTCCAATAAGGACAAATGGGTCTTGGTTATGTTTTTCTGGCATGTTTCTATTTATTTTTTAGGGTGATTTTTAATTTTTTTTCAGATGCTAGAAGGTTCATCTTTGACTTGATCAAGGACTCATTGGCTAGTAAGGGTGAATGGGTCATGGTTAGGTATTTTTAAATTATTTTTGGATGATTTGCAAGCTTTTAGTAATGTCTTTCAGTTCCAGGTCTGAGGCAATGAGTTTCAGTTTTAGATTTTCCAAAAATGTAAATTTGAAAATATAATGAAAAGATAAATGTAAGGACCTATGTTAAAGTGTAATTTTGTTTTGATTTTAAAATGAAAATAAATGGGATCTAAATGATATGCACAATGACTAATTTGTATTTTTATTTTTCAAATTTAGTCGAGATGTGAAATAATGCCAATCTAAACCCTAAATGAGATGCAATTGTGAATGCAATGCTTGAAACCATAAATGAGATATTAATTCAATGAAAATCATAAAATTGAAATGTTCAATATGTCAGGTTCACCATTAATGATTAGGTGAAGAAATTAGGGATTATCAACATCAAGATAAACCACTAAAATTTCTCCACACCAAAATCACTATAATTTATTCAATTATGAGGGCCAAAAGATATAAACAATAATTAGAAATTGATCCTAACTATTATAACAACTATTAGGGGAGTTTTTAGAGCTCAAAGAGGTGTGTACTTTGTTGCAAGAAGCCTATTTATAGGGCACAAAGGACTCATTCTCCTTTATGGTGAATGGGTCCCTATTAGGGTTTCTAAAACTGAGATCTGGGTTATTTTCCATAATGTTAGCACTCTTAGGTTCTCGGTTGTTAGCTCTTGAAAACTTGTACTTAAATTTGTAGCATTAGTTCTTTGTTCTTACACTTTGAAGGTAAACTTTGCAACCTGACAACTTTGTTAACGTTGCTCTAAACTTCTTCTCCACTTGATTTTCAACCTATAAATCTGCAAACACACATTCAAGGGAAGAAAAAATTATTGATTGTTAGTGAATAGGGGTTTGACTAAGTCAAACCCATTGTAAGTAATTAAACTAAATGTTGAAATAATATAATTGAAGCATGAACATGAAATGTTGTAATGTTGATATCTTGAAAGATGTCTTGGAAGATAAATCTACAATCTAACGTGTAGTGGCCATGAAGAATGTAGATCTTGGATGTGAAATAATTCTTGTAAGTATATCCTCAATGCTACACTAACAATCTTATCTCAACAAAATGCATGGATGCACTAAACCCATGTCATGATGAAATGATCTTGAATTGTTGCAATAAAACCTTGATAATCTACCTTGAAATGCCTTTGAAAATGATCTTGAAGTGCTCTATAATGCTCTTGTAAAGTATTAGGATGCTCTCATAAAATTTATAGGTGAAACAATCTAAATTAACCCCATATTTATACTAAATTAAGAGATTAACCCTAAAATTCAAACAATTCAAGCTAACACTAGATCTAGAAACAAGATTTCAATATTTTCTAGGCATAGCTTCACTATTTATCCCTTTCTCATGTTTTATTTGATTTCATGCTTTTCTAGGCATAGCTTCACTATTTATCCCTTTCTCATGCTTTATTTGACCCATTTATGCCCTCGTATGCTTTAATTAAGTGTATTTTTTAATATTATCCCAACAAAAAAAATTTAATATAAGATAATTCCCGACATATATTTTCAGGTCCTAGGTGGGACCCATTTGCCATGGGTTCCAAATGAGTCCCCCTTAGCTCCAAATTCAAAATTTAAAAATTTTCTTTTAGGGTTTTTATTCAGAAACACTTGATGTTGGCTTGTGATGAGGTATGAATGGTTAACTAAGGCACAAGTGTGTATAAATATCTGATTTTCACCTCATTTTACATCTCCTACAATTCTCTAACATTCATACATCATATTCAAGCATTCAAGCATTCTACAACATCAATTCAAGCAATATTCAAGCACTTTGGAGCATCCATTGACATTACTTCAAACTTTCATTATCAAGGGTTTGGTAAGCTGATACCTATTGCATGTTATTATTTTATCATTCTCTTTCCTTTCATTGTTTCATTAAGAGTTTAATTACCAAATATGGGATTTGACTAGGGAAAACCCCTATTTGCTAACCCTCAACCATTTTTCCCAATTGTATATGTGTTTGTAGACTTGGGTATGCATATTTAACAAGATTTTTTGTGTTGAAGAATGATTCACAAAATCAACTAGGTGCTTCAAGTCAACTCAAGACTATTTCAAGCTTGGAGAAGGTTTTTTGTCTGTTTCCTATAGAATCGACCTTGACAACCTGATAATCAGTAATTTCCAGATCTGATGTTGCAGAGTTGTCTCCTAATTTTTCAAAAATTTGGGAGAGTACTAATTCACCACTAGTGGTGAATGAGTCCCACCTTAGGATAGAAAATCTAAATTTTATCAAATTTTGGATCCTAACAGATAGAGACTTGTTTCCAACACTTTTTCACTAGGAGGAGGACTAATTCAACACCCTGGGTGAATTAGTCCCACTATGAAAATTTAGTAATTTCAACCAGCATCCACAACATTCTAGATTCATTAGATATTGTCTAGGTGCATTGTATTTCTTCCTATTTCTTTTTTTTTCATTATTTCTTCATTTTACTTCATTTTTTGCATATCACAATGCATTTTCAAACATAGCTTAAATCTCACTTTTGCATTCATTTTCATCCATTTAACTCAGTCAATTGAATTTAGTTTACTTCATTTAGTTTAGACAACATTGCACATAACATAATTTGAATAAACTAGTTTGCATTTTTGGCCCTACCTCTCTCCTTTTAGGTGAAAAACCCTAGAAGAGTTAGAGAAATCCTAGAAAGCAAAAAATCAATGGTTCATTTTGGTGAACCCACGTTTTGCACACTTTGCATTTCTAATTTCATTTGCATATTACATCCTAGATTAATTTTGCATTAACATTCAATTAGGACATTTTTTTGTTCCTACATTCTAGGAATTTTCATATTCCATTAGTGAAAACTTCATTTAGATTTCATTTTTGCATTGCATCTCACTGAAAAAATTAAAAATCTGCATTTTGAATCTTTGATTGCACTCTGTAGAGCATTAAAATCACATTCAAATTTTTGAAAAACACAAAAAAAATATCATATTGGGACTCATTCACCGCCCTAGGTGAATTAGTCCCTATGCACTTTTTGAACCACATTTTTGGCAATATTCTGGCATTTGTCTACATTTCTATTTTCTGCAGTTAGTTCTCTATTATAGTTAGTAGAATTTCTATTATTAGCATTTTAGAGCTCTTAGATTAGCTTGCAGTTGCATTCACTTCTCTTTTGTGGTACTTGTATGAGTGTTTGGTGCCCTGTTGATAATACTCTAGTGAGAAGAATTCCTAGACCCATGGCTTCCCATGATAGCACTTTCATTGTGGACGTTGGTATCTCATTAGGTCCTACTGCTAGTATGGAAAATGGTGCATTAGGCACTAAAAATACCACTTCTATGCCTTCACCTTTCCATCCAATGCATGTTAACACCCAAAACAATGCTCTCCTACAAGAAAAGGTCATTCATATTCATGAGGATTTTTCACATTTACAACAAGATTTGTCACTATAAAACATATCCTCCTCTACCATACTTGCCATTGACAATCTTCATCATTTGATTGAAATTGATGATGGCTAGCAAGTGATGAAGAGAATTTCTGAGACTTACAATAAACATGCCTCTTCTAATACTTAATATGAGAACATTCCTGTAAGCCAAGGAGGACCTCAAGTCCCTCCCCCTACAACCATAGCATCTATACCAATTTATACCAATTTTGAAAGTCCACACAACTATGTAGTAGGTTAATTATGTGACTTCTTCTTTCTCGATTCCACCTAGCATTCCTAGTTCTCTTGTGGCATCGCAAGTCCCCTCCACCACCTTCACACCTCATAGTATTCCTTTCACTTCACCTACCATCATCTACACTCCATCACCCTTTTCTCTTCCACCTCAACCCACTTACCCTAATATTGTTCTTACACAACTCCTTAATACTATCTCATCCATGCAACACCAAATTTCCACCATTACCCAAGGTCAATCTGCTCCAACCACATATCATGTCTGTAACGGCCCCTTTTCCTTAGAAATCTTACGTACCCCGATGCCACAAGGAATAAAAATGCCTTAGTTTGAGAAATACACAGTTAAAGGAGACATTTTCAACCATGTTAATGCTTATATAGCTTTGTGTAGTGACTTTTTCCTTGATGATAAAATGTTAGCCAAACTATTTCCAAGGACCTTAAAAGATACTACATTAGAATGGTTTTCCAACTTTCCCAATCATTGCATCCATTCATTCAATAAATTGGTGGATGCTTTCATTAGTCACTTTCAAGTTCACATGACACCTAAAAAGACAATGGATGACCTCATGCGATGCAGACAAAACACAGATGAAAAATTAATAGATTTTATCTCATGATACCAATCCTTGTATGCTCAAATTGATGTCAAGATTCTTGATGCACATCTGCAAAAGATGTTTATCCAAAACTTGCACACACACCTATATAGGAGTAAATTTACACCCCATGTACAAATCCCCTTTTTACCTCTATCCAATTTATAAAACCAAGTTCAAAGGTATAATTCCACCTAAGCCCATTATTTGCATCCCACTTAGCACTTGTTTTGAGCATACCTGGAGGCATTTCTATCAGGGACACACGCATGGTGCACAAACGTCCACGTGGTGATCTTACATCCCCGGAATATTCTTGTGGTTGAACCTACAAAGGCATTACACTTCTCTTTGGAGTTGAAGTTGTAATTCCCTCTTCAGCTGACCAAACTGAATATGGTCATTTTTCTCCACTCTTTCCTCAAATTCATCCCTTCAACATTCAATCAAACTTTTCAACACATCAAGCTTTCATTCTTGCACCCTCACATCCACTTTCAAGCTCTCAAGCATTCACTCTCACACACTTTGTTAGCTCTCAAAAACATAGGCTGAATGCCTCAAGAGGCTGCCAATCTCCTAATATGCTTTAGGGTAACAGACAAGGCCAATAGAACCCAACCTTCTACTCTTTAGTTGCTGCTAAACCCAGGTGGGTGTACCTTTCTGAATAGTGCATACTTAACTTGTGATTATCTTTCTGAAATGCTTGGCCCACAATGGCAGATAACAGTGAACAAATGAAACCAAACTTGATAGCTATCTTTTGTCTAAATCCTAGAATTCTTAATTAACTGATGAAAGAGATTGAATGAATTCAAATAATGAAATTGTAGAGACCAATGCCTTGTTGGGTATGCAGAGTCAAATGAAATAGAAGTGGGCAACTTATTCTAGCAAAAAATCAAATTGTAGGCATATGATCTATTCATAACTTGTATAAACAATGCAAGATTATGGCTACTAAGCTATTCTTTAATAATCCAGATGAATCTTCCTAATTACTATGATCAACGAAAAGGATTTAATCTCTACTTGAGAGAACCAGTTAATTAACCACACAAATGCAACAAATGTGCACAAATAAACTGAGAATAAACTTGTTATTCCAATTTAAACAACTAGAAAAAATCAAATTAGAGACAGCTTCAATAATACTTTTTCAATAAGCTCAACAGAGAATTGATACTAGAAATAACCTGCCACACCAACTGATTTTTATTGATTTCGCTATTTGAAAAACATGCACATAGTCTCTGATAAGAGAAAATTCATCTACTATAGCCATTCCTATTCTACTGTATTTTTCTAATCTAAAAACTAATCTAAAATTTGATGTCCTTCAATTACAATCCAGGGGCATATTTATACCCAGCATTAGAAAATAAAACATATTGAAAAATCATGTCGGCCCTCCATAGAATTCTAGCCCCAATCAAGCTAGCAAGCAATGGTTACCAAACGTATTCATGTCAGCCACAACATTTTTAAATTCTATTTATCACCAGTGATAGTTGGCGAGACAAGACAACAGCTATGCCGAAGGCAATTCACTCTCCACATCCCCGTGTGTATTCTGCTCTCGCCAAGACTGTCGACTGTCAGGGAGATGTCACGCAGACTGCATTACGTCTTGTCGAAAGCCCCATGGTTAAACCAGTCACTGTAAAATAAGAGAATCTCATACCGATGCACTTTTGCTTCCATTTACAGTCGCTGTAGCACTGCGACATCGGGGAGACCCTATGTTGACCGCCTCATGTCATACCAAAGCATCCCATGTTTCGCAAGTTGCCGTAACTTCAAGCCATCAAGAAGACATCACACAACAGTATTTCATTATACCGAAAGTCCAAAACCACTCTCAGGTGTCACTGAGACAACACATTTCTTATGCCGACAAGGTCCCCCATTGCCACAACCTATGATTTCCCCCGCTGAAACACATCCATCACCTGCCCTCACCAAGACAATACAATATCAGGGAGAGGTCATATAGAGCGCCCATGTTGTACTGAAAGACCTTGTAGTAACTTTTGATTGCCAAGAGAAAATAACATCTACACCGAAAGCCACATGTAAAAGAAATCCACATGTAAGGTTGGTGAGACCGATGGTCACTCGCTAAGACCTTACATCGAAAGCAACCTCTCCCACCGAGCCATTTGGAAAAAGATCCGTTTGTGCTTCATCGGTGAGACAAACTCACTTCGCCATAACATTTCATCGAAGGCACTCAACTCTTGTCGATACCGCCAAGTCTGGACGAAGAGAATCCATAATGCACCTGTCGGTGAGACCAAGAGAGCTCGCTAAGACATAATGTCGATATCGCCTAGCTCTGCCGATGAACCATCATATACATAGTCGGGGAGACATGTTGAAATCGGTAAGATGCAACCCCGACAGCCAAGACATATGCCAATAGAAGCCTCCACGATCAACAAAACAATAGAAACGTCCTACCAAATGAAGAATGCATAATACCTGTGATCGCCATGACATCGGATGAGTCTTGTCGATAGGCAACACAGACTCATGCAAGCAAAAAATGTAACATGAGTCGGGGAAACAGTCACGGACCTATGCCGATAGGAACCAGAATGTAGAAAATGCAAGACCCAAGGGAACATATGGAGAAATATGGAAAGAAATAAATGAAAATTCAATGATGAGGACTCATGTAGAAATCTTAGGGCAATGGAAAACATGCGAAATATTGCAGAAATTTACAGCTCCAATAGTGGCTCCATCTGGGGATGAATGATAGTTAGATCATTACAAGGATCCAGAATCTTTAGGTGAGTAGACCAGACACAAAATGATGAACCAGTGAGCAGAAATGAAGAGAGAGGAAATGGAAATGAATGGAAGGTGAATGCAAGATGGAGATGAATGGAAAATGAGAGTGAAATGGAGATGGATGAAAACCTAAACTACTGTGCATGGAAAATAATTTTAAAGAGGACCATCAAGAGTTGTCCATGCATTGGAAACCCTCAATCCTCTGTGTATTAACTTCCCCTATCTTGAGCTATTACAATTTCATACTTTCCCCTATCAAATACCTAATTTTCTCTTGAGTTCATCAGATTTCTCTTGAAGACACAGATGCAATCCTTCCTGTCACTGAAAGTTATTAGAGAATCACTATGCTCGACTTGGACCAACTTCCCAACAGTATTCAATAGTTTATATTCTCCATCATCAAATAAAACTCTGTTATCTTCAACATATAAAATATATGCATATGAAATACAACATTTTGTATTATCTCTCTCACTGTTATGTATTATAAAGTATTTTTCCAGCTGTATTAAAAATTCATAATCAAAGTGCCTCACTTGAGAAACAAAATGTTTTGTTATATCAACACTGTATGAAACACACAAATCTGAAACCTTTTGCACCTCTTTAGTATCATTATTTGGAATCAACATTAGATCATGACTCATATCCTCAATATCATGCATATGTGAAATAAAATTTGAACTTCTATCATCCTTGGTATGTAAACAAATGTCTTCTTTATATGGATTAGAAATTTTGAAATCACATACCTCTTCTTGAACAGACACATGCATTTGGTCAACATCAAAGGTATCACCATCATTCCAAGAAATACAGAGGGAATCATAAGAATCTTTACACAAAGATTCTTCACTGTCAAAACAAAAGTAAGCTGGAGACAAAACTTCAATATCATCTTCATGTGCACATCCCTAGTATTTAGAAGTAAACAAATCTGCAATCTATTCACTGACAAGTGAACAAGTCTAAAAATTTTCATAACTACAATTATACTCCTCACTTTTGTCATCATCAAAAAAAAATCCAATACCATCAGACAATAGGAAATCAGAAACATCACTAGTGCAATTATCTATTCCATCACTTTGCTTGTCTGAAATCATTTCCTCTCTTTCATAAAGTGAATTTGAAAATACCTCTTCCTCATCAGATGTATCTTCATAGTAGGGAGAAGAATCCCTTGACTGCAAATCAAAATCCTTAGGTTCATCATCAGAATTAGAATATTCACTGGGTTCCTCACAACATGCATTGCTTTCACTGTGACAATCTATTGTGCAAGAGAAATGCCCTGCACCTTCATCTTCCTCAACCTGGGTAAAAGTATCTCAAGCCAAATATACTGTGTGATCTTATTCATTTTTTTCCATCTGCATTCCCTCTTCTTGCATTCTTTGGGCTACAACACAATAATCTGGGGAATGTGGCATATCACAAAAATCACAAAAGTAATTGTTACTTACCATATTGGTTCCCTTTGTCAATGGATCAGGAGCTTCCTTGTTTCCAAGCCTAGCTGTTATAGGTTTGTTGTCCTTCCAGTCTGCATTGTAAGGTATATCATGCAACCTCAGCCTTTCGTTCTTGTATGTGTTGCTTTGCTGAGAAACCCTAGGAATATTTCTTTTACTGATTATCCCATCAACCTTCCTATTGATTTCAATTGTTTGTGCCATCTTCTGTGCCTCAACCAAACTTCTTGGGAATTTATTTCTCAGCTCATACCCTATCTTTGGATCAAAAGCATTCAAATAAATACTCAGTGCTATAGAATTTGGTAACTTTGATTCAAGAGGTATCTTATTCTGCAACTTATTGAATCTCTAATTGAAATCATAAATTGTATCACTTTGATCTTTTAGAATGTGTATTAATTCACGAAGAGGATAATCTGGTACACTTAGATTCCCAAACTACTTGAGGAATTGATCTTGAAATCCTTGAAGAGAATCAATTGAGATAGCTAGTAGGCTATTGAACCAATCCCTAGAATCTTCAACAAGTGATATCATGAGTAGCTTCATGCGTAAATATTCGTATGGCACATCCAAATCTTGGATGAAAGCATCAAAACTTTTTTAAATGATCTTCAATAGTGATTGCATCACACCCTATAAACTTTGGAACAATACCTCTCCAACTGCCATCCATTGGATAAGGGGATAATTGAATCCCTAACAAATCAAACTGTCTGATCATTGTTGTATGCTGATGAGGGGGGGCACTAGGTGGGTACAAATGCTGGTACATCGGACCATAGTGTTGATATGGCATATACTACTGACCATGAGGAGCTCCAACATGACCTCCCCAGAACTGAGATCCTCCTCCATTCATGTTTGAATAGCTGCAATAATTTTTCAGAGTCGCCACCTACTTTTCCAAAAGTAGGAAAATCATTATTTCTGATATTTTCCCAGCGGAATCACCATTTCCAAAACTTCTCAAATATTTTCTTCACTGACTCTATATGATGGTCTTCAACCGAATTTTTTGATGTAATCCCCAATAGAGTCGCCAATTTGTTAAGTGCGTGACTCAGATAGGGAGTGCAAATGAAACAATTTTGAAATTTTGGTTAAAGAACGATTTTAGAACTGTATTGACTCTATGGATTGATAGGCCAGAACTGGATTTTCTAATTTGTTAGCTCTCAAAAAAGTAGACTGAATGCCTCAAGAGGCTGCCAATCTCCTGATACACTTTAGGGTAATAGACAAGGCCAAGAGAACTCAACCTTCTACTCTTTAGGTGCTGCTAAACCTAGGCGGGTGTACCTTTCTGAATAGTGCATACTTAACTTGTGATTATCTTTCTAAAATGCTTTGTCCACAATGGCAAATAACAGTGAATAAATGAAACCAAACTTGATAGCTATCTTTTGATCTAAACCCTATAATTCTTAATTAACTGATGAAAGAGATTGAATGAATTCAAATAATGAAATTGCAGAGACTAGTGCCTTGTTGGGTATGCAGAGTCAAATGAAATAGAAGTGGGCAACTTTTTCTAGCAAAAAATAAAATTGCAAGCATATGATCTATTCATAACTTGTATAAACAATGCAATATTATGGCTACTGAGCCATTCTTTAATAATCCAGATGAAACCTCCTAATTACTGTGATCAACGAAAGGATTTAATCTCTACTTGAGAGAACCGGTTAATTAACCACACAAATGTAGCAAATGTGCACAGATAAACTAAGAATAAACTTGTTATTCCAATTTAAACAACCAGAAAAAATCAAATTGGAGATAGCTTCAACAATACTTTTCAATAAGTTCAACAAACAATTGATACCAGAAATAACCTGCCACACCAGTTGATTTTTATTGATTTCACCATTTGAAAAACATGTACATAGTCTCTGATAAGAGAAAATTACTCTACTATAGCCATTCCTATTCTACTATATTTTTCTAATCTAAAAACTAATCTAAAATTTGATGTCCTTCAATTAAAATCTAGGGGAATATTTATACCCAGCATTAGAAAATAAAACATATTGAAAAATCATATCGGCCCTCCATAGAATTCAGGACCCAATCGAGCTGGCAAGCAATGGTTACCAAATGTATTCATGTCGGCCACAACATTTTGAAATTCTATTTATCACCAGCGATAGTTGGCGAGACAAGACAATAGTTATGCTAAAGGAAATTCACTTGACACATCCCCATGTGTATTCTGTTCTCACCAAGACTATCGACCGTTGGGGAGATGTCACGCAGAATGCATTACGTCCTGTCGAAAGCCCTGTGGTTAAACCAGTCGCCGCAACATAAGAGAATCTCATACCGATGCACTTTTTCTTCTATTTACAGTTGTTGTAGCACTTAGACATTGGGGAGACCCTATGTCGACCACCTCATGTCATACCAAAGCATCCCTTGTTTCGCAAGTCACCGTAACTTCAAGCCATTGGGGAGACATCACACAGTAGTATTTCATTATACCGAAAGTCCAAAACCACTCTCGAGTGTCGCTGAGACAACACATTTCTTATGCTGACAAGGTCCCCCGTCGCCACAACCTATGATTTCTCTCTTTGAAACACATCCATCACCTGCCCTCGCTAGGAAAATACAATATTAGGGAGAGGTCATATAGAGTGCCCATGTTGTACCAAAAGACCTTGTAGTAACTTTTGATCACCAAGAGAAAACAACATCTACACTGAAAGCCACATGAAAAAGAAATCCACATGTAAGATCAGCGAGACCGAAGGTCACTGCCAAGACCTTACATCGAAAGCCACCTCTCCGACCGAGCCATTTGGAAAAAGATTCGTTTGTGCTTCATCGGTGAGACAAACTCACTTTGTCGTAACATTTCATCGAAGGTACTCAACTCTTTCTGATACCGCCAAGTCTGGCCGAAGAGAATCCATAATGTGCCTATCGGTGAGACCAAGAGAGCTCACCAAGACATAATGCCAATATCACCTAGCTCTGCTGATGAACCACCATATACATAGTTGGGGAGACATGTTGAAATCGGTAAGATGCAAACCTGACATCGAAGACATATGCCGATAGAATCCTCCACGGTCACCAAAACAATAGAAATTTCCTGCCAAATGAAGAATGTAGAATACCTATGATCACCATGACATCGGATGAGTCTTGCCGATAGGCAATACAAACTCATGCAAGGATAAAACAAACATGAGTCGGGGAAATAGTCACAGACCTACGCCGATAGGAACTAGAATGTAGAAAATGCAAGACCCAAGGGAACATATGGAGAAATATGGCAAGAAATAAGTGAAAAGTCAATGATGAGGACTCATATAGAAATCTTAGGGCTATGGAAAACATGCGAAATATTGCAAAAATTTACAGCTCCAACACACTCCAAGAATTCAAGCATTCCATTGCAGCCAAAGAAACACTCCATCACTTTGGTAGAGCAAGTTTGGGACCACACCACTACAACAGAGGCTCAAGTACTCTCATTTTCTCCCCCAAGTAGCCTTGAGTGCTCTTGGTGGAGGTGGTAAGCTTCCCTCTCCTCTCCTCTATCACTTGGTTGAGTAGCATAACACTATTTTGTAGTGCTTCTTTTCTCTTTACTACATTATTTCCTTTATCTCATTTCCTTGGTTGTCCGTGGAGGTGGAAACACCTAAAAGGGGGTTTGACTGAGGAAGGCCCTTATACACCCACCCAACATTTTCCCTCTTTCTGTGTGTAGGTGTGCGTGTTTCTCGAAGAACCAGCTAGCAAACAAGTTCCTTGGTGAGGTTCTCCTTATTCTTGTCACTCTTATTTACTTTATAATATTAGAGTGTATTTCATTTATTTAGTCACATCATTTTGGCCCTTTAGTTAGTTAGTTGGGCCGTTAGCTAGTTTTGTTGGTTTGACCTCGTCCTCTTTGTTGTTTGACCATATGGGTGACAACACACTTTTTAGATGCCAACATGCCACACTGACATCCAGAGATCATGTTTCTATCCTCGAACATAGATTTTTTTGAGGCATAGTGTTATACCTAAAAAGTGGCTTGCCTAGCCTCTTCTTGTGTTTTGAGTCTATATAGTGACCAAGAGGTCTTACAATCCTCATTACTCTCACCTCACATTCCATCGCATTACACTTAGTTGAGGTAAGTTAGGGAAGCCTCTCACATCTTGGCCCTCTATGACCTGGAGTCTTGCATGCGGTGGTCCCCCTCTCTTACATTTTTGGTGAACCTGACATGAACCATTTTGGTTATGATCTTGCAATCCTCATAGTTCCTTTCCTCATTTTCTAGGAGCATTTTAGGTGTGAGTGTTGTGAGGTTTTTTCCTCACAACCTAGCCTATAGCCCCTAGTTGGTGTAGTTGGAAGGCTCCAAAGGTATTGCATGGTGAAACCTTAATTGATTCACCATCTTATCCGTCAACCTTTAGGGTCTCTATGAAAGCAGTGTCTAGTGTGCGTAATGGCTTCCTTCTTGCACCAACCCATCCCCTCTATGCAACATGTTGATAGTGGTAATGGTATAACTTTCACTTCACATGACCTGTCAATGGGCTTTAATAGGGAATTGTCTCCTCTTTAAATTCTTGCACGGATCAACCAAAACATTATAGCTGGTGTTCTCATTGACCCTACATCACAAGTGAACATAATAACAAAAGAGATTATGCTAGTATACTTCTTACAGATGGATGGGTATGATGCTCCTGTAAGTACCATCCGCACACATGATAGGATTTTTGTACCCCCTTTGGGTAGTATTGTCCTATCGGTCTTAGTTGGACCTAAGTCTGTGAAACTTATGTTTGATATCATCCTCAGGTCTAAAATCTTTAGGATAAAATTAGGTATTCCTTGGTTGGTGGCGATGAACGTGGTACGCTTCGTTGTGCATAAATTTCTAAAGTTTATCCACGGAGGCTCTGTGCATGTAATCCACGACACCGGCTATAGACCACCACTTGCACATGGAAGCTACTCCTTAGACCACTCTTGGCCTACACCCGTTGGTCCTCTTCCACCTAGAATGGACCTTTTACACCGAACATATCAAAATTATAAGAAGGGGCATCTAAGGCCAAAAGTGAGATACACTCTCTTGCGTTATGTTGTTTCACATAGGGCTTACTTAAAGGCTGACAATGATGTCGCTAAGGCATGAAAGAAGGAAGAAGAGAAGTGGTCTCATGATCCTCCTTCTTCCTCTTTCGCTAATTAGTCTAATTCTTCCTCTCACTCCATTGAGATACCATCATGTTCTCTCCTCATCTATAAGAGAATCCTATGGTTCCTACTTGGAGAAATCCTAAGTGCCCTAATTTTGAACTTCCTATTTTGTCGACGAAACTTAGACCTATTCCGTATGATAGGAAGAAGGTCTCTTGAGTAGAGTCCTTGTTGTCTCAACCTCTACAGCCTCATATTGCTCCTGCTCATAAGGCGATGAGTGGAAAGAGGCTCACTATTGAGGCTCTTGATTCAACTCCTCCTGTCACTCCTTAGCCTGTTCCTCCCACTCCCATGCAAGAATCTATCCCTCCATCAAAAAAAATTGTGGTGGACATTCCCATGGTTGAGGAGGGACCCTCTGTCCCTTTGCAAATTTCAGCATCTAACTCTAAGAGCCATAGAAACACCCTTATGCGTTAATACAAGTGCCAGTGAAAGGCTCTATTGGCTAAGCATGCTTCCTTGCAAAGAAAGGGGGAAGAAACAACTGCCCCTGCTTTAGGGCCTCCTCCAACATCTCCTTCCTCCCTTCCTCCTGTTTCTCTCTAGTCTGGTCCTATACTATTTCTAGCTCTATTGCAAGTACAAATGTTCCTAACCCTAAATGGGTATAGTTGTTCATTGCTCCTTTGGTGGAGCCACCTTTGCTAATGTCCATACCAGATATCTAGCCCTTCTCGAACCTGTGGACATGGTTAATACCTTGGTCATGTCTACTGTGGTTCTTTCCTCTTCTTCCTTTATAACTCTAGCTTTTTCTATGGGGAGCTCATCTCCTCTGATGAAAAAGGAATCAAAGGATCATCCTTCTCGTAATGAAGGATGTAAAAGAAGTCTGCCTCACTCATAAGGTAGCCCTACATGTGTTTGCTCTTTCTTAGTGACAGAACCTGTCCCAACTTCCCCTGAGTTTTTCACCTCTCCAAAGTCATTTCGTGATCCTAGCGGTGAACCTCAGGCGTAGCCCATCCCATCTGCCAAAGCTAGACATGGCACCCTTGTGAGGTGCATGTTTAATTCTATGGATAAAGTTTTATCCTTGTCAAAAATCTCTATTAAGTCACCGATCTTGACTCCAAGAGAGCTCAATGGAGAGGACCTCGAGGGGCTATCTTCCTTGGCCCTTGTTATGGGAGGACCGAACACTCCTCTTAACATCTCACCATTGCATGCTCATCCTCCTTTCCCTTATGAGGACTTAGATTGGGAAGCAAATGATGTCTTGGCTGATCAATGTGAGGAGGAGGCCCCTTTTCTTGATCTTGTGTGTGTGTGTGTGCTTTGTGATGTGTTCCTATGTGTTCTTGGATGACCCTCATCACCCTTGTTGGTGCTTGGATACAAGTGTGATTTTTGTGTCATAAACCTTCTTCCATTTGTATCATCACTCTTCCATGTTTGTGCTTGATTTTTGATAAATTGTGGATGATGCAACGCGTTGGGCACATTTAGGCTTCCCCTCCATATTGAACCAATTTTTTATTTTTTCTTTATTTTCCATGCATTCTTCTTGATCTAGTTGGGGATTGATGATCTCTCACCTAGCATTGTGATTATCTATTATTATAAGCTCAGATAGATATGACCCTGCTAAACTAGATCCCCATGTTCCCTTTGTTTATATTTTTCTCTTTCTTTCTTTTTCTCTTTATCTTTCTCTCTTCTTTATTTGAGCTGTCCCTCCTATGTGTGACAATGTCCTCTCTTTAACATGACAATTTTTAGAAAATGCATTCATTTCCAACAAATCTTTTCTCAAAATCCTAGAAAACCTTTCTTCAAAATCTCATTATCAACTTAAAACCCTAATGGAATGTGTTTCCTTCATCATGGTTTCTTAAAGAAAGGACTTAAACCTTCCTTCAAAGTGGGAACAAGTTTAATCTTCCCCTTGCGTGGGGGCATATGCTTACTTTTGAATTCCTTGATGAAGGATCATTTCAAGAAAGAGAGCATCTATTTTTGAATTGCACGTCCCTTGAGTGGACCTTCTCTTCACAATGGGTTCCTTAGGACCCCTTCGAAAGTTTTCAAGACTATCTACAATCCATGCCATTGTCTACTCACTTGCCTACATGGCCGCTTTCTAACTTTGTAGAGTCTACTTTCCTTTGAGCTTCCTCCATGTGAAAGATCTTGGGGGTGGCTCCCCTACAGGACAAAGATCCTATAGGGTTCTCTCTTTGGTTTCCTCCACATGGGAGATCTTGGGGGTTATCTTCCCTATAGGACTCAGAACCTGTAGGGCACTTCCTTTGGGTGTTCTTCATGCTTGAGTTTGTGGAGAATACCTTCCCTATGGGACTGAGAGCCTATGGGGTGCTTCCTTGGGTGTTCTTCATGCTTGAGTTCATGGAGAATACCTTCCCTATAGGACTGAGAACTTGTAGGGAACTTCCTTTGGGTCTCCCCCATGCTAAAGTCTTTGGGGAACATGTTCCTTATAGGAAAAAGAACCTGTAAGGGACTTTCTTTAACTTCATAGTTCTGAGTAATTGTGGATTCCTTTGCTTTCCCTGCACCTTTAGGTATGCTAGACTGAGCTCTACTTCCTTGATGGCTCAGGTATGCATTTCTAACCCTACACTCTCCTTGATCTGCTTTACCAAGCACTCACCAGTATTCGTGCTTGCTAAAGTGGGGGAAAATGTATAGGAGTAAATTTTCACCCCATGTGAAAATCCCATTTTTTCCTTTATCCACTTTAGAAAACCAAGTTTGGAGGTTTAATTCCACCTAAGCCCGTTGTTTGCATCCCACTTGGTGCCTGTTTTGAGCATTGGTGGAGGCATTTCTTTTGGGGACGCTCGTCTAGTACGCATATGTCTGCATGGAACAAATACGTCCCTAGAAGATTCTTGCGGGTAAACCTATAGAGGAGTTACACTTCTCATTAGAGGTGAAGTTGTAACCCCCCTTTCGACCGACAAACCCGAATATGGATATTTTTCTCCACTCTTTCTTCAAATTCATCCCTTCAAAATTCAATCCAACTCTTCAACACATCAAGATTTCATTCTTGCACCCTCACATCCACTTTCAAGCTCTCAAGCATTCACTCTCACTCACTCCAAGCATTCAAGCATTCCATTGTAGCCAAAGTAACACTCCATCACTTCGATAGAGCAACTTTGGGAACACACCATTACAGTAGAGGCTCGAGTACTCTCATTTTCTCCCCCAAGCAGCCTTGAGTGCTCTTGGTGGAGGTGGTAAGATTCCCTCTCCTCTCCTCTATCACTTGGTTGAGTATCATAACACTATTTTGTAGTGCTCCTTTGCTCTTTACTACATTATTTCCTTTATCGCGTTTCCTTGGCTATCCATTTATCTCATTTCCTTGGCTGTCCGTGGAGGTGGAAACACCTAAACAAGGGTCTGACTAAGGTAGGCCCCTATATAGCCACGCAACATTTTCCCTCTTTCAATATGTAGAAGTGCGTGTTTCTCAGAGAACTAGTTGGTGAATGAGTTCCTTTGTGATTTTCTCTCTATTCTTGTCACTCTTATTTAATTTATAATATTAGAGAGTATTTCATTTATTTAGTCACATCATTCTGGCGCTTTAGATAGTTAGTTGGGTCATTTGCTAGTTTTGTTGGTTTGAACTCATCCTCTTTGTTGTCTGACCGTGTGGAAAATAGCACACTTTTGAGATACCAGCGTGCTGATGTCTAGAGATCATGCTTATGTCCTTAGAAAGAGTGTTTTCAGAGGTGTAATGTTAGACCTAAAAACCAACTCACCTAGCCTCTTCTTGTGTTTCAAGTCTATAGAGTGACTGAGAGGCCTTACGATCCTCATTACTCTCGCCTCGCATTCCATTGCATTACACTTAGTTGAGGTAAGTTAGGGAATCCTCTCACATCTTGGCCCTCTTTGATCCAAGGTCTTGCATGCAGTGGTCCCCTTCTCTTACAACACCTTCAGAATAAGCTAATAATGATGAAATTCCATTTGTTTATGCATTTATGCACAACCTTTTGTGAATACCATAACTCGGTTTTAAGTTGTGATTCAAAATACACTTCTAACTGAGATGAAAACTTGAACACATAAATCAAAACCAAAATAACACAAAAAACTTTCATAAACCAAATAGAGGATTTTTACAGTTCAATCTACCTCCTCCTTCACAAGCGCAACCAACCCAACAAGATGAAACTCAAGTGGAAGTTGTTACATCAACAGTGCCTTATAATTATGGGGATCCGAAGAGAAAATTTAATACCTTACCTAATACCCTTCATAACATAATGAACCAATTAATTCAACAATGCATGCTCACTTTGTCACCCGTCTGACTGCTTGATCCAAACCAGCCCTTACTACCCACTTTCAAACCTAATTCTTATTATCATTTTCATCACCAGAATGGACATGAAGTTGAACACTATAAGTTTCTAAAACATTTAGTTCAAGACCTCATTGATTCAAGTCATTTTTCCACTGTGGGTGTTAATGATCAAGGCAATAAGTTTGTTGCACACCCTAGCCAGAACTTACAAATTTTCACCAATCCTATGCCTAAACACACTACTTCATTTTTCAAGGCTAGTGAACCCTCAAACATTGATGTAATGACTATTGATACACACAATGAACAACATGATATACCTCCACCTATTACTAAAGATAGTCCTATGGATCAACTTGTCACTATGATAGACACTATCCCTCGTAAGGGCCAAACCACTAAATCTTTGATATCCCTTTTTCTACTAAACACATACTACAAAAGCTTCTTGATGGTCCTCTCTATATAGCTGGTAGAATTTATGAAAAGCCCACTAATAGGATATTAATAGACCTCGCTTGTGGTGAGAATGTGATCATAGAGGAGTTTCTAGTATTACACGAGCTATATGAAGATGACTATAATAAACCAACTACATGGATTAAGACACATACTAGTTTTGCATGCCCTACAATTAGATCGATCATACTCAACTTACAAGTTGGACCTAAAACTTCAGATGTAACATTTTCAATTATTCCACAATCTAGCCAATTGCCTTTGCAGCTAGGCCACCCTTGGTTGTGCTCAATGAAATTAGTCCCCTTGGTTGTTCACAAGTGTTTGAAGTTTCCACATGGAAATGAGATATTTACCATACACCATAGTGGCTTTCATCCCTTATCATCTAAAGGTAACTTTTCATTATAATCCTTTTGGCCTAAACCCATGGAACCCATCACACCTCGAAAGGACTTATTTTTCATAGCTTATTAAAAATTCAAATCCAAAAAGATAGTTGAATTGTCTCTTCATAATGCATCCCTGTCCACTTCCACACCTCCTATCATACATGAAACCATGCTTCAACTTGAGTCTAAAATTGAGAAAACCATACAACCTCCTAAACAACCACCCCTATACACTTCCCAGCCATCATTCAAATGACCAAGGGAAAATGAAACAACTCTTGTCATGCCTCCTCGTATTAAACAAGTGTATAAAGTAAAATAGAAAGTGGTCGATCCATCCTCTTCAGAAGTAGAAGAACCTATGATTCCTCAATCTGCTCTTACACCTCAACAAATCCAAAACAAAATTAAATGAAACTGCAGTGCTAGGGAATGTAGGCGTCATTGTCGTCTCCTTACTCATCAATCTCGCATGGAAGAAAATAAAGAAAATCAACCTTTATCAATGAAAGAAGTAATAGATGACCACCCTACTTCTCCTGACCTGCCACATGGTAGTCTAATGCAATAATCCCAACAAAATGAACCAATCCAATAACCTCAGCTTTTGATACATCGATCCTTAGAAATCACCCTTCGTCCTCCTATTGTCATTAATATTGATGATGATGATGCAACGATAGCAAAAATAGATGAAGAAGTGCATAACAATTTAAAATCTTTATTTTCATCTACAATGAGATTAAATGATAAATCCTCTCCACCAAGAGAAGAACATAGTACGACTTCTATTTCGGCACTTGCAATTCTTCCTTTGGACAGTCAACTGCCCTCGCAATACACTGCACATGATTGGGAAGCGGATGACTTGTTAAATTATTGAATTGCATTCACCTAACTATCCTTTTTGTTGTTCTATTTCTATTTTTTTTCCTTTCATGTGTGTATCATGTTCCCCCATATCATGTGTTTGATGTTCCCTCTCTAAGTTGTACACTTCTTCTATTTGTATCTCTATTCTTATATATGTTGTACATTGTCTTTTTCACTTTTGTTTTGTGTTTTCCTTTTGGGGATGACACAAAGCATAGAGACACCCTATGTCTCTTCCATGTTAACCCAATCGGTCCTTTTTATTTTTACTTTTTATTTTCTTATGTTTTCCTTTTTGGGATGATGCAAGGCATCGAGATTGAAATGTCTCCTTCATGTTGACCCAAAATATATTTTTTTCCTTTCGATTTTTTGTTTTCTTTCATTCTGCTTGTGTTTTCCTTTTAGGGATGATACAAAGCATTGAGACCACAATGTCTCTTCCATGTTGATCCAAATCGGACTTTATTTTTTCCTTTTTTTTTGCTCTCTTTGTGTCATTCTTCTAGTTCTATGTGCTTTGGGGAATGATGACAGTTCCAAGCTCTTTCATCAAAACATTGCAGCAACAAACATACTAACCCCAAATCCATAGATCCCTTATGTGTTTGGTGTTCTTTCATTTCTGGGGGGAAACTCCCTTTTCTTTATTTTTCTTTGACATGACACAACCTCACTTCAAAACATATGACTTGGCATAGGGCTTTCCAAGTTGGCTCTCATGTCCTATTTTATTTTTTCTTTTTCTTTCCTTCTCTACTTTAAAGTAATTTTTCATAGAACAATGTGTAGCAATTCCTCTAAAGTGAGGAGCATACATTACCATTATTTCATTTGCATTCTTGGTTCCTAGTGTAGCCTTGTCATTTATATGATGTTTTCATCACTTTGTGGGTGACATTGGGTGTGATGTCCTTCATAAGTGTGATCTATCTCAGCATATTACATTTCTCTTGGTGGCCTGATGTGAAACACTGCATCCCCAAAGTTGTGAATATAATATTCTTTGATTGGTCCCGCTTGGAGACATTAGAGACAATTTTCCCTAAGTGACTGACCTTACATGAATTGAACAAGACTCCTTAAAACAAACACTTATAATCTTTACATTTTTTTATTTTTGCACTTACATTTCTACATATTTTTCCACCTTACATAATGAAACTTGCATGCCTATGATACCTTTCATTTTGTTCATGACATTTTCTTTGTGGTGCGTTGTTAAAGTTATCAACATGTGTAACTTTGATATGGTTGAGCAGGAATCCCAACTAGCGGCATGACTTCTCCCCATAGCCACCTTTGTGTTTGTGAGTGTATACCAACTAGCGTATGTATCTTACCATTTAGGCCTTCTCACCCCATCGAGATTCAAAAGTTTCATGGGCCTAGAGTTCGTACAATTGGGATTTCTCACCTAGCGGACTCTCCTATGTTTTTTTTTCCCTAGAGTGAGTACACATTCTCTTTTTCAAACAATCAGCCTAGATCTAATCCACAACTAGTTGGACTAATGATCGAAGCTTCATTCAATTATTTCATTTCAACACTTCAGTGTTCCTTTGTTCTTATGCTTTGTATGCCATGGGATCTTCATCCTGGGGGCTTGATCATCCCTCTCAATAATTTTCATTCCATCTTGCTAGTGTAAGTACATTTGAACCCTCTTCTCGATGTTCATGGCTACTTTAGTGTGAGTTTGAAGCAGGTTCATCCTCTCACTAAAGTGGGGGATAAATGTGTCATAGAAAAATGTCCCCTATCATTTTCATGGCCTTTTAGGTCTTGTTTCATGGTATTTGATATATTTTTCTCTAATTTTATGTTGTAACATGGCTTGAACATGCATATTTAGGTACTAAAATTCAAATAACGACATCTTGTGAAGGTGTTGTGAAGTGTTGTAAAACATTTCTACATTCTTCTAGACTCTATTTATTACAATTCACCTAAAAATCACCTTTTCACCACTTATCAAGTCCTATTTTGAAGTGTTGTAAAGTCCTATAACAAGATTTCACACTTTTCTAGACACTTCAATATTTATCCCTTTCTCATGCTTTATTTGACCTCTTTATGCCCTCATATGCTTTAATTAAGTGTATTTTTAAATATTATCCCAACAAATAACATTAAATATAAGATAATTCTTGACACATATTTCCAGGTCCTAGGTGTCGCCATGGGTGGTGAATGAGTCCCCCTTGGATCCAAATTCAAAATTTTTAAATTTTCCTTTCATGTTTTTATTCAAAAACACTTGATGTTGGCTTGTGATGAGGTATGAACAATTAGCTAAGGCACAAGTGTGTATAAATATGTGATTTTCACCTCATTTTACATCTCCCACAATTCTCCAATATTCATACATCATATTCAAGCATTCAAGCATTCTACAACACCAATTCAAGCAATATTAAAGCACTCTGGAGCATCCATTAACATTACTTCAAACTTGCATTATCAAGGGCTTGGTAATTTGATATCTATTGCATGTTATTAGTTTATCATTCTCTTTCCTTGCATTGTTTCATTGAGGGTTTGATTACCAAAATTGGGGTTTGACCAAGGCAAACCCCTATTTTCTAACCCTCAACCATTTCCCCCTATTGCATGTGTGTTTATAGACCTAGGTATGTAGATTTAACAAGATTTTTGGTGTTGAAGATTGGTTCACAAAGTCAATTAGGTGCTTCAAGTCAACTTAAGTCTATTTCAATCTTGGAGAAGGTTTTCTATCCATTTCCTATAGAATTGACCTCGACAACTAGACAATCAGTGATTTCCAGATCTGGTGTTGCAAAATTCTCTCTTAATTTTTTAGAAATTTGGGAAGGACTGATTCACCACCAGTGTCGAATGAATCCCACCTTAGGACTGAAAATTTAAATTTTGTCATATTTTGGATCCTGACAGACAAAAACATGTTTCCAACACTTTTTTCACCAAGAGGAGGACTAATTTACCACCTTGGGCAAATGATTCCCACTGTGAAAATTCAATGATTTGAACTTGCATCCACAACATTCTAGATTCATCAGATATTTTCTAGGTACACTCTATTTCTGCCTATTCTTTCTATTTTACATTATTTCTTCATTTTACTTCATTGTTTGCATATTATAGTGTGTTTTCAAACATAGCTTACATCTCACTTTTGCATTCATTTTCATCCATTTAACTCAGTCAATTTAATTTAGTTTACTTCATTTAGTTTAGACAACATTGCACATAACATAATTTGAATGAACTAGTTTTCATTTTTGGCCCTACCTCTCTCCTTTTAGGTGAAAAACCCTAAAAGAGTTAGGGAAGTCCTAGAGAGCCAAAAATCAATAGTTCAAAATGTTATGTAATTTGAATTATGGGTGTCAAGATTTGGGAGGCCTCATAAATAATAATGAAATTTTTATTAAAGGGGCTAATTAACTATAATTAACCACAATTAATTAAGAGGACCCTAGGTAAATGTGAAAGTGTGTTACAACACTTTACAACACTTAAATAAGGTACAAATTAAGTTCATTTTATTAAAAGGGGGCCTAAGATCAATGTGATTGTGTTACAACACATTACAACATCAAACTAAGGAAAAATTAGGTTAATTCAATGACAATTATTCCCAAATAAAGTAAGGAAAAAGGATACCTTCTCTATTACTACATAAGGACATGAAATAATATGTCAAAAGGGTATCTAGAGATGTAGGAAGGACCCATTCACTAGGTGGTGAATGGGTCTATGTCACTAGCCTTGGACTCAAACCTTTCCAAATTAAATGTTGTGAAACATTATTAATGAGCGTCATGATTTATCCTTTGGAAAATGTAATTAATAAGGCTTGGATTTGAATTGAAGGGGCCAATTAAGCTCTAATTAACCTCAATTGATTAATTAATCCCTAGATTAGTGTGAAAGTGTAATAAAAAAATTTACAACACCCTAAATAAGGCACAATTATTTCCATTTTATCATTAATTATTCATTCACAATCTTAGCATGAAAAAGGGTTACTTTTTTCGATGCTATAGATTATTGTATATCCAATTCAAGCTTATTCTCTTTTCACAGTCTCTTATCATGAAAAATATTTCCCCCTCAAAAATCCCTCTTCCATGCATCACTGGCATATATTTATTCTCAGATCTAATTGACCCAAGATAGTTACCCTCCAAAAAGTTGCTTATAGATTTTCCTCTTGAGGTTAGCAAGAAATGGTTTTCTAGATAATAGAGATTTCCTTGCACGATGCAGATTTTGCACAGTATTCAACAATTATATGAACATAGAATAACCACTTATGGGAGATTACCCGCGGCCCTTGCAAAGACAACATTGGTATAATTAACCATGAATTTTTTTTTCTAGGAGCAAAAACTCTCGACTTAGTAAATTCAAGGAGATATTTCAAAGGAAAACATTCAAATTCCTATACATATGCCACCTATTATACCAAAGCCATGACTTAAAGCTTGGTTTGAGGTTAACACTAAAAAAAGGTATTAAAATATATATTTTCTACCTCCTTAATATATATTTTCTCTTCATTAATGAGTCAAGCCTCTAAATAGACAAAAGAGCTCTTCTTTCTAAAAAGAAAACAAGTCTTAAATTCAATCCCACAGCTTTATAAGCCAATTTTGAACTATTGAAAAAAAAAGATAATAATACTCACCCAAATAATAACACATTCTTACATGATATTCAAAGTAGGTCAACACGTTGTTACATGATGTCTTTCCTTATAAAATTATAACACCATAACATTTATTACTAGTGCAAATATAGGCATGATTATATTTGATCATATGTATATTTATATGAAAGAAACAAGAAGGATTACAACCCTAAAACCACCTTTCGACACAAACCAAGGAGCAAAACAACTAACACAAGATGGCTTATCTCAAGCACACAATACCATGCCCTAGACCTATTAAGCTATCCAAGTCACACATGACCAACTCAAACTTAGATGGCATAACTAAAGGCTCCATAACATCTCCCTTCTCTGAGATGATAATCCCCCTCTTTCTCTCTGGAGGTGTTCAAATCACTTCTATATAATCTCACTCAATAAAAAAATAGGTAGTTAGCTTGGAAAACATTATAGCATGATCATATAGTTGCATTTACATTAATAATATTCTTTAAAGAAATAAAATCATCTCATTATATTTCATCATATTCTTGACATCAAATAATCTTCAACATTTGATTTAAATGAAGTAGCATATATTTGCATAATCCATTATAATATTCAGCTTTCAAAGCTTCCTAATCTCATGATTCATCATAATAATTACGAGTAAAAGAACAAATTTGTGTCACACTTTCATCCAACTTATCAGCATAACTTAATTTAAGTATTTTTGACTAAAAATCAATTTTGGTCAAACATATGATCTAGTAATATTCATTCTAGCTAAGTTAGATAGTTCCACAAATTTCTCAACTAAAATTGTTGGCTAAAAATATATGGAGTGCCACTTTTACTCCAATTTACCAAAAAACTAAAATTATTTGAAAAATTTGAAGTTTCAATAACTCCTACTAATGTAAACAACATTTCTCTTAAAATATAAAAATACCCTTTTGTAGATCCATAAGTGTTTTCAAAAATATATTTATTTTAATAATTTAATTATTATTTATATTTTATTTTTTATTTTTACTAAAATTAGGTTATCAGCATAAAATATTAGGTTGATTACCATGCCAAGGAAAAATACTAAAAATTATTTAAAAAATTTGAAAAAATTATGATGCACTAGATAAAAGAATCTATTTCAAGATGGTATAATTTTTTTTCATTTTAGCTCAATATTTAATATGGCAGTTGACGTCTGATGGAAACAATTGATTTTTGATTCACACACATTTCAATATTTATTTTAAAATATATTTTTATCAAAATTGGAAAAGAAAATATCCATGCACTAAAGTTTCAAGTTATAAATACACACAAAATTTTTGAAAGAAAAAAAGAATTACTATAAAAAGTTTGACGTCTCATGCAACTTCATTTTTCAACATTTTATCAGCAACTAAATTATAGTGTTAATTTATTAAAAACTAGTTTAAAATGATTTAAAAAAAATACAAAATTAAATATACTAAAAAATACATATTTTACTTGTTTACATGATTTCAAAATTCAAAACATATATGTCACTTTTTTAGTTATTCAAGTTTAAAAGTTGGATTAGTGTTGGACATTTCCTTTATAAAGTGTGACACAACTTTGTGTGACATTATAGAATGATCATATCGTTGCATTTACATTAATAATTTTCTTTAAAGAAATAGAATCATCTCATTATATTTCATCATATTCTTGACATCAAATAATCTTCAACATTGTATTTAAATGAAGTAACATATCATCACTCAATCCATTATAATATGCAGCTTTCAAGGTTTCCTAATATCATGATTCATCACAATAATTACCATAAAGTAAAAAGTAATTTTTGAATCTAGGGTGGGATGTAACATTTCCAATCCATTTTCATCCTTCCTTTTTTATCATCTTGATGCTCAACCATATTGTAGTCTCCACCTAATATATATGGGATGTTGGGGAGATTGTAGATCCATTTCCAAAGTTCAATTCTCCCCTTGTAGTTATTGGGGTCATAAAAAAAAGCTTATTCCAAACCTAAAACCATCATTTTACAAGGTTATCCACATAGCCCTTTTACATGGGGGGGGGGGGAGAAATTATCCCTCACATACTTTACCCATTCATTGGCTAACAAAATAGTTGAACCTCATTTCCCTTTATCATGGTTGGTTACATATTGAGTCAATTCTTTCTAGATAAATTTCAATTTGGTTTCAAGAGTGGATTGGGTGGCCTTTAACTCTTGAAGTAAAACCACGTCTTTATTTTTTATAAGATTTAAGAACTTTCTAACTATATGCTTTCTAATAGGGGATTCTAGTCCCCTAACATTCTAGGATGTACAATGTAACCCCATAATAATTGCATGTTAAGAAGTGTCCATAGCATTTAGGAAGACTATTTTGAGTATTTTTCCTTTTAATGAATGCATTTGGGGCCTCTTTATTCCTCTTCTTCCTTTTGAGTTTTGAGCCACCTAAATTGTCATTGTGAGCATTACATTTACGAGAGTTATCAGTTCCACCTAGGTATTGTTCCATTCCAGTATTCCTTGCAAGGTTTATGGATTCAATATTAGTGTTTTCCATAATTTAGGGGAGCTTTATATTACTTCTTGTGGAAAAAATAAATTATCACTTTACTTTTTCTTGCTTGTTTGGGCCCTTCTTGTTAAACTAAGCAAGTAATGTTGCCTTGATTTAGTGTTGTAAAGTGCTTGACACATTCACATTAGGTTTTGGACCCTTGTGAGCTAAAAAAATTTAATCATGCCTTATATAGAATGTTCTAAAGTGTTGTAACACACTTTCACACTTTTCTAGGGTTTTCATTAATAATTAGGCTTCTTTATGCTTTAATTAGCTTTATTTTGCATCCACAAGACTCATTTAATGCTTATTTTGGAGGATAATCTCGACACAAATCAATGTATCTAATCATAATTTAGGTTGTGAGGACCAAATTTGGTGGTCTGGGACTTATACACCACCTTGGGCATATGGTTCCCACCTAGGGTTTTAGGTCTCGATCCTAATTTTACACCTTTCTAAGAATTTTTGAATTTGGTCCCATAAATTATGCCTAATGGGACCGATACGCCACCTTGGGCATATGAGTCCAGTGTGGCCCAAAATTAAAATTAATTTAAATTCTTGTAGTATTTGATCCTCCTAGATTTGATGTCAGCATGTAGTATTGTAATTTTGGGATTTTTTGCATAATTAAGTTTAAATACAAGATTATTTCATTCATTTTACACCTAGCAAGTTGAATGAGCATTCTTATAGCAAGTTTGAGTCCACAAGAGAATTTGAGTGTTTACAAGAGAATTCAAGAGAATTCAAGGGTAGATCATCAAGTGATTTATAGAATTATTAAAGCATTAAGCATCATGCAAAAGTCTTCATGCATCATGTTTTTTTTTTGAGCTAACAATTGTGTTGTAGGATTTTATAATTCAAGCTAGGATTTCATTCAGGATATATACTATTTAAGAAAGATTGAATATCTACATTCATTGGATCCACTTCATACATGTTTACAACACCTTATTTCTAGGGTTTGGTGAGTTGTAACATCATATTTTGTTCATTCATCATTCTCCATTCCTATTTCATTTCATTTAAAGGTTTGATTACCAAAACGAGGTTTGACCAAGGCAAACCACTATCCACTAGAAGAACAACATTTTTTTCTCTCTCTAGTGTGTGATAAGTAGGTTTAGATTGAAGACACATTGAAGAGTAGTTTTGGAGAAATTTGTCAAAGTGTTTAAAGTTTCCAAAGTTCTCACCTTGCATTGGAGATACTTGGAAGACTTCTATAAGTCACAAATCAGGGTTTTAGTTCTAAAAATCAATTAAGAATCACAAAGAAAACCTTAAAGAACAGATTCATACTTTGAATCTTTAGAAAACCCTAGCTAGACTAATACACCACTTCTAGCACGAGTCCTAGTTTAGGTCATTTTCCAGATTTTTGCAATTTCAGACACCCATTTTCCAAATTTTAGTTTCTACATAGAAGCCTAGATTTGGGACTAAATCACCCAGATTGGCATGAGTCCTAGCAGGCTTTAAAATTAGCGTTTTTAGCATTTCATGCCTTCATTCAATCATATCCATATTTCCAGGTGCACACATTCCATCTTACAACTTTTTGTTTTGATAGACTTTCATTTTTAGGTCATTTAGTGATGTATTGCATCATATTAAGTTTAAGCATTAAATATTGCATTTTTTTTTAATCTTTCCAAGCCCTAGCTTGGTGATGAACCCCTCATTAGTTTACAATCAGACCCTAGGACAACCCAATTACATGATCTATTTCCCCTTTGCATACTTTAGATTGAGATCTTTAGGGTTTCCCTTCAATGAAGCAATTTTGAAGTGGGTTTTCTCTATGTTCTAAACCATATGAAAGCATCACTCATTTTATGTTGCTTCATTTTGATTAACCTGCATTTAGAAAATTATAATTCTAATTTGGAGTGCATCATCATCCTATATTTTTCTTCCATTAACATTGTATTAGGGTTTGCACTAGTTAATTGGCATTCTAGGGTTTTTAATTTTGCATTAGTGAAAGTGCATATAGGTTGCACTTTTGCATATCAAATCATTCAAAATCATATAAAATTTGTATTTTCATTTAGGTTATAGATCAAACTATGAAGCATTTTTTCTTTAATCATCTTGATTTTCAGCTTGTACAATGTTTTCAATTATGGGTGCGTCTATGCTCAAGTAGATTTATCGGAAAGATGTGTAATGCACCATGTGGTAGCTGCACAACTTTCATAATTTGTCTTCCTTTCGCAAGAGATTTTGGGACACATGCTAGCTCTTTAAAAAATTTCTATAGAGCTATATTCATGAGCTCAATTTTTTTTTCCTTTTTGACACATCATCTCTTCATTGCAGGCAGATTACGATTCCTATGAAGCGATATCCTTTGGTAGTTTTTCATAGTTTGCTGGCCTTTTCCTCTCTTGGTTTTCAAGATTGATGGTTTGATTTGGTGCCTTTGGGTGATGTGATCAGTCAACTAGACCTTTTTTCCAGGCTTTTTTTCTAGGGTTTGATTGTTTACAGGCCTCTATCTTTGCTAAATATCTGAAAAGCATTAACGCGGCAGTTGAGTATTGATGAGAAAATATTGTTGTGACCTAACCAAGGATCTACGATCATATTTTGTGCTATCAACTATCAATACCTAGCAGTATTTACTTTTGTGTTTAGGTGGCATTTCCCTTTTCCTATAGCTATATAAGAAAGGCAACGACACAATAAGGGTTTTGGATTTCCAAGTTTTAGTTTCCTTGGCTAAGGAAAAAATTCTTTAGTTTTATTAGGATATAGAACTATTTACAGGAGCATACTTACATAGCTACTTATCTCTAGCATGTTATATCTTTAAAGGTTTAAACTATTATCAGATTGGCATCCAACCTTTGTTTTAAAATTCATTTGATATTTAAAGCACAAAGTATTGAGGATAAATTGTTGAGACTATGCATATATCACCTTTTTCAAGCTTTATTGCTTTATATTATCATTCAGAAGGAAACACTATGTCTTGGAAGCTAAATTTGAATAGTTTAAGTAGCTGATTCCCATGTTGTATGCTCGTATGGTAGAATATTAACTTATGAAAACTAGATTATGTCATTGGAATTCTCTATTTTTCTGAAGGGTTGTTATTTTATTATATTATGATGTATTATGAGGAAGAGTTCATGTAATTTTTTAATTTTTTTTGTTACCCCTAAGAAATCTTTATGTTTGATTGAACCTTAATGAACACTGCCTATGGAAATATTTGAAAGTCTGCACTATGCTTGTTGTTAGTCTTTTTATTTTCATTCTCTTTCCAACAATGAAGGGTTGTGGCATTTTGTGTCTAATTATATCAATCATAGGAATGGTTGGGTTTGAAATGTTTTAAAATCATTGGCACATCACTATTTTCATGTTTTATATTTACATTTCCTTCTACCCTTTTCTCCAAACCCCCAAAGAAGAGTTAGCTTTCTATAAAAATTCTGGAGGTATTCACTGAGGTGAAAATTGGTCCCCCACTCACTGAATTTCCCATAAGACTGTTAGAGAGGCACAAGTTTTGATGATCAACATTTTTGTCTCTAGCACACCTGGTGGGACAAGAATTTTTTTGAATGCCTGATTAGAAATCAAAAATATTTCTTGAATTAGGCTAAGGAAGGAAACTAGAAGCATGCCCATAATCCAAATAAGAGCATCTTTGAGAGGTCATTTCAATTACTCTTAGTTACCTACCTCAGTACCTAGAAGGAGTAGACTTATAGGTTATGTATCACCTATAAGGATTAATAGAGAAAGAAGTAAGATCCCAATATCTAGAGCTTATCTACTTCACCCAAAGGCTCAAATTTCCAAATTAGAATACCTGTATACCTAATTCATAGGAATATTCTCTCTATGGCTCATGCGCCTCCACTTGCTCCTAGAAATTTCATAACATGGGATATCAGTAGTCTACTATGATCACCCACACCCCCAGGTGTATTGCCTGCCATACCCACTAATGCCCTTAAGGCTATTCCAAGATTCTTTGGAGAAGACTTCAAAACCCCTTCCAAACACCTTCAAGATATAGCGGAGGTATGTAGGGTACATAACATATCAGAGGAGAACATCACTTTGAGGTTATTAATTTCCTCTTTCAAAAGAAATTCCTAAGATTGGTATCAATCTTTAGCCTCATGCTCTATCATCTCTTGGGATCATCTTGGAGAATGACTGTTCGAACGCTTCTTAGAGAAAGGAGATCGCTCTTCATTGCTGCAACAAATAATCACCATTAAGAGAGCTTTGCAAGAGGCCATGCATGACTTTAATACCAGATTCCATAAGACCTGGCAAAGGATCCTCATGACTACTCGACCCCAAGCCACAATGGCATTCATGTTCTATCTAAAGGTTCTCAATCTAGACATTTTTGTCATGATAACTTCCATGGGAGGGGATATCTTTCCCGATGCATATGAGGTGGTGGTGCACATGGAGAATAGTCTTATTGATTCCAGGAAGCTTCCACCTCAACCTCTGATACTAGTATTTGTAGAAATCTCTAAGGGCCCTCAGGAAGAAGCTATTCCAAACACTTTCACCACACAATTGATGTTGGCTGCCCCACAGTCTATGTACGTGTACCCCGCCTCTCAAACAAGCATGTCGGGCTCTTCCTCAATTGCAATAGACATCAGCGACATGAAGAATCTCATGTGGAATTTTTCTAGTGAGTTGGTCATTATCAAATGGCAACAAGCAATGCCTCTGAAGAAGACTACGTAAGCCTATGGTGGAGGAAATTTGTCTTATCAGCAGAATCCATACCAAGTATCCTCTAGAGCAGAAGGTCAACAAACATAGTTTGTAAACCATATAGTTTTGGTCACCATGCCACTATAGATGATCAAAGACAGCCCATGTAAAGAGCTAATCCCTAGCCAAAACAATTTGGTAGAGGACAAGAATGTATGGTGCTTCCCGTGCAACAATAACCATATGCCCCAAAATTTCCCAGGAGGGAATATGCAATAGAGGATAGCAGAACAAAGAAGAAAGGGTGTGCTTCTGAATGTAGATGAATATGAAACAACCGAGATGGAAAATGCTCATTTTCAAACAAAAATGTAGGGAATGTCCTTGGAATGAGAACTAGATATTGTGCCCAACCAAGCTCTATTTACTATATGGAAGAAGAAGATGCAATATTCGCAAATGAAGCTTTGAAAAATAGTGTTCCACAAGTGTAGTTGGATTATAATTATACAAGGTACAAAAGAAGGCTCACAGGAGAATACATGAAACAATCTCTGCCACATCCTTAGCCATGTCAACCACCCCCATAAGAAAAGAAAGCTTCATCACCCATCATCTGAACTTTTCCATAGTCGTATAATCCACCATTGGCAGAGAAGGAGGTGAATAAGATACCAAGCCCAATCACGAAGAAATGCTTCCTTCTGAGGCCAAGAGAAATATCACAATACAAGCCTAAGACTCAACTGGTTAGGATGCACAATGTAGTGGAACAATTGAAGAAGGTTCATGCCAATGTACATCATTGTGGGATGTCATATTTGTCCTAAAAAAAAGAAATTTATTTGGGAAGCATTAAAGATAGAAGAAAAATCCCACAACTGGATGTGACTTAGCCATGTAGCTAAAGCAAAGATAAAGGATATGTGTCACCCCCTCAGGCTTTGAAAGTAGCTCAACTTACGCGAATGATGTAGGTAATGCAAAAGAGAAAGAGGTAATGAAGCCAAATCCCATGGCTTTATTTTTAACACTTATTGTGGGAGATAAGCTTTTTCATAATAATATGATTGATTTGGTAGCTAGCACGACTATCATGCCAAAAAAATGGTGGATGCCTTGAAACTTAAGTATGAGCCCCTTGAAAAAGGAACCATGCAACTAGATGGGAAGAAGGTTTCAACCATTAGATGGATAAAGGAACTATCTCTAACCCTATTCTCATGTCCAAGCCATATATTCATGCAAGAAGTGATAGTGATATACATTCCCTAAGTTTTTAGAATGTATCTTTCAAGATATTTCATTGCAAATCTTGATGGATACTTATTGCTCGATTGGTCCCACCTAATATTGAGAACCAAGCACAGTGTGAAGATGAATTTTTTTTCTAAATCTCTGCATCCCAAACACATTGTGGACAACGCAGTCCTATGTTTTGAAGCAACACACACCTAAATTTCTCAACAAGAAAGATATTGTGTGGAAATTCTTGACGACGAAGAAGATACAAGTGATCGAACTCCTGAGGAAGAGGCGCTACTCAACCAATTCATTGACTCTGATCCATTCGCTAACTTCCATTCAATAGGGCTAGGTACCTATGTAATTTTTTGATGATCATTAGGTATTTTCAAAATTAATGAAGGATCAGGAGGAATCTGATGATCTAGGTGATAATCATCTATGGACCCTATATTTTGATGGCACCAAGTGCAAAGATGTCTCTAGAGTGGGTGTCCAACCAGTGTCTCCAATAGGATTAGAAACCCTCAAAGCCTACCATTTTTAGTTCTCATGTTCCAACAACAATATTGAATATGAAGCCTTGGTTCATGGGTTGATTCTTCTTGAGTGGATAGGTGCGAGAATACAAACTTTCAAAGATTCAGAGCTAGTGGCGAGCGAGGTGGAAAAGCAAGTGCAAAAAACACAAGGATGATATCTTACAAACATCAAGTTTGGGATCTTACCGAGAGTTTCAAAGCTTTCAATATACAAGTTATTCCCTGATCACAAAACAATGTCATTGATCAGATGACTTCTGTCGGCTCACAATTTGAACTAGTCTCTGACCTAACACAACAAAGTGTGGTGCAAGTCATTATTTGACCCTCGATTCTCAACAATGATCAGAACTGGCAAGTCTTTGATGATGACATACGAATTGCTTCCTTCATACAAAAATCAATGATAGATTCCAACTATTCACCACCAAGAGTAGAATTTACTAAAGAGTAAGTTATCTAATTGAAAGGGAACAAGCTTCCCCAAGGATTAATTTTGCTCAAAAATCTCTTTGATTGTGAAGACACAAGAAATGGAAAGCAAAGGTTTACTTCAAATGCAAGGGATTATGAAGAGCTTGATGTTGGAAGTAGTAGAAAGTTGAAATTTGGGAGGGAAGTTACTCAGGGACAAGAAAAGACTGAAAGATCTATGTTTCAAATATGACGGGGTTATCACATGGACCTATGATGATCTGAGAGGATATGACATGGGCATAATTCATCATACCATTGACTTGACAGAAGGAGCTAAACCTGTCTGACCAAAGCAAAGGCTAGTTAACTAGTTGAAGTTCAAAGCATTGATGGCACAAGAGCTCACCAAGCTAGTTGAATCAAAGATCATATACCATATCAAACATTCTACCTGGGTGTCAAATCTAGTTCCAGTCCGAAAAAAGAATGGTGATATCTAGCTTTGTGTTGATTTTTGGGACTTGAAAAAATCCTTATTAAAAGACCATTACCCCTTGCCACTAATGGAGCAGATCTTGTAAACTAAGGCTGGATCAGAGATGTTCTCTTTGCTAGATAATTTCTTAGGATACAATCAAGTCTATGTGAAGGAAGCTCACCATCATAAGACAATGTTTACCACTAAGTGGGGAGCTTTTGCATACTCAAAGATGTCATTTGTATTTCCAATGCTAGTGCAACTTTTCAACAAGCACCGGATATTGCTTTTGAGGGATTGATCAACCTGATTATACTCATATATCTAGATGACCTAATGATCCTTTCAAAATTGAAAGATGATCATTTTGATCATCTAGAGAGGTTTTTTTAGAAAATTCAACAGTTCAAGATTTCTTTAAATCCCAAAAAATGTGTCTTCATAGTACACCAAGGTGAGTTCCTTAGCTTTGTAGTAGGAAGGAGGGAATAGAAATAGACCCCAAAAGGGTTAGATCTATAATGGAATTACCTCTATTGGTAAACCAAAAGGGACTACAATCTTTTCTGGGGAAGATCAATTTTATTAGTAGGTTCATATCAGATTTCACAGGCATTGTGAGACCAATCATGTTGATTCTTAAGAAGAGCCTTCTTTTCGAGTGGACCCTCGAAGGAAAGGCAACTTTCAAGCAATTAAAGATAGCCCTCTTTGAAGCCCTAATGTTGGTCAACCCAAATTTTTCCAAAGACTTTATACTCTATGTGTATAGTGGCCAACATAGTATAGCCTCAATACTCACTCAAAAGTGTGAGGAGGGAAATGGGGATCATCCTATAGCATTCCATTCAAGGAACTTGAAAGGTTAGGAAAATGGGTATAATTTTTTAGAAAATGATTTTTCCATTGTCAAAAGCTTGAAGAAGTTCTGACACCTAGTGTCGGCCAATAAGATCACTATTCTCATGGCACATCCTAGTGTGCGGTAATATATCACAAAAGGAGAGATAACAAAAAAGAGGAAAAACTGGATCACCAAGATCCTACAATATGATGTGGACATAAGACCAACCAAGCTAGTTCAAGGAAGAGGTCTGTGTGAATACATTGCACAAGAATCAAGTCACAGAGCAAAAAAAGAGACAGACCAAGCCTACTCAAACAAATTTGAGTCTGAAGAGTCTTGGGTGGTTGATCGAACATAGTATATGCAAAAGGGATACTACCCAACCAAAATTTTTTCCCATAAAAGGTGATACTACCAATTGAAAGGCACTAGGTATGTATTGATTGAGGGCATATTATTCAAAAGAAATTATGATATGGTGTACTGCTCTGATGTCTAGACAAGTTATAGGCGAAAAGAGTTCTCAATGAATTCCATCACAGTCTTGAGGGTGGACACTTCTTCGCCAAGGCTACTGCCTTAAAAATCATGTGAGTAGGATATTATTGGCCCTCTATGTTTGCTAAAGTGCATCATCTGGTGAAAAAGTGTACTCAATACCAGTATTTTGTTGGAAAAAGAAAGAATGTCGCTCTTCCCTTGAGCTCAATCGTAACTGAGGAACCCTTTGCTTAGTGGGCTTTGGATTTTATCAGAATGATAAATCCTATTTCCAATTTCAGAAACAAGTGGATCTACATGGAAACAAACTGCTTCATGAGGTGGACAGAGGCTGTAGCCCTAAAAAATGCCACAAAGGGGGAAATCATCAAATTTCTTAAAGAACTAGTAGCCAAGTTTGGCCCACCCAAGACCATTGTCTTTGAAAATTCCCAAGCTTTTATAGGATTAGGAATGCCAAATTTTTCTATCAAACATGGGATTTTCCTTAAAACTACATCGAATTACTACCCACAAGGGAATTGGTTAGTAGAATCAACCAACAAAAACCTAATTAGGTTAATAAAGTGCATTGGGTCAGAACAACAAAGGGATTGGCACAAACATCTATGAGCCACCCTATGGACAGACTAGATTACTCCTAAGAAAATTCTAAAGACTTCCCCTTATGAACTAGTTTATGGAAAAGAGGTAGTGTTACCTATTTCCATAGAGATTCTTTCCTTACAACTACTAAAAGCCCTAGAAATTGAAGAAAGTAGCGAAATGGAAATATGAGTAGTAGAACTCTTCAAGGTAGAAGAAGATAGAGGAAAATCCTATGATGTCATGATAAACTGTCAACAAATAGTGAAACAGTGGTTTGACAAAAAGACTTCTAACCCAAAATTCAAAGAGGGGAGTCTAACTAGTGCTAAAGTACAATGAACGTACTACAAAACCAAGGAAACACATGAAATTTGAAGTGCTATGGAAAGGCCCCTTCTGAATTAGCATGTGCAAGGATAAGAATGCATCTGAACTTGAAGATATGGAAGGAAACACTTTAGATATACCAGTGAACGGTATTTTTTTGAAGTTATTCCATTAAAATATGCAGTTCTTTAAAAAAATTAACAGTTATGTACCATATGTAAAACTTTTTGTAAATATGAACGATCAAACCACAATAGTGGTTTACAAATTTTATGAGGAAGGAAATTTCATTTTTCTTCCTATCCCCAAACTCAACGGGTTTGGTTGAACTCAATGGTTTGGCTGAACCACCTTTTATGTTCAACTGAACCCCCAAAACATAAACAAAAAAATTAATATTTTAAGGGGTTCAACTGAACCCCCTCAAATAAGACATAAAAAAAAAAGAACTTGTCACTATCATTTTTTGCTTTTTGCTGCTTTCCCTGTGTTGTGTGCATGCGGTGAATGACAAACGACGAATGTGAAGAGAATACAATGAACAAACTCGACTTCATCTCTCCGGAAAATGAAAAACTTGACTTCATCTCTCCATAGTTCATCAACCCAACTTCCAAGTTTGTCAAATTTGAATTTCATAGACTTCAAAATGCATTTGTTTGTTAAATTTCTAAACCCTAAATGTGAAAATTTTCAAATTGTTGAATTGAAACTGCATTTTTTTGAAATTTTCTAAAGCCTTTTCAACATACACTATTTCTATGATACATTTCTACTTTGTCAAAAAATTAACATGCCCTGTCTATGCTTCCACATTTTGCATACATTTCTACCAGGGCACCTCTAATTTATTTGAGGCATTATATCAAATAGGTCATTAACAAATTTATTTGAGGCATTATATCAAATAGTTCATGGTAATTTTTGATGGAGTATGATAGAAGTAGTGTTTCCATTGTATGCACCCTATATCAAAAAATTCATTAACAAATTTATTTGAGGAGTTATATCAAATAGTTCATGGTAATTTTTGATGGAATATGATAGAAATAGTGTTTCCATTGTATGCACCATATATCAAATAGTTCATTAACAAATTTATTTGAGGCATTATATCAAAAACACTATTTCTATCATACTCCGTCAAAAACACTATTGGAAATTTATTTGAGGCATTATATCAAACATTTCACTAACAAATTTATTTGAGAAATTATATCAAACAGTTCATGATATAAAGTTTAGGGTGCATATAATGGAAACTTGGATAAAATTCTTCATATTTTTCCTTTGAGTCTTACGACATTACTCCAAAAATGGTTGGTGAACTAAATGTATGAATCAAAGAATAAATTTAGAGGAAAGAAACTATATTTTTTGAATGAAATGTATAATAAAATAGTTCTATTAGGATTAGAAGGAATGAAGGTATTATTAAATTTTCTAGTATTAGGAAAATATAAAAATATGTCCACTTTACTATATATATATATTTAAAACTATTATTCATATATCCATGTTAAAACTATTAAAAATTAAATTACATAAATCAATTTTAAATTCAAGTACAAAGAAATAAATGACATTGACTAAGAGCGAATATTTAAATATAGCTATCCTCTTTGTAAAATCAAATTTGATTTGAGATATTTATGGACAAAAAATATGGCTGAACATGAGGTAAGTAAGAAAGAATGACCTTAATTTATATCTTCCCTCATCAAATAATTTCACGTTTAAAAAGTTTCTTAAGGAATATCCAATTATGAAAAACTATTATATACTTGTTATAACTATATTAAAGTATATCATGAATAAATTGAAAGGATAAAGAGTAAATCACTAAAACCACATACATAAATCATAGAAGTAAATTGATTAATATAAGGAGATTCAAGTGGTTGGATAATTTTTTCCAAGGAGTGGAAGAGGTTAAGAAGGAAATTCCATCAAATAAATATAACAAATTTTAAATACTTTAAAAGAAAAATACATTTCTCCCTGCTCTAAATTCAAATGGTATTCCTTCTAAGATGATAATAATTGAAAAAGAAGAAAATAATCATTATGAAGATCAAGTACCATTGATAAGTTTTAAGAGATCAAATAAAATATTCAACAACAAAAGGAAAAAGAGAAAATAGTTAATGATAAAGAAACAACTACAACCAAGCTACTATGTTAATAAATTCTCCTCTTATGTAGTCTTCATTTCCCTGTAAATTGTGGCCTCCTTGTACAAATTAGCTATTGATCACCATAGTGAAACAAATTTAACATTTTGAAATGGTTAAACATTTTTATTATTTTTATTTGTATAAGTATAATTATTATGGGTTCATTTCTCCTCTCCTACTCCTCCTAATAAGGTTCTATTTTACAAGCCTCATATAAATGTTAGGGTTCTAACTTCTAAAAATTGAATAGCGTCAACTTAATCTCATTAGAAAATGCTCCCCTAGTATTAATGGGGCCAATTTTTTATCTATCAAACTCAATTATGTTTACATTGAATAAGAATTTGATACCTTTATCCTGATACTTGAACTAAGATATCTTGGCTCTAATTTTAGTCCTTTTATCTAAATTTTTTTGGTGACATATCCATTCGTGTTTAGTTTTAATCATTTATTATTACAATTAATTATTACAAGGAGATTCTTGAAGATTGTATTTCATCGCCACCATTTTTATTCTAAATATTTGACATTTTATTTCAACTTAAAGTCTAAATTTTATCCTTAATGTTATACATATTTTTCTAGGATAACACATATTCATTATATTTCACTAAATATGTTCAGGCATGGAAGAAAAACCTTCAATATATCTTTAAGATAACTTTGATACCATCAAGATAATCCCACCTTTCATTGCATTAATATCAAGGTTAACTAACCCTTCCTCCTTACATGCTTTTCAATTAGAGTATCCTCTAGTAAAAATAGAAACATTAATAGTGTGGTTATCAAAGAGTGTCTAGGGATGCACATATCACTATTATTAATAAATTATAAGATTGTAAGAAATGTTTATGGAAGAAATAACTATCTAATAGAGAATATAATGTATTAGTACATATCTAACTATTACATATTTTAAATAAATCCCCTTTAAAATCTATCTTATTACCATTTAATGAGTCAACTAGGTTCAAAATTATTTTCATATTATTCCCCCAAAATTCATCACCTTTACAACAAAACTTGATTCCATCTAATTTATCTTATTTATTCTCAAATCATATTAAAATCACCACCTTAAACTCTAAGAAATATTTGGTAACTTATTTATTTTTTCTTCGTTTAGAAAGGGGTGTGAAGGGGATTTAGAACCTTTTAAAGTTTCTTTCAAAATAATTAGGAAGATTTTATTCATTTCCTTTCTTGTTGCTTTTAGGATTAGTGTTATGAATTTTGTGCCTTCATTCTTAAAAGTTCTTATATCAACTCATTTAGTATTTCCATGAACTTTTTATATGGGAAAGGTCAACATTCAATGAGGTAGACACTTTACATTATTTTTATTCCTTAATTAGGTCTTTCTAGGGAAACTTTTAGTCTTTTCAAACACCTTACAAAAAAATGATAAATGTGTGATTATTTTTCTTTCCACTCTATAAATTTTTGATTTGCTTGGATATATAATTGAGATGATTCACTCATAATGTAATGATAACAATTTAGTATATATGAAAGAAATATTTTTGAGACATCAAACTACCATTCTACATAACTCTCACATGGAAATAAGAATATTATTTTATTTTAACTAAAGAAATTGTGTGTACTCTATCTTGAAAATTACTAATTAATTTTGAATTATATACTTATAATTTAAAATAAGAGCATCCTTTGTAACATGAAATAGATAGGTTAATTTTAATGAAATAAAAGATGTTTTTATATTAAGAAAAAATTACAAATATATGGAACTCATACATTGATAAATTGACTAAGATGTAACTCTGTATGAGAATTAAGATGCTCAAATAATTTATATACCTTCTTTCAATAATTAACATTAGAAATTAATACTTGGCTCATATTCTATACCCACCTCCCAATGGTCTTGGAATGGACACATTTAGATGGAGAAGGATTTCAAAAGGCTCATGGTACTTGTGGACCCCTCAAAGGCATGATATATAACACATGAACTTTATTTATGAAATTTGGTCTTTAGTTGTTGGCTTCTAGTATGAAATTTATCTATAAGGTGGAATTATTAGTTGAGACTCTCAATCTTCCATTGTTGGTTTCTAGCGTGATTATACAATATGCTCGCCAAACTTTATTAATTGCTAATGTTAATTTTTAAAAGAAGGTTTTGTTTCATAAGAAGAGACTTATGTTCACATATTATGAGGCATGTTATTATCCACAATGCATGACACTTCTTCACATCTCTACCAAGTTCTAAATAGATACAGATCTACCATTTCCATGGAGGAGATTGATGATTTAAAAAGAAAATATCATGCCATTTCTTTCTTGAGAAGTCATGTTTGCATTCATGATTTGCAGCTTTCATCTTCATCCAAAAAGAAATTTTGTTATCGTTATGTGCCTGATATTAAAAAATCAAAACCTTCATTTGAGCATGATCGCCAACACAAAGGTAAATGAGTGGAAACTAAAGAAAGCTCAATTAATGTCTTTCAGCATGTTGGTGGAAAATTTGCATCTTTTTGAAAGTGGCTTCCTAGCTTATCAGTCTTATGTTTAGTAAGGTTTTGTAATCTCCACTGTGTTATGTATTTGGGTCATGGGTATATCCAGTATGATGTCTTCTTTTGGGTATTTTGGGTGCATAAGAGAATGTGCATATGTATTGATGTATTCAACCAATGTGCTTTTGTAACATTGTAATCAGACAATTGGTCATTTGTACTAGGACCTCACTGGTTTTTTTGATATTTTGTAAAATTTGTTACTTGAACTACAACCGGGGGTTTTCTTGCTAGTTCTTTCCCGCTAGTATGTCTGCATGAACCAGCTATATGTAAAATATTATATATAAATAAAATTATAAGTGGTCTCCCACTTTTTCTTAAGAAATAAAGTTCTTGTAAATGTCCACATCTTTTTCCTTGACACAGTTGCTATTTCTTAAAATATTTCTTATGATTTTTCAAAATGTTGGTCAATAATTTACTATAAATATTCTATATTCATGCTCTTAAATGTCATAAGAATATGTCATAAGAGGGTTTCATCTTATAAAGCTATAATAATATTATATGCATTTAGAACATCTTAGATACCTCCCTTGAAGCATTCAACAAATGACAAATACCTACCAACACAAAGTGAGATGCCTCATTTCCTAATATGAGGACAAAATAGTAAATCAAAATATTAGGATGCAAGGTTGAACCACCTTTCCCAATACTTGGCTAAGTTTATCATCTATTGAGGAGTGGATCCCAACAACAATTGTGCTTAGTGCCTACTACTAATCCAAGGAATAACTATTCATTTTTTCTTTATTGTATGCCTAATGACTCCTCATCTCAAGTTAAATTGTGGGAATGGATTTTTATGCCCTCCCTATTACTAACTAGCTACAAGGAGGTGAATATAATATGGTGGAAAAAACCAAGATACAATTTGGTTTAGTTCTCATAAACTCTCTAAAAAATAATTGAATTCCTACATCCTAACTAGAAATACCATGAGGGGTTTAGATTCCATTTTAGACAAAAAATATTCTTATACTGATCACTAGTTCACTTGGACCAACTAAAGAGATAGTGAACTAAGGGAAACTTAGTTGTATTGATAGATTAAAACTTAGTTATTTCTCTTTCCATTGTACCCTCTCCACAAAACACCCTTATTTAAGTAGATTCTATTAAACCTATCTCACATATCACCTCCCAATTCTTTAAAATTTTCAAACTTCTTATTCCTCATACCTAATAATCTATCCTTCAAGCTCAACACTTCCCACCTCAATCAAATTGATCAGCTTGCTTCCCTAATATCCCTTTGGTTGATGTTCCTAGACTTCATCAAAATGGTAAGTGGATACAATTGTGGAGTTATGTGATTAAATCTATTGCACTACCTTACTATGATCTTATAATAAGAATATTGCTAGAAAGAGATCTAGAATGGAAAAAAATATGGATCCAAATAGAAAAAAAAAACTTGTTTTGACTTTAGCATTTACTAATAACTTTTCTACAATGAGTGGTTGCTTCCACTGAAATAAAACTTAGAAGATTTGAACTTAATTGTGGTAGAGGATCTCAATTAAGAGATAGGCTACATTGGATGAAAGGATATAAGGGATACAAATTATTTTTTAGTTAGCTCAAACATATTTACATTCTCGAGATTGGATAATATCTATCTTTGATCAAGAGAGGTAGTTACATGAAAACTCTAATGATATTACACCCATTTTCCTCCAACATTACAAATAATTTTTAATTGATCTAGTTGAAGGAGATCCACATCAAGATATAGTGAAAATTTATGGGCATAACGATTATATATTTTTTAACATATATAAAATGCATGGTTGGATTAGTGAGATATTTATAACAATTATTGAATATGAAGTCAAAATTTATTAGATTTGATTCTTAATAAATTAGTTTGAACGATTCAATTTATAGCTTTATACAAGCTATAAGTTTAAATAGTTTGATGGTATCTAAACTTTATACATATAAAAATATGATAAATGTCTAATTAATTTTCTTTCCAATCTATAATTTTTTGATGTTCTTCGCTGTATAATTGAGATGATTCACTCATATTGTAATGATAAAATTCATCCTCTTTATGAGATTCTTATGGAATATTGATATTCTAGTGTGAATTCTTAATTTTAGACATATCTTAACTAGATAAATTTAGGTTCAATGAAGGCAATAGAACTTTTTTTTCACTTACATAATCCTATTTTGAAGTTAATTTATGTTAACTATTAGATTAATATTTTTATCCCTAATTATTTTCAAATAATTTTATACTAATCTTTGTATTCTTATTCTTTCTTTCATCGTTTCACAATTGAAAATTTGAACCATTTAAGAATGCTATGTTATAGATTATAGTTGTCTTCCAATTATTTTTAAATTTTTAATGGTATGAAAATATTATTGATGAGTAGATGAATTATTACAGCTATTTTAGATTTTTATTCCCTTTATCTAGATATATTATTTACCAAAGTCTCATTGCTCTTTTAGGTGTACTATATATATATATATAACATGGAAAATGTAGATCATGTTCCACCTGAGCTAGATTATTTGTTTGCAAATACTAATGATGAGATTAAAAAATTGAGAGATTCATTAGCACAGGGTGCAAACCCAGGGATATATAGTGAACCATGTAAATATTGCATAGTCTAAAAAAACTAAAAGATGAACTTGAGAGGACTAGTGCATATTCCCTAGATAGAGTGGTTGTTATTCTTTCCTGCATGCGGGAATAAGTACATGGTGACGTTCCCATTAAACAAATACAGGATAGTATTAGAAAAGAAATGATAAAAGCCACTTTTTTCCATTTTATCAAAATGTGCATAAGGTTAGGGGATACCAGGTCACTAGATGTGTCGATCATGCTATGGCCTCATTGATCTACCCATGATTTCTCATAGCACATGGTCTATACCCAAACAATGACCAAATTCCATTGTATTTTGTTCAGTAGTTGTATGTTTAGGTCCATTTGGACCTCAAAGTTAACTACTTGGACATTCCACCATATGTTGGTCAGGGGCATGGTAGGATTGCTGATAGGACCACCTATCATCAAGCAGATAGACCACCCCCAATGTTTAGGGTATTGGTTGGTGAGAGGTTTCCTGCTCTCACCCCAACTCTAGCCCCCATAGTAGATGAGGTTGTTGTTGCTTCCCAAAAGGAAGCAATTGACACTGTAGGTGACATTACGGTTGCTACCACTAGGATATCTGATGATAATGTAGGTCAATATTTGATGGCAAAAAATTACCAATCCATGCCATTTTTAGCACAGTGGACCATCATGGATCCTTTTATAGTGGTCAACATCCCTACTCCTACATAGCTTGATGCGCTTACAAGAGATATGGCACACATGACTCTGCATTGTTTGGTTGAGGACTTGTTGGAGGCATATGACAACATTGCATCAGACAATGGGATTGGTATAGAGCATGTTAGAGATCATTTGAGATGTAGAGGTCATTTAGTTCCAGGATCCCATCACTCTCATCTGAGCACTAGTGTGCATTAGGATCCACCTATAGTTCATTCGGCAACTGCACAGGCTATGGGTTTTATTGATATGTTGATTGGTTCTGGTTCATCATCACCAATGCCATCTCACCTTCATAGTCCTCTACATTCATCATTCTTGGCATGACATGGGATAGATCGAATGGATGCAGATGTTGATTTGTTGCTTGATTGTTTGGTGGATATGGTGTAGGCGACCATTTCAGAGGATTTAGGTCATCTGATATCAGATGATGTGCATGTATCTATGCATGTGCATGTTTCAATTCTTTTTTCATTATTTATTTTTATGTTTTTAACTAGATATTCATGTAAGTTGATTTATATATGTATATATATTGTTGCATGTGGACATACCTCATATCACTCCTAGCCTTGGTCTAGATCGTGTGCATGATCAATATGACTCTATGGATGAATTTGTTGCTAGTGGACATGTGAGTGTATATGTACATGCAATATTTATGTATGCATAGATCTAGATTGATATTTAAAAATATAAGTCAATTTTAAAATAAGTTTCATAAAATTTATTTAATATAAATTATATGTATTTAACACATCCTGTACACAATTTTATTTGTAGGGCTCAGCACATCCATTAGAGCAGGACCGTTCTCATTCAGATGGCAATTTGACTAGGAGTAGAAATTCATATTAGGCCATGCACACTAGATTTATGATCTTTACCACATGTATTTGCTTATACATGATGATCTTTAGTATTTGATATTTGATGATCTCTAACTTACATTTTCTTATATGATATACATACATTTACTTATTTGTTGATCTTTAGTATTTGACATTTGATGATCTTTAATTTACATTTTTTCTTATATGATATGTACATATATTTTCTTATATGATATATACATACATTTACATCTTTTCTTATAATATACGTTATGTTTATATGTATTGAATCCCTTTACATGTAAGTACATGTGTTTGCTTATGGTTTAAACATGTTTACACATAATATATGTATGCATTTGCTTTAAATATTCAATAAACATACATGTTTTCTTATTTTATGATCTCTTACAACTTACATTTCCTTATATTCAATATACATTTGATCTCTAGTAGAATTTTAGGGAAATCAATGCCACTTTATAATTAAGTTCATTCATATTGATCACAATAAATATTTTTTTTAAAATGACTTAAGCAACATGAACGATTGAGTTGAGAACACGATATAATATTTTTGACAAGTAACTTGAAATTCACTTTAAATATAAAGAATAAAGTTCAATTCAAATGATACCTCTATTATATGTTTTTGACAAATAGCTTGAAATTCAATTCAAATATAATGAAGAAAATTTAATCCAAATTATACCTCTATTAAACATTTTTGACAAGTAACTTGAAATTCAATTCAAATATAATTAATAAAATTAAATTCAAATTATACCTCTAATATACATTTTTGACACTTTAACAAAATTCTAAAATTATTAGATATGTTGTGCATACCTATGAATTAAATAAGAACAAACTCCACAATGAAATAACTTGTTTGTTTACTACTTGATTCATTTAAACTAGGATCTAGTTATTCCATGTACACTAGAATAATTTTTTTCCCATCCCATATGCATATAAATAGAAGCTTATTTTTCATTATTCTGGATATCAAATTGCAAGATTAATTCTCATTTATATCACTTGGAGCGCAGATTTTGGAGAAGTTTTGCACATTTATCAAGGAGGAAAATATTGGAGCTCGACAACTTTTCATTTTTATCAATCAAGGAAAATTTTGGAGGATAATTTAACTAAGTTGGTAGAGGACTTGTTTTGAGTCATCTTTAAGTTGAAGAAGAAAATGGGACAACAAAGAAAGAAAGAAAAAATGCTTCTCAATGAAAATTGTCAAAAGAAGAAGAAAATAAGAGGCATGAACAAAACTTGGAAAATTATCATAGAAAGAAACAAGGTCCATGCTTGTTTCTTCTCTCTCTCACTCTCAAGTGTGTGTTTAGTACTTTTACTTTGAAAAAACATGAGTATTCAGTTCATGGGATGTAATCCATAATTTGTGCATTACTCCACCCAATAATTTGGTTAGTACACCTAAACATAAATTTGTATGTGCATACATTTTGCATTGGCTTTCTTATTAAAATTAGAAATGTTTAATGTATGACCATTTTTCAACTTACAATACCCCAACTTAAAATGTACTCTTAAACTAAAATATTGTACATTAAATCCTTCCCTACAAACCTTACACTTATCATTTACCAATACCTTTGTTTAATGTTTTTGTCATCACATTATCATTGTTGAGTATTGAATCTACACCATTTTCTCTTTACTTTGTTCGTGAAGAAAATGATAGTGTACTTCAATACATGCTTAGTTCTCCAATGAAACCTTAAATTTTGTGTCCCTCACTATGCCACTTTTATTTTCATAATTTTTTCAACCACATTAATTATTTTATGGCTTTGTAAATTCCTATATATTCTAACTTTTCACTTTGAAGAAACTAGTATTTTTTCTTAATTATTCATGAATTTGGGTTTTGTTTTATGTCCCATAAATTTTTAACTTTTTTCATCTTAGCACATATTGGAAATTTATTTGAAACCTTGAAACATCTTATAGCCCAATTTTGTTGGGGTTCTTTGGATCACCTTGTTATACTCTAAGGGTTTCCTTTGGTATATCACTAGCCTAAAAGTTTTAAGTCACTTGTATGCATAATCCTCAAACTTTGATGCTTGGCATGGAATTTGACCTATGTGTATCCTATCCTTGGCTATGAATTTATCAATTTGTTTTCATACATGTGCATGTAGTTGTTTTGTGTATTTGGTATTTTCTTTTCATTACTTCAATGATCTCAAATTATTTTTATGTTTTATGCTCTAGGGATTCCTCAAGCTGGAGTCGAGCCAAATCTAGATATTGGATCAAATGAATCCATTGAAGAAAATAGGGACCTTGAAGTTAGGAGGAGACCTAAGTTCAAACAATGCTTGTTGGAGAGGGATCAAGATCACTTCCTTCTATTGGTATGGATGAGCATATAAAACTAGCACAAACTTCTCTCACTTATAGCATCATGTTTTATCAGTTTGTTTGCTTGCATACATAAACTTCACTTATATAACATCAGATCTCTCACTTTTTTTTGCAAAATATTTTGTGACATGTAGGAAGGGCTCAACAAGAAGGAATTTTTCATGCTCAAGTCGAGCCAAATCTAGACATTGGATCAAATGAATCTACTCAAGAATGCATGGTCCTTGAAGATAGGGAGGAGGCACAATTTCAAACAATGCATGTTGGAGAGGGGTCGGGATCACTTCCTCCTACTGGTATGGATGAGCATATAAAACTAGCTGAGAAGGTGAGGAAACGAATTTCTCATAGAAATTTAGATCATTTACTTGAAATGGATATGGAGAAACTAAAATATTATGCCAACCAGCCTTATAATAAGAGAAAGAGGTCAATGACTAAATCTGTAAATGGAATGATCAATCATCATTTCAATCATCTTGATACACTTGAAAAAACCCAATTGTTATCACATTTTCTTCTTCGTGATGAGCTCAAAAAGTCATTACAATTGTTGGTTTTACATTCAGCATCAAATAAGAAGAAACACATGGGATTACAAAAGGATATTGTTTAAAATGTTAAAAAGGGTTTAGATTCCATTGGGAAAGGATCTCGATCAATGGATAAGGCCACTACAAGAAGGGTGATGTTGACATCTATTGTACATCAAGATATAGCAAGAAAAAGGAAAATTCATGCACTTTCAACTGAAATCGGTTATAGTAGAACCACATTGATAAAATATGAGAAAAAGGGAAAGTTTTTGGATGAGAGTTTAGAAGGAAATTGGGCAATTATGTGTAGAGCTCCCCGTTTTGATAGGATTGAAGATGTTGTTAGGAACTTGGTCTCAGGTTTTTGGCATGATCAGACTCGTCCACCATCAAATACTAGAGATGTTATGAGACATAAGATTGGACCTAGTATTTATGAAAATAATATCAAACATTGGCTAGACATAACACAATTTGAGATGTATATGAAATTTTGTAATTCATATCCTCATATAAATATTGGGCAAACAATGTTTCAAAGGTTAAAGCCATATTATGTGAAGATAAACAAGTTTTTTGAAACTTGTTGTTGTTATAATATTTAATTTGATCTCTACTATCAGGTGTTTCAAAAGATGAGAGAAGAAAGATGTGGGTTTCAAAATGCACCTCCTAAACAGGAAATTTTGTTCATAAAGTCTATATTATGTGATCATGAAAATGGACCTCAAATAAACTACATAAAAGGAATTTGTGAGACATGTGGAAATTTGGCCAAATTTCCTTCAAGAATTGAGGATACTAACCTAACAAAGACAGTAAATTGCAAGAGGTAAGTACTATTTTTAAAGAGTTTATTTGTTTCAATTTCTCATAGATTGTTATTTGGATTCTCTTTGATGTAATGTTTCATTGATTGTGTGGTTTATTAGTTATCCACATATTTTACTAATACAAGTACAAGTATGTAAAGTTACAAACAAATTTTGTGGAAGAATCCACAAGGTTGAACTATGCAGAAGAGGAGATTCCCATTGGAAAATTTATGGAAGATTTTCAAAAATTGATACGACCATACATACAACATTCCTTTTTTGCTAAGTGGCAAGCACAAAAATTCCAAACATTGAGAGATACTTTCCCACGTAGAACATTTCTATCAGTAGTTGAATTTGCATAAAATTACTCCTTTGTACATCAAAAGGAGATTCAATCAGAGTATTACTTTTCAAAGTCGATCACTATTATGGTTCATGTGTGTTATCGACATGCACAATCAGAATTAGATGGTGTTGAGAGTACAAATGAAGAACAATACAATAAGAAATAATATCACTTTTATATTAGTGATTATAAAGAGCATGACACACTTTTTGTCCAACATTTCTTTACAATATTTTTGAGAATTTGAGAAACAGGGGTGTAAAATTTGAAAATCATTTTGTATGGTCAGATGGATGTGGGGCACAATTCAAATCTTCAAGGCCATTCTATGCACTTTGTAGATATCATAAAGTCTACAAAATACCACATGTTTGGAGTTTTTTTGAGAGTGGGCATGGAAAGGGTGAGCATGATGGAGCAAGAGCTTGCATCAAACAAGCTTTAAGAAAGCATCAAATGAGTTATCCAGAAGATCATCTAGACAATGCACATGATGTTGTTGAATGGTGCAAGAAACTCTTTTCATAAAATGTGGTCGACACATCTTCAAGAACAAACCGACACATTCCACATAGATCTACTTGTTTTGGGAGATATCAGGTACCTATAAATTGTATTAAATAAAAAAATTGAATTTATTTAAATTTAATATATATATACATATTTGTTGACATAATTTTTTTGTTGTACATATGTATCTAGGTGTCGATAGAAGATCAATGCATGGATGCAAGAGGGTAGAAAAAACAAGATCTTTGCATTGTGTTAGGAGTTAAAATGGTCGCCATGGATGGATATTAGACACAAGGGATTACTCTTTTTTTTGCACTGAGTGCATTGAGGGAAACTTTGATTATGCATGAAACAATCAAGAACTTGGATATGTTGGTAAATGGGATACGGTGCCACTAGTTATTTCAGAAACATATGATGAAAATGAGGAAGAAAGATTTGAATAAATTCCTTTGATTTCAATTGATTATGACCATGTTTTAGGATTGGTTAGAAAAGGTACACATGTGTAAGTTTTCAATAATTTAAATATTATATATATCTAGTTAATGATCTTTAGAGACATTTCTAATTTTTTTAAATTTTTTGTGTGTAAATTTAGTGTAGAGGAGATGTTTTTGTAGTCATAGCAGAGCCTGGAAACATCGAAGGTGTTAGCTATTAGTTATTGTGTTGCACAGAAGAGAGGAATAAACTAACACAACCTGAAACAAGTGATGGAATGTCATTTCCCATAGGTGAGTTTGAATTTAAAATTTTACATACATTATATTCACATGTGCACATTACATTATAAACATTAAATATATATTGTACAAACCATGAGCAGGAAAAATTTTGCACACATTCATATGTCTTACCTTAGGTTCATGTTTACCATGCAAGTTATGTTGTAGTGCAAGGGACATATCTAAAACAACTCAAAGTTTTTCAGCATGGGATTCATTTTGTTGACTATCAGCCTGATAGCAAGGTATATCACTATAGTCACTTAATAATTTCTACCACTCTACATCTTCATGCAGTTCCACATGAATGTGGCCGAAGAAAATGGAGATTAGATAGTGATGATCATCAAAAAATTCTACATGTTATTGAAGAGCGGGTTGAACCAGAATCTTTGACTTAGATTATATCCATGGTTTTCAAGTTCACTTGTAACCCTATACATGTTGAAATGAGAGCTTATAGTAACTTGTACATAGTTGTAAATCATTTTGTGTAAATTACATTTATTTGTACATATTTGTTCCATGGAAAATTCTTAAGTTCAAGAATATTTGATAGCATCATCTCTCACTTTTTTTGGTTGCATGTAAACCCATATATATGCTGTCAATCCTTATTTGAAACGTAGTGATTTTTTTTAAAATAATTTTTCCTAAATTACAATTATGTGTACATATTTGTTCCATGGAAAATTCTCAAGTTCATGAATCTTTGATAGCATGATCTCTCACTTTTTTTGGATGCATGTAAACCTACATATATGCTTTCAATCCTTATTTGAAATGTAGTGAATTTTTTTAAAATCATTTTTCTTGAATTACAATTATATGCAACTTATATTTGTTTCATGGAATTCTTAAGTTCAAGAATCTTATATACAGTTATATACAACTTATATAATTTGTTCCATCAAATTGTTCCATGGGAAACTATGTAAATTTTAAAATTAATTATTATCTAATTATAAAATTATTGTACACATATATAAAACATAAATCAATGCAACTAAAA
>VDFB02058242.1:598220989-598269907 GCA_007258455.2 Sequoia sempervirens
ATTCACACTTTTGAATTCAATCTCTTCCCTTATCATTGTTATTGTTCCTTATTATTATGATTGGGCATTAGATTCATGTTGATCTTGAGATTTTAATTTCCCACCGGTTGTTCCACATTTATGATTTTTGTCAATGAGGGTCTCTAATAAAGTTTTTCAACCTCATACACCAAGGGCTTGTGTGTCCCTTGATCTTGTGGAAATCAAAAAGGTGATTTCATTGTACCACAATGGTTTGACCAAGGGTTCTTACTAGTTGTCATAAGTGGGGATTGTGATGAGTTTTTCGTCCACTAGTCTCTTCATGATGGATTCAGTTGATTCCCCAAGGGCTATGTATTTCTACTTGAGGGAGTTTTTGTTTCACTAGGGTGCCCCCCTTTAATTGTTCACATTGTTGACTATTTGATTTTTTGGATATGGAGTCATAGTTTCAGCCTGCTAATTATTTTTGGGTTCCTATTGGGGTGTTGGTGTGTTTTGTCAAGGTGCGCCGATGACAACTTTGGCATCGACAACACCATTTTCGGTGATGTTTCTATTTTTTTCCCATGTGTGAGGTTTGTAATTATAGCTAGTGGATGGATGATTTTTTTGGGATATGCAGGTGTCCCTCCTTATGCAGTAAGGGATCATTCAATGTTAAGTGCCTTGGAGAACAATTGGTTGTATGTGGTGATACCTTGCATCTTGAGATGGAATGCCAAGGTTCCCTCTAGATTGGAGATGATTGTGCAAACTTGTTATTCTGGCATGACCCATTTGCTCCTATTGGCCTTGGATCACCATCGTTGTAGGAAGGAAGTAAATTATTTATTTTTACCTATTTAAGAGTTGATAGTTCCTATAGATTGACATCAATAATCGTATATGGAATGTATTTTTTTATGAATGCATCTACTACCTCCCTGAACCTATTGATGTCCTGAGGGAGGCAAGAAAATCACTCCATGGCTTGGCCAACCAAACTTCTAGGAAATAGCTACATCAGGTATGTATCGTCATATGTGACTTCCATGCAATGCACTTGGAATTCCTTGATGTGATCTTCAAGGTTTCCCATCCCACGATATTTATCAAATTTGGGGATTTCAACTCCCTTTGGGAATGGTTTCATTACAAGGCTCCTATCAAATGGATAAGGACACAAGTTGATGGGTGTCTTTGTGGTTTTCCCTTACTAAAGATCAAGCACTTGTTGCGAGAGAAGCTTGATTTGTGTTGTTACATCATCTTGCAGATCAAGGGGTGGAATGAAGGTGTTCTATGGTGGTTCAATTGTTAGAGGGATGGGTAGATTGGTTGGTGTGTTGGTGGATGGTGTTTGCATGTTTTGTTGCACCAAGTATTCTTGTAATTGATGTTGTACCAACAACACTTGTTGTTGGTCCTATTGTTGTTGTGCTAATAATGCCTACTATTGAGCTTGTTGTTATTGTTGTTGTACCAACAATGCTTGTTGTTTGGATAATAATTGTGATGCTTCTTTTTGCTCTTGGTATTGCTTCAGCACTTGTTGGTATGCTTGTTGTTGGGCTGCTTGTTGTGTGAGGTACTGTGCTTGCACCTGTGTCTGTGCTTGTTCTTGTGTTTGTTGAGATTGGTATTGGGCTTGATCTTCCACTTGTGCTTGAGCCTGAGCTTTTGCTTGTTGGGAATATTGTACAATTTTTGTGGCTTTTGTGGCTTATGTAGCTTTTGCATCTTGAGTGGCTTGCACTGTTTGTGCAGCTTGTGCAATTTGTGTGGCTTGTTGTGCTTTTTGTGATTTTTATGCAACCAATTGTGCTTGTGCTTACTGAGTGACTAGTTGTGCAGCTTGCCGATTCTAGATTTGTTGGAGTGCCTTTTGATAGGCAGCTTGTTGAGTGGCTTGTAATGCAATGCTATATTAGTTTGATGTGTTTGAGTTTGGTGGCAGTGATGTTGGTGGATTTGTAATGTTGTTTGTTGTTGTAACAAGAAGCATTGTCATGTTGATGGTGGGGATTTGTGTGGTAGATGGTGTGACTGATATGCTTGGTCCTTGAGAGACCATGTTTTGAGGTATTTGGGGGATGCTTGATGATGTGATGGTTTCTTGTGTTATTGGGGTGGTGGTCATTTGTTGTTGTGATGTCTATGGAAATATGGGAGGATTCATTATGATGTTTTGAATGAGTGGTGGCAACAGAGGTATCCCCAAACTGAGAGGTGATGTTGACGACAAGGGTGGAAGTGATGGAAAAGTGAGTGGTATAATCCCTTAGGGAAATGATGAAAATTAAGGGTCAAAGATGCCCCCTGGTCCAAATAAGTCACCTTCTCCTTGTGAGTTCATAGGGAGGGAGGTTTGGGGTGTTGCATGAAATGATGATGATGGGTCATTGGGATCTTGAAAGGTGAGGGGGACATATGGATGCAATGGATTTTGGGGGATGGGTTACCCCAAGATAGTGTTTGTGTCCAAATCCTGATTATTCACAAGCGGGTGTGTTTGTAGTGCATTGAGAAATGTGCTCCCTTTGTTAACAATGGGTTGAGTTGGAGCAATGGATGATATAATTTGGGGGATGCTTTGGGTGATGTTGTGGAATGGAGATGTGGATGAAATCAGGAGTGTGGATGAGATTGGAGGAATGACCCCAAGAGGTTGTTCCACAATGGTGCTCACATCATAATCAAAAGGGAGTTTAGCCCCTTGTTTTGCTAATTCAAGCATATATTCTGAGGGATGGAGTTTCATCATGATATTGGCAATCCTATGATTCTCGGGATTTTTTACCATTTCAATGATCTCATCTTGTGTTATCTTGAAGGAATTATTGGTAATATCCTCTACTTGTCCTTCCTCTTGAGGATTTTGTTACAATGGAGGAAGCTTTGTTAGGGGATTGCTTGATCCAACAGGATTGATTTCAGAATTGGTTTGGCTTAGGTCACTTGAAGTTGATGTTTCTTTGTTGTTCTCCATATTTTTCTTGTGTTGTGATCTTGTTTGAACCATAAAATGAGGCTCAAAAGAGAAAATCTAGGATGATTAAAGATCAAAGGTGTAATGGTGAAATGTGTGAAAGATGGATGATATGGATGATTGAAATTTTAGAAGATCTTGAGGGGAATGGTAGACTTTTTTAGGACTTTTCAGATTTTGATTTGTTTGATTTGATTTAATTTGATTTTGGATTCTTGGATTTTGATTTTGACCTTGATTTGGTTTTAGATTTGTTTTGATTTTGGATTTGGATAATGAGCAAATAGATCCCAAGATGTTGGATGTTACCTATGGGATAAACTTGCTCACAAGATGATAATTTGACTAAGTGTAGGGAGAAGGATGCATCTACCCACACCTAACCAAACAAAGATGATTTGATGATTATTTCAACTAAGCATATGGAGAAGGATACATCTACACATACCTAGCCAAAAACAAGATGATTTGATGTTTGATTCATGGATTTTCCAAAAAGTCTAGCATGAAGGGATGGTTTCAATATTTTCAAGAGTTGTTGGTGAGATGATTTTGGTTTGACATTTGAAGGATGGATGAAGTTTGAATTTGATCCTATGTGTACCTACAAAGATTCTTGTTTACAAGACCTCAATTTTGAAGAACACACTTTACTCTAAACAAGATACTCAAATTGTTGAAAAGGTCTCAGATTCTGACAACAATAAAATGAGTACAAATTGGGATTGTTTCGTAAAGCTCTTCTATAAAAGTTGAAAATCAATCTTTGTCTGAATTTGTAGAGTGTTGAGAGACACTTTTTATGAGCTTTAGGACTAAGAGCTTTGATCTTGGGTTTTCAAATTTTGATATTTTTAGAAATAATTTGATGAGGCACATTTGTGAGATTCAATTGTTCTTAGCTTTTCTTAGTGACTTAATTTTACCACAAAAACTTCATGATTAGGTTTTGAAACTAGATGTCTAATGTCTTCACTTCTTCTCATCCCACAAAGTGTATCATGTGGGAATCGTGGAAATAAAGGAAAAAGTTACCTATTGTTTACTTTAGTGGGAGAAAATTGAGATGAAATCCAAATACCTAGAAACCTCTAAGGATATCAATCCCAAGGGAAAGCAATAGCATGTGAATTTTTTCAAGGATATTTGCTTCTCCTAAAGGATTTGAGATTTTACGCTAATGTTAAATGTTTGTTTTCCAATGTTTTTGATCAAGCAAAGTGTTTTGATTTCAAGAACATGTGCAACCCTATGGATATTTGAGATAATATTTGTTGAGTCCCCACTCAGATAGGTCTAGCTACGCCTACTTTCAACAAATGGTTAGATGGTTGACCACATAGGATCCCCCTTATAGTGCATTCGCTTCTCAGGTAAACCAAGCATCAATATCCACAAATCTCCCATGGCATACTTTCCATCTCTACTAAAATTCATAAAAGTGTGGGGCAGATTCAAAACGACAGTTCTTATACCAACAAATAGATAAGGATTTTGGCCTTTCTAAATAAGGGGTTTTAATGCAGGCATTCCATTTGTGGGGGGAAATCCTCGTGATACTTTCCTTTCCTCAAGTACCCACACTTATATCCTAGGTGGAAGTCACTTGGCTTTAGCATGTTCTCGGTTGGTTCATTCCCTTGGGTGATTACTTTTTCCCACAAGGAATATCCTTTAAGATAACACAAAAGTGAGCAAATGCATTTGTAGTTTGATCAATCTTTGTTGAGAAACAAATAACACGCGCAATATGCTACACTCACACTTGCAATATTTGTTCAATTTTAGGATCCAAATTGAAGCATGTGGGTAATCACAAGTACACAAATTAATGTCACCAAAAATCCTTTTGATTCTCAAGATCACCATGAGGTGTGAGATAAGTGCATACATCTTTTTGATGGTATTACTTTGGGTAAGTTTTTACAAAACAAAGATGCACATTTTCATTTTAAATCCACAAAGCAATGATTTGATTCTTTTTAAAGCACCAATATGAGATATGAAAGTTGTTTTGTTCAATTGTTAACCTTAAACCAAATCTAGTAAGTTTTTCTAAAGTTATTTTTAACCCTTTTCCTTGTTCATTTTAAACCCCAATTGAAAATTACTGAGTCCTAAAAGCTTGAAGAGGTAAAATCCTTAAGTTTGGAATTATAACTGCTTCCAAAAGAAAAGTGTCTAAAGACACTTGATACAATTGGATAAATGATGTTTATACTTCAAACTCCTCTTTTTCTCCCTCCTTACTTTCCACCTACAAAACTAATCAACTCAAGAAAAATAGAGACATAAACAAGTTAATAGCTCCAAATGATCAATAGTAAAAATGTAAATGTTGAAAAAAAATTCAAACTTGATCTTTTACTCCACCCTAGTGGCGCAAACCGCATATGTGACATAGTTTGAGCAAATCAATGGTGTTGCATAGTGTTGCTAGGCTTGCAAGTGACGCTCTGTAGCATGACAAAGAGCATGATAGCGACACAATTTTGATCAGTGAAACTATTTGAAGTTTTTAAAAGCTAGAGCTAGAAATAGGTCTAGCCTTGTAGTTTAGAATTTTGAATTTTTTGGGCAGGAAGGTTCGAGCGACAAAATTTTGAGTTTTTAGCATCACTATATGGCATTTCTGGGCTGATAGCGATATTGTATGGCATCACTGGACTGATAGCGGTGATGTATGGCATCACTGGACTAATAGTGATGCAGTTTCCTATAGACACCAAAAAAACACAAAATAGCATGGAGTTTTGTTAAAAAATGTGATTAGGACTTGAGATTTTCCCTCCTAGTGCCAAATGTAGAACCCCAATCTTATACCTACACAAACACAAGAAAAAAATGCAATATTAGATCAAATGCAAGTAAGAACCAAAATTCCCCATGAAATTCATTTGCAATGCTCAAATAGGAAAGAAAATGAAGAAAATGAACTAAGAAAGAAATGAAATCCTATTTTAAGATGAAAACTCTCAATCCCATGGTGGAATTGGTGCCAATTTGATGTGGAAAATTAGCCCTTTCCCAACTCCTATGCAAGCTTGATGAAGATTTTTGGATGATTGAAGCTCCTTGATGAAATTTTTGACATAACCTTTACAAGGAAATCATAAACATGATGAACAATTGATATGAAATGGATAAAATTATCTCAACGTGGAAGGAGAGTAAACTTTTCTCTAATTTGTGGATCCAAATGCAAAGAGAATCCTTCTATTTATAGAAATACAAGATGAAGAAATGAGAAAATGGATGAATGTGGGATCATTCAACATCCAATGGGAAAATGCCACTTGTCAAGATGTGAAATGGAGGAAGCTTGAGCATATTCTTTTGATGAATGTACACAATAAATGATATTAGGTGGAATTTGAAATTCATGAAATGACCTTGTTGGAGGGAGAAAGGAATGAATTAAATGCCACTTGGCTTAATGCACAAGGACATGTAAGAGGAGGTAAATGCTTTGTTTGAAGGACAAATCCACTTGGAGGTATTTTCAAATTTTGAGGAATATTCCCCTAAAGATGCCATGTTGAGAGAAAATAAGGATTCAATAAATCAATTAAGTGCGTTTTCATGTGCAAGTGGCAAAATCTAGAGGATTGGAGTGATTAAGATTAAATTAATCAAGATTTGATTAATTTAATGAGGGATTAGATGATGTGAGAATTTGATTTAGATTTATGGATTGATTTAAATCAAAGTTGAGCGGAAAATGATTTAGAATTCATTAAATAAATATTTTTGATTTATTTAACTAAAGAGGGTTAATGATGTTAGATTAAATTAAATAAAGATTGATATAATTTAATAGACAAAATTTAGGGATTTAATCAAATAAAATGGATTATTCAATTAAATAAAGAAATAAGGTTTAATTAAATAACATTGATTTATTTAATTAACAGGAGATAGTGACTTAATTAGAGAAATTGACTTATTCAATTAAGAGATGAAAGGTGATGACAAGATAAGAAGATGATTCAAGATAGCATGATGTTAGTAAATCCAGATCAAGTGTGTCAGTATTTTTTCCATGTCTACACACATTTATTCATCTTTTTAAGCATTTGATATTAAACATTTCAATTATGATAATTTCATTCGAACGGTTTAATTAATCATTGTAATCAAATAGCATTCATTAGAAATTGTTGTAGATCCTAATACAAATCATTTTCACATGACTTCTCTCTCTCCCTGTTTGACATCAATGGTAGAGGATAAATATTTTGTACTGTTCTCCTCATTTGACATAGAACTGAGATACTTGCAACTACTTTGAATACTCCCATTAGGAGTGCACACCAACTAACTCAACAACCTCGATACAATGATAACATATATTCCATACTACAACAATGTCACTACCTACTCCCCCTAAGAGGTAGCCACCAGCATGAATTGAGACAAAGAATGAATCCATAGGTCCATTGGACTAATGAATCTCCATATGCATTTAGTTCAAAGAAGTAGGGGCAATAACCCCCAACTTCTCTCAAAGATACTCAAAAGTATCCTTAAGAAGAGCCTTAGTAAATATGTCAGTAATTTGATCCTTTATAGGTACATATTCAAGCTTTACTTCATTCTCTATGACCTTATCTCTCAAAAAGTGATACCTAATTGTCATATGCTTTGTTCTTGAATGCATCACATGATTCTTTGAAATATTGATTGCACTTACATATTATCAAAAAAGATAGAAATAGGCTCATCATACACTACTCTGATATCCTTCAATGTATGTCTCATCCATAATACATGTATGCACCAAGATGTTGTTGCAATATACTCAACATTTCTAGTAGATAAGGAAACAAAATCTTGTTCTTTCTTAGCCATGATACCAATATATATCCAAGAAATAATGCACCACCACTAATACTTTTCCTGTCATCAACACAACTAGCCCAATTTTTATTTGTATAAGCACTCAATGTGAAATCAATATCATTAGGATACCACAAGCCATAGTCTAGAGTGCCCTTCAAATATATAAATTATATCTTTTTCACTATTGCAACATGTGTGTCTTTAGGATCTTCTTGAAATCTAGCCACAAGACAAGCTACATACATGATATCCAATCTAGTAGTAGTTAGGCATAGTATTCCACCAATCATAGATCTATACTTTCTTTGATCAACCTTAGGGGATTAATCATCCTTACTCAATTTGCAACCAGTAACCATAGGGGTGCATACCAATTTGGAGTTTCATCCATTCCAAAACAATTCAACATCTCTCTAACATACATTGATTGTGAAATGAATATGCTTCTATCTGTTTGATTGATTTATATCCCAAGGAGGAAATTCATCTCCTTAAATATAGACATATCAAACTGTTTCTGCATCTCATCTACAAACTTCCTACATAGCTTCATTGCATCCAAATATTATGTCATCAACATACACAACCACTATCAAGATTTGATCTTCTTCAAGTTTAAAGTAGAGATTACTATCCGTAGTGCCCTTGTTGAATCCTTGTTGTATCAAATATTTGTCCAACCTTGTATACCAAGCTCTATGAGCTTTCTTTAATCTATATAGTGCTTTCAATTTGTAGACCATATTTGGTTTATCTAACAACTAAAATACTTTCTATTGTTCCATGTAAAACTTTTCTTCCAGCTCTCCATTCAAGAAAGCAGACTTCACATCCATTTGATAAACTTTAAAGTTCTTATGTGCTGAAAATACCAAAAACATCCTAATTGCTTCCATTCTAGCACCAGAGAAAATGTCTCCTCAAAGTCTATTCCTTCAACTTGTGTATAGCCCTTACATACAAGCCTTGCCTTGTTCCTTACCACTTCTCCATTCTCATTCAACTTGTTTCTAAATACCCAGTTAATTCCAATAACATTTTTATTTTCAAGTCTAGGAACAAGTTCCCAAGTCTAATTCTTTTCAGTCTACATAAGTAATTCTTCCATTTCCTTCATCCAATGTTTATCTTTACATGCTTCAATCATTTTTTTTAGTTCAATTTTAAAAACTAAGCATAAATTTATCTCTAATTCAATAGATCTTCTCCTCTTCAACATGCTTTTTCTTTTGCTCCAATGATTTTTTCTTTAGAATAATTTCTCTATACATACTTAGGGGTCTTAGGGGTCTTTTTTGAGACTTCTTCCTCTTCATTTTGTAATTCTTTTTCCTTAGCTTCTTCTTCTTCTTCTCTTCAAGTAGGGTCATTTGACTCATATCCATCTATTACACCAAAAATTCCAGATCTTCATCAACCTTAACAATTGCACTTTTAAAAAATCATTCTTAGTATTTTGTTGCACTAGTAGAATTTGACAAATAAATGACTACTTGATTGTAATTCTTAGTCACATGACTAAAACTTTTAGTCACGTGACAAACAATAGTAGTATTTGGAAAATAAATGACTAATTTGGTCATTTATAAGTGACTAATTTGGTCATGGTAAAATCACAACTAAATGACTAAATAAATGACTAAATAAATAATTAAATAAATGTGTTCATTATTAAAATATTTTCCATAATTTTCATTTTAATAAACATACTCTAAAACCTTCGTCAAGACTTTATCTTCAATCATAGCCCACCATAATTAATAATAAAATATTACAAATAAAATTACTAATAGATATTTTGTTTTGTGGTGTCATCGTATGAACACCAAAGTTTCTTCTAAATTGATGAAAAACCACCAAATTATCACAAGTAAAAATTAAACAATATGATATTAAAGTGGATAATTCAAAAATTATTTTGAATTAATGGAGTGGATTGTATTATAATATAATATAATAATAATATATTATATTACAATACAATACAATATAATATAATATAATATAATATATATATGTGTGTGTGTATTATATTATATTATATGTATTATATGATATTAATATTATATTATAATATTATATAATATAATTATTATATTATAATTATAATATAAAATTAATTTTTTTTAGGCAAAGGTCGTGAGGCCACAAATTATATTAATATAAATGAATTAAATTAAATTGCATATTCATTTTAAAATAATTAAAATATAGTATTTAAATATAAAAGCAACCTTTCTATTTTATTTTTTATTTTTTTGCATGCAGATCATTTTATATTCTAAAAATAAACTACATTCTAATTTTTAAAAAAATATAGAACATTTTGAAGTAAAAAGCTATTGATTTATATCTTTTTAATATGTTGGGAAGGAAATAAATCTCTACTTTTAGACTTTAAAATAGTTAAAATATAGTATTTAGATATAAAAGCAACCTTTCTATTTTCTATTCTAAAATTAAACTACATTCTAATTTCAAAAAAATTATAGAACATTTTGAAGTAAAAATCTATTGATTTATATCTTTTTAATACGTTGGGAAGGAAATAAATCTCTACTTCTAGACTTTTTAGATTTTTTAGTTCAATTGAACTATATTGAACTTTAAATTTAAATGACCAGTTATTTTAAAAACATTTAATCAAATCATCATAATATTTTCAAAAGAAAATTTTATATTATATAATATTATAATATAATATAATATTTAATAATTGATTGTGGGGGGAGATTTATGTATTGTAATTTATTTATTTTAAATTCCATTTTAAAACCTGTTAAGGAAAATTAAGGCAAGCAAATCAGGCAGGCAATTTTTCATTTTAATAAACATATTGTAAAACCCTAGTCGAAACCTTATCTTCAAGCTGCACTACAACTCACCAAATTGGAGAAGTGAAAGGTCAATACAGTGAGGGAGTTTGGAGGAGATGAAACCAGCAACAGGAAAGCAAGAAAAATTGTCCAGGGTAAAGTGATTTGTAATGTTAAAACTAAATGTGCTCATTTTAGGATCTCGACTGCAATTTTCATTTTAATAAATTGATGCAGGGGCATCAAAGTTTTTGTTTTGTTTGAAAAAAAAATTTCTTTGATTTTCCAGTGACAGGTGGTTACATTGGAAGAGAAACAAATTCTTTTTATTGTTGTGTGGGATCACCCCATTTTGGGTGAAGGCATGGCTGCAAGGTAGAAGAAAAATAAAATGGTTGTTGATAGAGGGAAGGAGGGATGGTTGGAAGAGAGGTCTGATCTTTTTTTGTTTGGGAAGAATAAGACAAAGAAACCCCAAACAAGAAACGATAAGAGGCAGAATAAATAGGGGCGCCTGTCAAAGGATTGATTGTCATTGTAATCAACCGATTGGCATCTTTGTACTTAGAAAATTTATAAGTATTTAAGCTCTGCTTTTTTCTTTGGTGTTTGCCTCCTTTTGAACTCTGTTACCTATAGGATATGCACAAAATGGTTTTATTGAAAAGGGCTTTCCAAAATGCCTCTATTAATTATTATTTTTTAATATTCTCTTAATGTAAATGTTCAAGGATATTACATAAGTTTATATTTTATAACCTTTTTTCTATGGAAATTATTTCAGATTGTAAGCATTCTGAGTTCATATTACCCTCATCAGTTGTGAGGAGTCACAAAGGAAAAGTTTTTTTTGGCATGAGCACCTATAGGTTTGAAAGTATTTATTTGAATATTGTCATTTGCTGCTACATATAGATATGGTAATAGCTTTATTTGTGTGATTCAAACTTGAACATCAGTCCTCAATATTGTTCAGTTGAAATTGTATATGATTGGGGTTACCTTTGCGTAGATTGAATACTATGTTTTAGTCAAATATGAATAAATGAACTGTGGAGTTTGACTATCTGTATATGCATTTCTTTCTGAATAATTTCATAATATATTCCTATATTGCTATGAAATTCCATATTCTCCCACTTTATTTTTCATATTTCAAAGTTTCATAAATTTTTCAAAAATATTAACAAATTTTAAGTTTTTTTTATTATGGACAAGTACAGAGCAAGAAGAAAATGCATGCAAAATCAGTGCCTTCTAGATGCATTTACAACCCACCCCATGTGCAACAATGAAGACATGCATTCACACCAATGGCTTTTTAGCTTTAGTTTTAGTTTTCTTCAGTTTTAAAAGCATAATAAATCAGCTTTTTGCATATTGTAGAAAGATTCTCTCTTCAAAACTCTATATATAGAGTTCTTTGTAACATATTTTATATACAATTTGAATATAGAAGTGAATTATTTTCCAACATTGTTGTTTCAATCTTTTGAGAAAATTTGTTGAAGTTTTAATATAATTGTTTAATTTTTCTAGTATAACATAAGAGCATTAAAGTTTTATATCTTTCAATCACAACATAATTTCAATGAACTTCTATTAATTCACATATGAAAAAGTATTAGACTACCATGACTAAATAAATGACTAAATAAATTGCTAAATAAATGGTTACAATGACTAAATAAATGACTACATGACTAAATAAATGACTACCATGACTAAATAAAATGACTACAATGACTAAATAAATGATTACCATGACTAATTAAAATGACTACCATGACTAAATAAATGACTACCATGAATAAATAAACAACTATCATGACTAAATAAATGACTACCATTACTAAATAAATGACCAGTTAACAACAATCAATGACTAAATCAATGACTAAATCAATGACCAAATCAATGACCAAATCAATGACTAAATCAATGACCAAATCAATGACTAAATCAATGACTAGATAAATGACTAAAATAGTTTAGTCATAAATTTGGTCGCATTATAAATGACCGGCAATAAACTACTAATGGTCACATGACCAAAATTAGTCATTTATATGCAATTTTTAGTAGTTTATTTAGTCATATATTGTTGTTTTTGTACTAGTGCATGAAACATGAAACAAAGAACATGAATCATAGACAATAATACCTTGAATGATGTCTTGTAAATTTGTAACTCAACATGAAATGTCCATGAAGGACGTAGATCTTGATCTTTACAATAGGTGTAAACAATGCTTGATCTTGGATCTTCAATGCTACATCACAACACTAGCTCAATAACATTCTTGATACCTAGTAATCTTTGACATGATGATAGATCTTGAATTTCTACAACAATTGATAAATAATTTTTCCATGAATGCCTTAGAAATGATCTTGAATGCTCTCTTGATGATCTTGTGAAGTCTTGTAATGCTTAACTCTTGCTTGCTTGACTTGATATAATATAGGATTAATGAAATAGTGATTTGATAGCTTGTTTATATAGGATATCCACTCAAATGACCATTTATTAGATCCCCAAGTTTGACATAGAAGAAATTTGAAATTAAAACCAATTTTTCTCACTTAAAACCTCAAAAATAGGCCAAATGTGACTCATTCACCATATGTGATGAATGGATCCCAACTGGATGGTACTCATTCACCCAATGTGGCGAATGGGTCCCACAGGGCCTATTTTTCTTGCTAAAATATTGGGGAGTGTGTAAATTAGGCTTATTTCTTATTTTGTTGGGTTTTTTATTAAAATATGCCTCAAGATGCATAATATGAGGTCATAGGGGCCTATTAATGATGATATAAAGGTTATAAATGCAAGGGAGACCAAAATCCAATGTGAAAGTGTAAATAAATACATTTTACAACATTAAATTAAGGCAAAACTAGGTCTATTTAGCTTAAAAGGGTCCAAAATCCCATGTGAATGAGTAAAACACATCACAACACTAGAATAGGTCCACTTAGTTTACAAGCCTCTTAAATTTAATGTGAAGGTGTAAATAAATACACTTTACAACATTAAATTGAGGAAAAATTAGGTTTATTTAGCTTTAAGAAGGCCCAAAACCTAATGTGGATGTGTAAAACACCTCACAACACTAGATCAAGGTTGTAGAAGTTGAGAATGCCAACTTCATAGACCCCAAAGATCACCTACATGCAAATAACCTGTCACAAAAAGGAAGAGATGGAGACAAAAAAGAAAGGATGCTCTGCAAACTTCAAGAGAGATTGCATTGACTGAATTGAAATAATTACAAAGATCAATCCTTAAAAGGAGATCATGCAAAACCTAAAAGTAGCCCTAATAGGTAGAAATTTAATAATTAATATAATTATTAAATGTCACAATATGCAAACTAAAGTGAAATATTAAGAGAGGAATAAAGGTAACTTAATTAACATAATTAAGTTAAAACCTTTACTCTAACACCCCCCCTTAATATGACCAAGAGTGCAGCTACAAACATGTGCAAGAAAGAAAAGGTAACTACAATGCATGAAAGAAAACAAGGGTCCCGACAACTAGGCCTGATCAAGTACTCGAACAACCAAATCTCTGTAAAGTGGAGAAATAGAGAAAACCTCATGGGAAAAACTCTACTCCAAAAAGAAATGAAGGACATGAAGAACATCACTAAAGTAGAAGAAGCTACAAACAACTATCAAAAGATGACTGCTATAGTGTTGAAGAACCTTCTCTGAAGATAGGATGATCAAGATCAAGAAGACAACAATTTGCATTCAAGTGCCCCCAACGACACTACTCGAATCAGATGGAAAATAGAGGAAAACACCTAGAACGAAGATACAAATGGCACAAGTACCAATAGTTTGAAAAAAATTGATCACATAAGAATGGAAGATTCCTTCCAAGGTGAAACCAAGGAAGCATTAGCACAAACAATATAATACCCCCCCATTATACTGACTGGGAGAGCTTGACAGATCCACTGAAATGTTGTGTAACACCCTGCAGTGCATGAAGGAGAAGAAACAACATTTGAAAGTGCACAAGAAAGCACCTGCAACTAAAAAAGTGGTGTGCAAAACAAAGCACACATGCATGAGGTTTGAATCATATGGATCCACTGTTGTCGTGGAGGGACACTCACTGAACAAAGGTGTGATGGAAAAAACAAAGGCACTAAACAACCCCCCATGGAACTTTATAATACAATGCAAGTACAAAATATAGCACAAACTTATGTGCCAAATCTCCAAAATACATGTACAATAGTGTGACACTTTATCTTAGTGCGTTTACATAGAAGATTGCTTAAAAATAATGCTCATAATGTCATAAAAAGACACAAGGCTGGAAATACATGAAGAACAGCCAAAAATGAAGCATCCCATGCAAAGGAGAAGTTTCCAAGAGCTAATATGTCTAGGTAATTCACTAGAGTGTGAAAAAATAGAAAAATAAATAAAATATACCTAGAGTGAAATCTAGAAAAATTGCATAGATGGAACTGAAGAGATTTGAAATATAGTTCCAACGCCGCTGAGATTGCAAAAAATGGAGAAACTGGTCAAAAGTTACGAGCTCGGGACTTAAAACAGCTCCTTCGACTTCAACTGGCTCTAGAATGTACCAACAGAAAAATGAAGTGATGACACCCACACCACTAGAAAGTTGATAGAATCAGCTTTTTGACAATATCTCGTTTTCCAAAAAATGATATCGTATTCCCAAGTTATGGCCTCTGGAAGAAAAAAGCTCCAAAGGGGAAAAATAGTGTTGGATTAAATTTGACGGTCATACAGCCGTTGCAGCAAAAAACCAGGCCTAAATTTGATGGCCAAATGGCTGTCGCCACACATGCATAATTGGACTTATTTTGAAAAAAAAATAAAAATAAAAAAACATGTAGAAGTTGAGAAAGCCAACTTCACAGACCCCAAAGATCACTTGCATGCAAATAACCTGTCACATAAAGGAAGAGATGGAGAAAAAAAAGCAAGGGTGCTGTGCAAGCTTCAAGAGAGATTGCATTGACTGAATTGAAATAATTACAAAGATCAATCCTTAAAAGGAGATCATGCAAAACCTAAAAGTAACCCTAATAGGTAGACATTTAATAATTAATATAATTATTAAATGTCACAATATGCAAACTAAAGTGAAATCTTAAGAGAGGAATAAAGGTAACTTAATTAACATAATTAATTTAAAACCTTTACTCTAACAAAGGCAACATTAATTCCAATTTATCATTAATTATTTTTGAATTAAGCAAGGAAAAGGCATACTTTTTCTGTTACCACCCTTAACAACTCTTTTCCTTGTAGTGTAACAATTGTTGAAACAATGGTTGCTAGTATTCTGCAAGAAAACATAATCCAAATCCATGAAGACTTCACAAACCTACAAAATCAACTAAGTATTGAAAACATTTCAACCATTGCTACTCCTACCATAGATAGCATACATCACATGATTGAAAGTGAAGGAGTTGAACTTGAGCATAACCTAACTTAGATATTTGGAAAACATCTTACCTCAATGACTAGTTGTGCTTTACCTTAAAAAAAATTCCAAAGTTAAGGAGGAGCTCAAATTCCTCCTTCCATAGCCATTGCCTTTATTCCTACCTATACAAACCCTCAAGTTACAACAACGATGCAACCTACTAGTACTATATTTCCTATCTTGGGTATTTCCGCTAGCAATCCTTGTGCCTTTGTGACATTGTGTGTGATATCTCCTACCACTTTACCTCTGTAAGAATTACATTCACTTCCCCCTCGAACACATATACACCTCCACCATATTCACCTCCATCTCAAAATACAACTAGTGAAACCATCCTTAACCAACTTTTGCAAAATGTGCCATCCCTTCAAAAGCAAATTTCCACGATAAACCAACATAAAAATGGCCAACCTACACTCTATGTCAAAAGTAATCCCTTATCCTTGGACATATTGAGAATGTTGATTCTACATGGTATAGAGATTCCTAGATTTGATAAATATGAGGGGAAAGGAGATCCTTCTAACCATGTTTCCGCTTACACCACCTTATGTAGTGATTCTATCCTTGAAGATAAGCTCTTGGCTTTTCCATAGGTCCTCGAAAGATACTACTTTAGAATGGTTTTCTTCGTTACTGAATAACTCAATTCATTCATTCAATGAACTTGCTGAGGCCTTTATAAACCATTTCCAAGTTTACATGACTCCTAATATGACCTTAGCCGATTTGATGAGATGTAAGCAAAAATATGATGAAAAGGTTACTAACTTTATTTCATGCTACCAAATCATTTATTCCCAAATTGATGTAAAGATTCTTGGTGCTCACCTTCAATGGATTTTCATTAAGAACTTACAAACTAAGATATAAGAAAATCTTATAATGATGAAGTTTCCTTGCTATGTACACTTGTGTACTACCCTTCATAATTATCAAAATTCAGTTAACTTAGTCGTGAAACAAAAAAACCTCTAGTCATCCTAAGAAGTATGAATCTACAAACCAAAACAATTATCAACCTTTTAGAAAACATAATAAAGGTTTCCTTCAAATTAATCCCCCTCAACCAACTCAACATGTTGATACCCAAGTGGCTGCTATAAGGAAGATAACTCCTTTTACATTTGGGGATCCGACTAGACAATTTACTCCCTTACCCAATACCCTCCATAGCACAATGTCACAACTTCTAGAATAGAAAATGATCATCTTACCTCTCATTAAAACTCCCAATCCTAATAATACGAAACATTGTAAGCATCTTAAGGGTGCTCCCACAATAGTGGTTTACACTTTTTGGGACATTCTAATTTTTATTGAAATCACATATTTTTAGAAAACATAATGATTTAAGCCTTGAAAATTTCCATTTAAAAGATTAAAATTGAAGAGGGTTTGATCAAACCATGTTAGATCAAACCCTCTTGGATAGAACCCTACTAGTTTAAAACCATACCTATAACAAAGTCTCCTTTACACCTATCAAAATGCTAATAAAAAACCAATTTTGATTTACCTTTTGGGGGATCAAATGAATTCATTTAAAATTTATTTTTTGTAAGTATATAGTCCTTATTATAAGCTTCCCAAAAAGTATAATTTAATATATTTAATTTGATTATTATATTTTTATATTTCTTGTGAATGTAGGTTTTTCATTAAAAATCAAGCTCTATTTTGTACATGTTGAAAAATAGAAGATTATCAAAACAAGAATAAAAAATATCAGTGCACTAGATATTGATGTCATTGATCCAACAAAAAATAGATGAATTTTGATACATACAAAAAAAGTTATGTTTTAGCTAGTAAATCATGTTTGAATTGTAACCGGTTTGACTTTGAAACTTAATTAAGAAAAAAATATTTAATGAAATGCTATGAAACCAATTTCATGCACTAGATATCATAGTTGTAAATGTAAATTCAAAAAAAAAAGAATTTTATAATTCATAGAAAAGAATTTATATGTTAACCAATAACGTCTCTTTAAAAATGGTGTTTATTGTAAAAAAACTAGTTTTTGAAGGAGATGGAAAAAGAAGTGCAATATGATTCCAAATTTTTTGAAAAAAATATATTTAGAATCTACAGAAAAATTCACAAATCACTAGTTTTCATTATCTTCAAATTACTCACGGTTTAGCCGCTATTTTTTCCCCGAAAGTGAAGATTTAGTTAAAAAATTAAATTCAATGTCTAGTTTGGTGAAAAATTGTAAACCACTATTGTGGGATCACCCTTAAAAATCTTGTGCAAGATCTCATTGATTCCAATCAACTTCAAATTGGAGGTGTTAATGATGAAGGAAATCAGTCCATTGCCCCTACCAACCAAAACTTGCAGATCTTTACCAACCCTATTACTAATCATAATATTTCATTTATCAAAGCCAGTGAAATCAAGAAGAATGATGTGATGAGTGTTGACATGGATGATGACAACATAGATACTAATGAACAAATTTCTATGGATAATATTGTGGGATTGATCAAAATTCTACATCATAAGGGCCGAACTAAAAATCTTCTTGGCATTGCTTTCTCATCTAAGGATATCATTAGAAATGCACTTGATAGTCCTCTTTACGTAGCTGGTTGAATCAATGACAAGCCCACTAATGGGATATTAATTGATCCCATTTATGGAGAGAATTTGATACTAAATAATTCTTAATTATGCATGAACTCTATCAAGAAACATATGATAAACTAAAAGCATGGATAAAAACACATAACGGTTTCGCTTCCCCTACAATGGGATTGATCACCCTTCCTTTAAAATTTGGATTGAAATAATTAGATGTCTCATTCTCCATCATCTCAACATAGAATCAATTCTATGTGAAGCTTGGTTATCCATGGCTATGCTCCATGGAAGCTGTCTTGTTGATTGAGGATAAATGTTTAAAGTTTCCCTTCGACAATGAAATATTTACTATGCACCATAGTGGCTTTAATCCTCTATCTTCCTATGGGAAATTTTCATTGGATTTCTTTTGGCCAAAGCATATGAAACCTATTAAACGTTGTGAGGAATTATTTTTCAAATCCTATCAAAATTTTAAGGTGAAATGCATTGAAAAACTATCCCTGAACCCATGATTGAGCTTCCTATTATTGAAGAAACTGTGATTGAACCTAAAGACATTCTTTGCCATGCCTCACAATCTTTCATATAATCTTCTTATAGGAAGGCCATGGATTCATGCAATGTATGGGGTTCCTTATACTTTTCATCGTAAAATAAAGTATATCTACAAATACAAAGTGTATACAATCAAGGCTGGCCCTCAACCAAATAGTTTGCTCATTGAGAATTATAAGGAAAATCCTTTAAAAACATTGATGCCAACTATACAAGTAGAAATCATGCAAGACAAATAAAAAGAGAAGACTATTAAAGAAGTCACAAAGTTATTGGAAGATGACTGGGGTTCCTTAGATTTCACACCTATTTTCACGGGAGAATATAAGTTCATAAACAAAAAATTTGAAAAGGGAAAAGAAAAAACGGTAATGTCAAACTCACACTAAAGTAGCCATGAACATCGAGGGGAGGGTTCGAATGTACTTACGCTAGCAAGATGGAATACAAAAATCAAGAGGGATGATCAAGACCCCAGGATGAAGATCCCATGGCCAAATAAATATAAGGACAAAGGTACACACAATTGTTGAAAACAATTGAATGAAGCTTCGATCATAAATCCAACTAGTTGTGAAAAGAGATCTAGGCCGATTGTTTGAAGAAGCGAATGTGTACTCACTCTAGGGCCATGGAACTAGTTGTCTACAGGGCGAGAAAGCCCAAAAAGTAAGATACATACGCCAATTGGTATGCACTTACAAAACACCAAAGTGGCTTGGGGAAAATTCATGCCACTAGTTGGGCTTCCCGCTCAACCATGCTAAAGCTATACCACTTGATAACTTTAACAAGGTGCCAAAAAGAAAAAGGAAATGTATATGTTAAGCTTTGAACAATATGGAACTACAGGCATGCAAGTTGTGTTATGCAAGGTGGCCAAAAATGCATAAATGTAAAATGCAAAAATTTAATGTAAAAGATTGTTCAAAGGAGTCTTGTTCAGTTTATGCAAGGTCAGCCACTTAGGGAACATTGTGTCTAATGTCTCCAATAGAGGACCAATCAAAAAATAATATATTCACAACTTAGGGGATGCAGTGTGTCACATCAAACCACAAAGAGGAATGCAATATGCTTAGAAAGATCACACTTATGAAGGACATCATACCCAATGTCATCTACAAAGTGACAAACGCATCATGTAAACGACAAGGCTACACTAAGAAGCATGGATGAACAATGAGTTATGGTAATGTATGCCCCCCACTTTAAAGGAATTGCTACACATTGTTCTGTGAGAAATTATTTGAAAGTAGAGAAGAAAAGAAAAATAAAAAAGAAAACAAGACACAAGAGCCAACTCAGAAAGTTCTATGCCATGTCATATGTTTTGAAGCTAGGCTGCATCATTTCAAGGAAAAATGAAAAGAAAAGAAAGGGAGTTTCCCCCCAGAAAATAAAGTACACCAAACACATTAGGGATCTATGGATTTGGGGTTAGTATGCTCATTGTTGCAATTTTTTTATGAAAGAGCCCAGAACTGTCATCATTCCCCAAATACACATAGAATTGGAAGAATGACACAATGAGTGAAAAAAAGGAAAAAGAAAGTTTGTTTTGAGTCAAGATGGAAGAGACATTGTGGTCGTGATGCCTTGCATTGTTCCCAAAAGGAAAAAAAAAAGTGGAAAGAAAGGAAATGAAAATGAAAAAGCTTTTGGGTGAACATGAAGGAGACATTGCGGTCTCAATGCTTTGCATCATCCTCAAAACAAAAACAAAAATCAAAAATGAAAAAGACAAGAACCATTTGGGTCAACATGGAAGAGACATAGGTTGTCTCTACATTTTGCGTCATCCCCAAGAGGTAAACACAAAACAAAGCATGATAAATAGAAGAATAAAGATACAAATAGAAGAAGTGTACAAAGAGAGGAAAAATCAAAAGCACGATACGGGGTAACATGATACACATATGTAAAGAAAAAGAAAAAGCACAAGTAATGCAAATGTAAGTCAACCATTAATAACTAAGTTATTTGTTTCTCAATCTTGGATAGATAAGCTTAAAAGGGAATAACATGGTTAAGAGAAAAAAAAATGCATTACAAGGACAAGGCTAACAATGTCTTGCCCCCCCCACAAAGTGGAAAGGCAAGAATGAGCTGAGATGGGTGGTGGTAAAGGATCATGCAATAGTGAGAATAAGAAACTCTACAACTATAGCATGACAAAAGGGTTTAGATTAGTTTAAGGTATGACGGGGAAATAGTCGATATCAGTGAAGTAATACTTATTGAGTATGTCCATCAATGTCTAGCATTCTTCTATTTGATGTCCAAGAATACGATGATATTTGCAATATGGCATATTGGGATCGTCAGGCTGAATGACCAATCTATTGGAAGGCCAGTAAGTGTATAAGACCTTTGTTTAAAAGCATTTGAAGTCTTCATTCACATTTGGGTGGAGGATGTGTACAGAACTTTATCTTCTTCAATTTGTATAGTAGTTTAAGTTTACTAGGTTCTCCTTTTTCATGAATAGAAGGAAGAAGGGGACCCATAGGGATCCTAACATCCTTGCCATTAGAAGGAGAGAATGGTTGTTCACGTGGAAGGAGAATGTTCAAGTTAGGAGAAGGATTCAAAACCACTGTACTAGCATCCCGAATTGTCCTAGGTTGAAGAGGATTTCTATTAGGATGAGAAGGATCTTGATATCCTAGTCCTATTGTATGTGCTTCAGTTGATTGTTTTTCAAGAATTTGATGGATTTCATGTTCATGTTTTGTGTCACAACCATGTTTACTTAAGATAGTGAATCCTTTACCATATGTTTCTTCAAGGTTGATAGGAATGTTTGTGACTTTGTGCTCATAGAATGGTTGGGTTTGTGGTGGTTGAGAGGAACTAGGTCCATTTGAGGAAGGAATCTTAGGTCCTATGTTGAATTTAGGATGTAAATATGCAAAGTGATTAGTAGGTGCAACAGGAGGAAGGTCTTGTGATCTCATAGAGGGGTAAAAGGCTGCATTTGATTCTAAGTTATCAAGGAAATCATTGTAGAACTTGTTCATGCTAACATCATCTTCTCCAATGATGCCTACATCATGAGGACCATCATGAGGAGTTAAAGGAGCATGAGATTGTTCAAGGTCATTAAGGTCACAACAAAAGGTACAGTTGGACATGTCTACCAAAGATTTGAAGAATTCCAAAACTTATAGAAAGAAAATGTCATGATGCCAATAAAATAAGATGCAATAAACAAGGACAAACAAAGAATCTGTAATTGAAAATAGAATACATGAACAAGAAACAAGAATGCAGAAAAATGTCAAAAGAAATGCAGAAATATTGTCTAAAAAGTGTAGAGGGACTCATTCGCCCTGGGTGGCGAATGAGTCCTAGGATGCAATTTTTTTTATTTTTTTTTATAATTTTAAGGATGATTTAAATCTTCTACATAATGCAATTACAGATGCAGAATGTAGATTTTTACTCTTTTCAATGAAATTGAATGAAAACGAAGTGACTGTTTCACTAATGCAAAATCAAAGGTCATAGAATGCAATAACAAATCAATACCCTAATTGAATTCTAATGCAAATGAAAACTAGGATGCAAGATATGAATGCAAATAGAAGTTTAAATTGTTCAAAAGTCTGGTTCACTAAAATGGAACATAGATTTTTGGGAACCTAGATACTTGCTCTTACACTTCTAGGGTTTTTCACCTAAAAGGAGAGAGACTTAGGTCCAAAAATGCTTATGTAACACTCAAATTAGGATGTGTACAATGAGATATGATGTAAATGAACTTTACTAAATGTGATTGACTAATTAAAATGAACTAAAATGAATGCAAAAGTGCAATTTAAGCTATTTTTGAAAACACATTATGATATGCAAATAACAATGAAAAAGAAAAAATTATGCAGAAAAAAGGTATAGGGGTAAATTTGAGTGCACTTGGATGAAGTGTGAGCTTTCTGGAGTGTCTGGAATGCGAATGAAATTTACTGATTTTGCACAGTGGGACTCATTCGTCTTGGGTGGCAAATCAATCCTCGTACTGATGAAAAACTTTTGGGAGTTCATTTATGTCTATCAGGATATGAAATCTGACAAAACTCAAGTTTCTAGTCCTAATGTGGGACTCATTCACTATAGGTGGTGAATTAGTCTTCTCCCAAATTTATGAAAATCCAAGAGACAACTCTACAACACTAGAACTAGAAATGTTTGCTTATCGAGTTTCCGAAGTCAAATCTATAGAAAATAGACAAATAAGTCTCTCCAAGTTTGAATTTGACTTATGTTGACTTGAAGTTCCTAGTTGACATAAAGGTCAATCTTCAACACCTAATAACTCATCAAATCTACAAACAAAAGGCTGCAAATACAAATGCAAAAGGGAGGAAATGATTAGGGTTAGTGAATAAGGGTTTGCCTTGGTCAAATCCCACTTCTGGTAATTAAACCCTTGAAAATATAATAAAATGCAAGAGAAAGATAAAGTAATAACATGCAAATGATATCAACTCACCTAACTCTTGATCTTGTAATTTTGAAGTAATGTCAATGGCAGCTTCAAAGTGCTTGAAAAGAGCTTTAATTAATGATGTAAACTGCTTGAATGCTTGAATGTATAGGTGGATAAGTGAACTTGATGAATGGGGGTATTAAAATGAGATGAAAAACACTTATTTATACAATTTTGTACCTTAGTATCCGTTCATACCTCATCATAGGCCAACATTAAGTGATTTTTAATAAAATCTTGAAAGGAAATTTAAAATATTTTGAATTTGGGGCCAAGGGGGACTCATTCACCACCCATGGCGAATGGGTTTCAGCTAGGACCTAAAAACAAGTGTCAGGAATAATGTTGTATTTAATCTTATTTGTCAGAATAATATGCAAAAATACACTTAATTAATTCATATTAGGGCATAAAAAGACAAAATAAAGCTTGAGAAAGGTGTAAATAGTGAAGATGTGCCTAGAAAAGTGTGAAAGCTTGTTACAAGACTTTACAAAACTTTAATATAGGACTTTTTGATGAATAAAAAGGTTATTTTTAGGTAAATTACAATAAATAGAGTCTAGAAGAATGTGGAAATGTCTTACAACACTTCACAACACCTTCACAAGACATCATTCTTTAAGTTTTAGTACCTAAATAAGCATGTTCAAGCCATGTTACAACATTAAATCAAAGAAACATAGTTCCAACACCATGAAACAAGACCTAAAAGGCCATGAAAATGACAAAGGGCCATTTTTCTATAGTACATTTATCCCCCACTTTAGTGAGAGGATGAACCTACTTTAAACTCACACTAAAGTAGCCATGAACATTGAGGGGAGGATTCAAATGTACTTACGCTAGCAAGATGGAATACAACAATCAAGAGATATGATCAAGCTCCCAAGATGAAGATCCCATGGTCAACTAAACATAAGGACAAAGGAACACACAAGTGTTGAAAAGAATTGAATGAAGCTTCAATCATCAATCCAACTAGTTGTGAAAAGAGATCTAGGCTGATTGTTTGAAAAAGAGAATGTGTACTCACTTTGGGGCCACGGAACTAGTTGTCCGTGGGGTGAGAAAGCCCAAAAAGTAAGATACATACACTAGTTGGTATGCACTAACAAAACAAAAAAGTGGCTATGGGGAAAAGTCATGTTGCTAGTTGGGCTTCCCGCTCAACCATGTTAAAGCTATAATGCTTGATAACTTTAACAAGGTGCCACAAATCAAAAGGAAATGTAAATGGTAAGATTTAAACAATACGACACTACGGGTATGCAAGTTGTGTTATGGAAGTTGGAAAAAAATGTAGAAATGTAAAATGCAAAAATTTAATGTGAAAGATTGTTCAAAGGATTCTTGTTCAATTTATGCAAGGTCGGTCACTTATGGAACATTGTGTCTAATGTCTCCAAGAGAGGACCAATCAAAGAATAGTATATTCACAACTTAGTGGATGCAATGTGTCACATCAAACCACAAAGAGGAATTTAATATGCTTAGAAAGATCACACTTATGAAGGACATCATCTCAATGTCATCCACAAAGTGACAAACACATCACATAAATGACAAGGCTACACTAATAAGCATGAATTCACAATGAATTATGGTAATGTATGCCCCCCACTTTAAAGGAATTACTACACATTGTTCTTTGAGAAATTACTTTAAAGTAGAGAAGAAAATAAAAAGCAAAAATAAAACAAGACACAAGAGCCAACATGAAGGAGACATTGTCGTCTCAATGCTTTGCATCATCCCCAAAAGGAAAACACAAAACAAAAATTAAAAAGACAAGAACCGTTTGGGTCAACATGGAAGATACATAGGGCATCTCTACATTTTTCCTCATCCCCAAGAGGAAAACACAAAACAAAGCACGACAAGAGAATAATAAAGATACAAATAGAAGAAGTGTACAAAGAGAGGAAACATCAAATGCACGATATGGGGGAAAAAGATACACACAAGAAAAGAAAAAGAAAAAGAACAAGTAATGCAAATGTAAGTCAACCATTAATTAAGTTATTTGTTTCTCAATCTTGGATAGACAAGCAGAAAAAGGAATAACATGGTTAAGAGAAAAAAAAATGCATTACAAGGACAAGGCTAACAATGTCTTGCCGCCACCCCCCTCTCACAAAGTGGAAAGGCAAGAATGAGCCAAGATGGGTGATGGGAAAGGATCATGCAATAATGAGAATAAGAAACTCTACAACTATAGTGTGACAAAGGGGTTTAGATTTGTTTAAAGTATGATCATGGGGAAGCAATTGGTATGAGTGAAGTGATACTTATCTAGTGTGTCCTTCAATGTCCAAGAATACAATGACATTTGCAATATAGTATATGGGAATTATCAAGATGAATGACCAATCTAGTGGAAGGTGGTAAGAGTATAAGACCTTTTTTTAAAAGAAGTTGAATTCTCCATTCAAATTCAGCTAGAGGATGTGTAGGAAACTTTATCTTCTTCAATTTTTATAGTATTTTTCATTTACTAGTTTCTCCTTTCTCATGAACAGAAGGAAGAAGGGGACCCATAGGGATCCTAACATCCTTTTCATTAGAAGGAGAGAATGGTTGTTCATGTGGAAGGAGAATGTTCAAGTTAGGAGGAGGATTCAAGACCACTGTACTAACATCCCAAATTCTCCTAGGTTGAAGAGGATGTCTGTCAAGATGAAAAGGATTTTGATATCCTAGTCCTATTGTATGTGCTTCAGTTGATTGTTGTTCAAGAAGTTGATGGATTTCATGTTCATGTTTTGTGTCACAACCTTGTTTACTTAAGATAGTGAATCCTTTACCATATATTTCTTCAAGGTTGATAGGAATGTTTGTGACTTTGTGCTCATAGAATGGTTGGGTTTGTGGTGGTTGAGAGGAACAAGGTCCATTTGAGGGAGGAACCTTAGGTCATATGTTGACTTCAGGATGTAAATATGCAAAGTGATAAGGAGGTGCAATAGGAGGAAGGTCTTGTGATCTCATAGAGGGGTAAAAGGATGCATTTTCTTCTAAGTTATCAAGGAAATCATTGTAGAACTTGTTCATGCTAACATCATCTTCTCCAATGATTTTTACATCACGGAGAGGACCATCATGAGGAGTTAAAGGAGCATGATATTGTTCAAGGTTATTAAGGTCACAACAAAAGGTATAGTTGGACATGTCTACCAATGATTTGAAGGAATTCCAAAACTCATTGAAAGAAAATGCCATGATGCCAATAAACTAATATGCAATAAATAAGGACAAACAAAGAATCTATAACTAAAAATAGAATATAGGAACAAGAAATAGGAATGTAGAAAAATTGTCAAATGAAATGCAGAAATATTGTCTAAAATGTGCAGAGGGACTGATTTGCCTTGGGTAGCAAATGAGTCCCAGGATGCAATTTTTTTTGTGTTTTTCAGAATTTTAAGGATGATTTAAATGTTCTACAGAATGCAATTACATATGTAGAATGTAGATTTTTAATTTTTTTAATGAAATTGAATGAAAACGAAGTGAATGTGCAAAATCAAAAGTCCTAGAATGCAATAACAAATCAATAGCCTAATTGAATTCTAATGCAAATGAAAACTAGGATGCAAGATATGAATGCAATCAAAAGTTTAAATTGTTCAAAAGTTAGGTTCACCAAAATGCAACATAGATTTTTGGGAATCTAGATACTTGCTCTTGCACTTCTAGGGTTTTTCACCTAAAAGGAGAGAGATTTAGGTCCAAAAATGCTTATGTAACACTCAAATTAGGATGTTTACAATGTGATATGATGTAAATGAACTTAAATAAATGTGATTGAATAATTAAAATGACCTAAAATGAATGCAAAAGTGCAATTTAAGATGTGTGAAAACACATTATGATATGCAAATAACTATGAAAATGGAGAAATTATGCAAAATAGAAGGTACAGGGGTAAATTGAGTGCACCTAGATGAAGTTTGAGCTTTCTGGAGTGTCTAGAATGCTAATGGAATTTACTAATTTTCCACAGTGGGACTCATTCTTCCTGGGTGGCGAATCAGTCCTCCTAATAATGAAAAACTGTCAAGAGCTGATTTCTATCTGTTAGGATTTGAAATATGAAAAAACTCAAGTTTCTATTCCTAAAGTGGGACTCATTCACCATAGGTGGCAAATTAGTCCTCTTCCAATTTTTTGAAAAACTAGGAGACTACTCTACACCAGATCTGGAAATGTCTGCTTGTCGGGTTGTCAATGTCAAATCTACAGAAAATGAACAAATAAGTCACTCCAAGCTTGAATTTGACTTATCTTGACTTAAAGTACCTAGTTGACATAAAATTCAATCTCCAACACCTAATAACCTATCAAATCTACAAATAAAAGGCTGCAAATACACAAGTAAAAGGGGAAAAATGATTAGGGTTAGTGAATAGGGGTTTGCCTTGGTCAAACCCCACTTTTGGTAATTAAACCCTTGAAAAGATAATAAAATGCAAGAGAAAAATAATGTAATAACATGCAAATGATATCAACTCACCTAACTCTTGATCTTGTAATTTTGAAGTAATGTCAATGGCAGCTTCAAAGTGCTTTAATTGATGATGTAAAGTGCTTGAATTCTTGAATGTATAGGTGGATAAGTGAACTTGATGAATAGGGGGGTTAAAATGAGATGAAAAAAACTTATTTATACAATTTTGTGTCTTAGTATCTGTTCATACCTCATCACTAGCCGACATCAAGTGATTTTTAATAAAATCCTAAAAATAAATTTAAGATATTTTGAATTTGGTGCAAAGGGGGACTCATTCACCACCCATGGCGAATGGGTCCCACCTAGGACCTAAAAACAAGTGTCGGGAATAATGTTGTATTAATATTATTTATCGGGATAATATGCAAAAATACACTTAATTATGTCATATCAGGGCATCAAAAGAAAAACTAAAGCATGAGAAAGGTGTAAATAGTGAAGATATGCCTAGAAACACATGAAAACTTATTAGAAGACTTTACAACACTTTAATATAGGACTTGTTGATGAATAAAAAGGTGATTTTTAGGTAAATTGCATTAAATAGAGTCTAGAAGAATGTGGAAATATTTGATAACACTTAACAACACCTTCACAAGATGTTGTTCTTTGAGTTTTAGTACCTAAATAAGCATGTTCAAGCCATGTTACAGCATAAAATCAAAGCAACATAGTTCCAACACCATGAAACAAGACCTAAAAGGCCATATAAATGAGAAAGGGCCATTTTCTATGGCACAAAATGTAAGGCTTTGGTTAATAAAATTCAAAATCTTAAGGATTGTGGTGCTCTTCCTTGTGTTTAAGCACCTAGTTCCCCTAATTGATACTAATTTTCATGTTTCACATCAATCATCTAGGCTCATCCTTTTATTGCATTAAGTGCAAGAAAGGGGTTACATAGCCTTGTCCTCGTATGATACATTTTGTTGTCTCTTTTGGATAGTGGACTACCTTCTATATATATATATATAAGATCAAGCATGGGATCTAGACTACATTCCTTAAGTTTGATCACATGTGACATACTAAGTTATCTTTAGTATTGGATTCTGGGTGCAACCCCTTATCCATGATGTAGTTTCATTTGGGAACATATGACTTGGCATAGTGCTTTCTGAGTAATCTCCCTTGTCTCCTTGTATTTTAAAGTTGATTGTTCATAGAAATTGTGTTTACCATTGCTTTAAAGTCAGGGCATACATTGATACTCATATTTCATTGTGTGATTTTCCTTATTCTTATGATGTGTCCTTTTCTTGGTGGTGTAATTGGGTCTTATTTCCTCCAAGAGCATGATATTTCATTGGCGTGTCCTCTCTTAGAGATCTTAGGCATGATGTTCCCTAAGAAAATACCTTACACGAATTAAGCAAAGATTCCTTTCAACAAAAACCTTTACTTGCATGTTGGTCATAAGCTCAAAGTTTCATTTTGTGGCGTCTTATCAGAGTTATCAGAGGGATAGCTTTAGTATGGTAAGTACAGTGAGATCTAACACACAAGCATGACTTTCTCACTAAGCCACCTTCTTGGGGGCTCACCTAGTGGACAACCTAAGGTTCCATTAGCCTGGAGTGAGCATGCACGTCATTTACATAGTAGACATCACATTCTTCCTGTAAACATTTTAGACAAATAGTTGAGATGTGTTTAACATCGCATTGGAAAGTTAAGGCTTGATCCTTCCCCTTCTCTTGGAAAAATAGTTGAGGAATGTTCTACATCATGTTGGATAGTCAAGGCTTGATCTTCTTCCATTTTCTTCTTGGTCTTTTATGTCGTATGATTGTGTATCTTTATCATTGTTGCATACATAAGTGTCTTGAATGTCTACTTTAGTGTGAAATTGGCATGGGGTCATACTCTCACTAAAGTGGGGCCTAAATGTGGTGTAGAAAAAATCATCCCTTTTTCACACTTAATTTTGGAATAATTAATATTAAAATTAGCCTAATTATGCCTTGATTTAGTGTTGTAATGTGTTTTACACATTCACATTAAGTTTAGGACCCTTCTTAATAAAATTCAGACTTAATGGTGACTTATTTAGCATGTTGTAAAGTGTATATTTACACTTTCACACTAATCTAGGGCTTTATTAATTAATTTAGGTTAATTTGATGTTAATTAGCCTCTTTAATTAAAATCCAAGCCTAATTAATTATATATTATGAGGGATAAATCCTGACATTCATCAATGATATTAAACAACTTAATTTTTGAAGGTGTGTGTCCTAGGTTAGTGACATAGGACCCATTCACCACATGGAGAATGGGTCCTTAGTAGGTCTGAGGACCCTAATTTTACATAGCATTTAACATCCCCGAAGTGTGTCCTAGTTAAGTGTGCTAGAACCCATTCACCACATGGTGAATGGGTCCTTAACCCTAGATCTGATTTCAGCTTGTGTTATTTGAATTTTGGGAATTAAGAATAAGATAAGTATCTTTATATAAGGTTATTTCACCATGTTTTCAACTAGAATTTTATGAGAAATCAAGAGTACTTTCAAAAGAGCATTGATAGAGCATTCAAGAGCATTTCAAAGGAATTCAAGGGTAGATTATTGAAGTTTATTGCAGCAATCAAAGGTGATTTCATTATGTCAAAGGCATAGTGAATCATGCATGTTATTGAGCTAATGTGTTGATGTAGCACTAAAGATCTAATTCAAGCATTGTTTCTAATCAAGTTTTGTGATCAAGATCTACATTCATTAAGGTCATTTCATGCTAAGTTTCAGATTTACAATCTAAGGTTTCAACAAGGTTTGGTAAGTTGTTACACATTGTTTGTTCATTCATCATTCCTTTATGCATTGTCTCATTTCAAGGTTTAATTACCAAAATAGGGTTTCACCAAAGCAAACCCCTTATTCTCTAACAAAACAACATTTATCTTCTGTTTCGATGTATGGATGTAGGTTTTAGGTTGAAGATCAATTGGAAAGAAAAATTACAAAAGTTTTCAAATTTGTCATCTTTCTTGCAAGGTCATGGAAACTAAGCTACATAATTTATTTATGAGTTTTTGATAGTCTATTACTAGGATTTAGGATTGTATACATTGAAGAACAAAACCTAGAAATTGATTTTCCACAACCCTAGCCAGGACCCATTCACCACTAGGCGAATGAGTCTTTAGTGAGGTCCAAAAAGTGCTTTTGAAATAGGTACATAGCATTTGACCCTCTTAAAAAATTCCCTTTTATTGGTATATCATTTAGGTTTGTTTTCTAATATTTATTCATCCATTATTACCCTCAAAATTTAGTGAAACATAGAAAAATTAGGTGCATCATCTTGTTAATCCATTTTGGTGACCTCTTTTCTTATTTTTCAAATATGAAGAGTGTATAATACAATATGGAACCTTACATATATAGGCAAGGTAGATGGGTAGGAAGGTAGGATTGAACAACTAACTAACCCTCAAAATGTGCAACACTTATGAGGACACTTGACAAGTGCGCAAGCAAGTGGAAAGTATGTATGCAATAGGTGTCTAAAGTGATGAGGAAACATATTGTAATGCTATGAAGTGAGAGAAAAATCTAAAATCCACTATGTGGAGACTTAGGCAATGTGAATAGGACTCTCCTAGTTAGGCTAAAAGCTAAACTTTTTAATAAAGTCACTATTTACACCAACAGATATTGCCTTAATTAATCTTTCCCCAAATTCTAATTTCCCACCCATATGCACTTTCAACCAATAACCTTTATTGAAATCTAGTTTCCTCTCATAAATACCTATGTATTGGTCAACCTTATATAACCTAGGATAATGGAAATACCTCTCTATCCATATCTTAAATCCCCATCTTACGGGGGTTCCTTATAGCCTCTACCCCTATATAAAATCTCAACAATTTAACCCATCTGTATTGAAACACCATTCCACTGAGTTCACCTTTATATATTTTCCCCAAGGGATATTTACAAAGTATCCTAATCCACAAAGAAAAATCCAAATTGTTTCATATGTGAAATTTTTAATCCAATATCATCCAAATGTCTCATTGAGCATGTGCTCATCAATCCCAAATCCACCAAAAAAAACTCACATCCATCAAACTTTATATCCATAAAAGAAATGAATATGCTTCTTTCATCCATGTGCACAACTCCAATTGTCCATCCATTCTTTAATTACTAGTACCACAAAACACCACTTTTCCATCATTCATTCAAGAAAATTTGAATATGCTAAGAGCTTTTTCCAAATCATGCCCAAAAATTTACCCATCTAAATCAAGATCCAAGTATCCCAACTAATCCCTCCCATAATCTCCTAATATCTCAGTCTCAATCCCTCCATCTTTATTTAATGTAATCCTATCACCTCAATTCTTCCATCTTTATCTAATCTAATTTTCTCATTGCCAAGGAAACTATGATCACCACCACTCCTTATCCATATAAAAGTGGGTTTACATTTTTATAGAAACAAGCATCCTTTCAATAATCATATTTTTCAAAACATACATTGTTAAGGGAAAGAACTAGGTATTCATGAAAAAGGTATTTTAGAACCCATCTAAATATAATATTTAAGGTCATTGGCTATAGGTATCATACGAAATATGTTAATAATACCTTTGAAAATCGTACTTGGAAACTTTTTCCAACATCAATATAGGTTCTTACTAGATCACTCCTATCTAGAGGTTGTTGCCACCAATCCTTTCATCATCCCCGTCACTCAAATCACCTCCACTGCTATTTATTTCATCAATACTAGTCATCCATCCCATAAAATACCCAATGAGCACCAAAGTTACACATCATTGGACTTATTTCAAAATGATAAAGTTATCACCCACATTGTGGGATGCAAAGATAATGTCTCCTCATGGGACCATACCATCACCTTTAGAAGCAATTTGGTTGCAAAAACATATAATGTAAAGGATTCACAAACATCCAAGGATAAAAATGTCACAATATGTCAACATACATAATTACAACACAAAATCTAATCCAAATTCAAAATAAACCAAAAAGGCCATATAGGCTTGCTAATCACAAAGAAGGAAAAAAATATGGGTTCCAAAATAAATATATAAATATATCCAAATACACTCCTCCATAATTTAAATCCATCCCTAAATCTAAAAATCTTCATCCCCCATCCCTATACTAAATCCCTCCATATAAACCCAGGCATCTCTATCTTAAAAATCCTATATCCTTTTTGGCCCCAACACCCCAAAAGTGGTAATCCTAAATACCCTATCTAAACCCAAAATGAAAAATACTATTCTCTATCATTTATCCAACTCCATCAATTCGATTAAAACATCCAATAAGCATAACAATCACAAAACAATCTAGATAAAATAATTACAAACATAAAATTTTAATGGACTTCATTGAATAGCTATGAATATCTATAAAAAAGGGGCAATTCTAGTGGTGGTAGATCACCTCTCCAAGTGTGGAAATTTTTGTGCCTTATCTCATACTTAAAATACTTCCATCATTTCCCAAACATTCATGGAAAAAATATTTTGAAAGGAAGCAGGGTATGGGGAAATGGTTCCTACACTAAAATAAATAATATACCATAACATAGGTGTATATGGAAGAAACCCTTTTTGGGAGAAAAACCCCACACTCTAAATCAACCTAATGTGTTATTCAATAAAAACAAAGTTACAATAAAATTACAAAGCATTCTTTCACGAGAGTATCACCAACCAAAGATCAAGAAGAATTCTAAAAGCTTAACAATATGTACAAAAATCACACAACCTCCAACTCAAGCACCTAATATATATGAAATACATTACATGAACACATAAAATGGTTACTAGAAAATCATGACCTAAAACCACCTAAAAAATGTTGCTCAAATTATATCCCCAAATAAAGACTCCTTATGAATTGTCATATTACATATCATAAGTAGGTCAACAAGTGTAATTATACCTTACAACTATTTCATATGTCTAGCACATTTCTATATTTCCTATGTAAACTTCTAGAGGCCATAAATTTTCTTTTGGGAGGTTGATTGAGCCTTTTTAATTATAGAGGCAAAAAATATGTACACAATTGGTACCCAATAATCAAGAATATCTATCTTGGTCAAAAACCAACTCTATAACCAATATTTTTGTTTGTTTTATAACCAAAAAATTACACTTCTTATAATTTTACCATTATAAACGAGGTTGAGACATCTTTCACCTCTATGGCACTCCCACTTCCATTTTTTAGTGATTATAATCCCATTTTCACTAGCCAATTTTGGAAAGAACTCTTTCAATATGATGACACACAACTCAAGATGAGATTTGTATATCACCCACACATAAATGGTCAAATTGAAATTATCAATAATTGAATGGAGACCTGATTACACTACTTTTCTCTAGATCACCAAAATCATTGGACCAAACGGTTACCAAGAATGTGGTATAGTGATATAATATCACTTATTAGACAACAACCAAGATGACATGATACAAAGTTATGCATATTCAATCTCCTTCAACTCTTTAAACATATATACTAGGAATTTTAAAGGTACATGCAGTGTATTTCACCATTCACACACATGACATTGTTATCTACACTCTTAAGGACAATCTACATATTACATAGAACTACATGAAGAAGCAAGTATATCAACACCACTCTAAGCACAAATTTATCATTATTGATATATTCTTTCTTTTCCTATATATCCCTACAAACAACTATCATTAAAGATGAAGAATCACTAGAAGTTAGCACTTAGGTTTTATAGGCCTTATAAATTTTTATAATAAATTGATTTAGTTGCATAGAAATTGGATCTTACTTCCTCATCTAAGCTTCACCTAGGCTTCCATGTTTCTTATTTTGAAAGGGCTTTAGCCAAAATTCATGTTCAATCTACATTACTTGATGTAGGTATAAAGAGCCATATGTTTATTTAATAACTATTTTATTTTATGAAAAAAAAGATTCTTTGTTTGTATTTGAAAAAGTATCTTTTGAATATTAAATTTTTCCTATTTTGTGTACAATTTTTTACTTTAAAAACTATGGAAAATATTATATACGTATATGTTAGTTTTTAATAACTTTATATTAATATGTTACAAAATTTAGATGTATTTATATTTACAAAATAAATGTTGGCTCTAAATGGTTTTTCTTTCACCTTATACTCTAATTAACATCAAATTTTTGATTTTATCTTTTTGTTGATCACATTTTACATATAACACACCTCTTCATTTGCATGTAAAATTTCTCTTTTCGTTGATTGCATTTCACCTATATCATTCCTCTTCCTTTGTGTGTAAAATCAAATCTTCTATTAATACAAAAAAGTTTATAAAATTTAAGCTCTAATATTTACAAAAAGTCACTCTAAACTTTAACATTGGAAGAGTGGAAGAATTTTATTGCATATATTTTACCTCTCATGAACCACATAATAAGAAAATCACCAAGTTAAAATATTGAAAATTACTGTTATTAATTATTTCAAGTGTAAATGACTATCGAGTTTTTATTTACATGATCATGACATGAAACTCCTTGATGTCACTATTATACATTATGCACTTAGAATAAAATAAATTTACTTACATAGATATCTATTTAAGTAGGTTATATTTCCTTCATATGAGTCGTACTATCTTAACTTAATGAGGTTATTGTGTAACCATATAACTCATCTCTTATTATCTCACATTAACTATAGATTTAATGAATAATCATTATATTACTTAATTAAATATAAATTATGTAAAGATACTCATTTTTCTTCCAAGTTTAAACAACAAAAAATCATATCATAATCTAACACTTTTAAAACATGTTCTTGATTTATTTATTTGAAAAAAGAGTAAAATTATATGAAGAAGAATAAAATAAGGTCTGTAAACACAGACTTCCAAATAGTCATCGCTATCAATAAATCTAACAATGAAAAAATCCAAAAAAGCCTCACAAAATACCACAACTGATTAAACGAAAACAGTGCACGATCAAAACATGAAACACATGCAATTTATCAATTTTTACATTTTTCCTAAGAGATTCCCCATTAGTACTTTCCAAACACTGCAACTTTATCTAGCACAACCGTTATTCCCCCATCCACTACCATGTTGTGACCGCTTACATATTTGGAATCCTCACTGGCCAAATACAAAGCAGCCTTTGCAATATCCTCTACTTTCAGATTGGCTTCTTTTAAGGGGGCTTCAGCCTTAATCGCCGCCTCCACCTTGGCCTTTTCCTCTGCCGAAGGGATCACTCCCATAAAATTTATTACCAGATCTGTGGCAATTGCAGCTGGAGAAATACAGTTCACTCGTATACCATATTTCCCCAGCTCGGCTGCACCGCCCTTAGTCAGCCCAATTACGGCGTGTTTGGAGGCAGTGTAGGAGTAAGGAGTACATCCTCCTGCTATTCCTGCAATGCTAGCTGTAGAGATAATGCTGCCCTTTCTGTTGGGGATCATGACTCGGGCTGCGTGCTTAATGCCGTGCATTACTCCTTTTATATTGACATTCATCACTTGTTCGAAATCCTTCATATCATTCTCTGCCGCGCTCAATTTTTGCTTGCCAACGACTCCCGCGTTATTATACAGAATGTCTAACTTTCCGTGCTTTTCCATGGCCAAATCCACGGTTGCGCTTACGTCTTTCTCTTTGGTCACATCACAGTGGATATATGTCACCCAGGGCGAAAGGGATTCCGCCACTTTCATACCAGCGTCATCTGCAACGTCTGCAATGATGACTTTGGCGCCATGATTTGCGAATAGCTTAACAGTGGCCTCGCCAATGCCTGCCGATCCGCCTGTGATTATTGCAACCTTGCCTTGCAGTCTGCATTTAACGAATACATTTTTTTTGTTAAAAATATACTTTGAAAGATACTAACTCATGCGAATTCCCAGTCTCCATTTCTATGTGCCTTTGTAAGGAAAACTTGCCATTCACTGACAGATATAGCTGTTTATGATTGTAAAATTAGCATATATTATGGTTGATAAGCTATGAGGCTTTCAGAAAACAACAATTTCATTTCAGATAACATTACAAGAGTGAAGAATGTATAACAGAAAACAAAACCTTCTCCAGAGAGCAGCTGCAACCTCTCGTTTGGCCATGTTCTCAAGCTAGAAAATTCGCTTGGATAATAGCTTTCGAAGAGCCGGCTTTATAGCGAACCTGTGTGGAATTTGAATTTTTATTCGACAAATTTAATGTATTGTTCTAAGACGACTTATTCCAATTCAATTATTTAATTCTAGTTAATTATAGTATCTGTTTTAGTTTATACGCAATTACCAGCTGTACGTACCAGCTGTACACATGTTACACAGTGCAGCGTACCCCTTGTTCACATTCAAAACTGTTCCCTAGTACGTATATTCGTTTAAGCTTGTGCGTCGACCTGACTTTGTACACTTGCCGATACCCATGCAGGAATTGAATTAGTGTACGCCCAGCACGTTCACTTTCTCCTCGGCGCTTCTTTCTGAGATGGTCCATCCAACCTCATACAAGTTTATGGCATTGAGTACAAATGAAAATAAGTAAAACCGACTTTCTTGACATGTCGATTTGAATGCAATTTTATTTTTCTTGAAAATTGCTTGAACATTTCATTTTCTTTTATTAAAGTAAATAGGGAAAAGATCTATTACTCGTTTATCTTAATTTTGCATATTTTAAATTTTTAAATAGTACATCGAATTTTTAATAATTTTTTCGGCTTTTCCATATGTGATTTAAAAGCTTAAAGCTATTGTTTCAACTTCTAGGTAGTTACGACGATTGTAGGATGAGTTGTTATATGCACAAAGGTCAAAAAAGTGGTCATTTGGGAATGTCAACCATTACCTACACATAGACAACCTAGTAAATGTGCACCACGACCACCAAAAAAGTTGTGCAACTCATCCAATTAATATCATTTTTAATTTTGCACATATATATATATATTTAAGAATAACTGTAAAAAATATTCACACCTAATTGAATTAAATTAAGACATTAAAGATTCATGGTGTCTTGTTTTTTGGTTCCAAATGTCACATTAGGGATTTGTGTTAGCATTGACCACACTCTATTTGGATACACTTTAAAACATTTTAAGTACAAATACATAATACGTTTTACACCCATTTCAAGGCCTAGCTTTTCACCCTATTCAGTTTTCAACATGCTTCCTTCATGTCCAGGACAATGTTCATCATTCTAGAAACTTGTTGTATCCTCTCCACTCAATTGAAGGTGTTCACTTGGACATTCTAGGTAACAATTTTTATTTTTTATCCTTTCAATTTCCACTCGAGGTAATAGTTTGATTTGTGACTTTCATGGGGCATCTATTTTTAAAAAAATACAACCATGTGATTTTCTTCATTTCATCATTGCTCCAAATGACTTATTTGCTCTTTCAATCATCTTTGTATAAACAACTTCTCAATTTCATTTTGTTTGAATATGAGATAAAAATGTAACTCCCTGTATATATAACTTCATGAAATTGTATATATTGGGGATTTCATTCTTTAACCCCCTTATATATTCAGGGTTACATATTCATAAAACCTTATATGTTATTTAACAACAAGTCATTTATCTTATTTAATCCCTTTGAATAGATTATAATATGACAAGAAAATTGTGTCTTGTTGTGGCTATAGTTCTATTATGAGTTATGGCATGAAGATGTATCATTCCTTTTTTTTTTGAAGAAATGCACTTCACGGCGAAACCCCACAAACACCCCATAGTAAGTCAAGGAATGGATATAGAGTAAACCGTTATCACTACTACGAGTGCCTAACCCAATGGATGCAACAAGTGGGGCCCATCATGACAAAGGTGGCCATCCTGAGGGAATGGACCTCGAAACCTCCCAAATGAAGCTTAAAAGCAAATAACCACTCGAGCTAGCCCACTTACTAACACAACATTACACCAAAAATTATTTTTCCATATATGTATATGTATATGTATATGTATGGTTTAATTTTTTACTTCTATATATTCAAAGTTTAGCTTTTTAGGGTTTCACTTTTAACTAGCCTTTTATATCTAGGGTTCTCTTTTTATATGAGGTTCATTATATATATAAATATATTAATCCAAGAGGGTTTGCTAGGATTTTAATAAGTTGGATAAATGTAACAAATAAAGGAGTTCTAAAATTTCATGTAAGAATCATACATCTCTATTTGTACTTAATTCCAATGGCAAGTAGACATATCATAGATACAAGCACATTAGGCACTATTGATGTTCATGAATTTGTGTGGTTACACTTACCAACACAACATTACACCAAAAATTATTTTTCCATATATGTATATGGAATATGTATGCGCGTGCGCGCACACACACACACACATGGTTTAATTTTTGACTTGTATATTTTCAAAGTTTAGCTTTCTCGGGTTTCATTTTTAACTAGCCTTTTATATCTAGGGTTCTCTTTTTATATGAGATTCATTAAATACATAAAAATATATTAATCCAAGAGGGTTTGCTAGGATTTTAATAAGTTAGAAAAGTGTAACAAATAACGGAGTTCTAAAATTTCATGTAAGAATCATACATCTCTATTTGTACTTAATCTCAGTGGCAAGTAGACATACCATAGATATGAGCACATTAGGCACTATTCATGTTCATGAATTTGTAGAAGATAATATGATGTTCTTATTGATGAGAAAGTTCCATTTAAATCTCTAAAAATTAGAATATCATAGTTATTTAATGATAATAAATATTTTCACAATCCATATTGCTACATGAATTTATTTCTAGATTGGATTGTGTTAAAGATTTTCCCATCAACATTCCAGATCACACTTTGAGATCCATCAACATTATGGATCACACTTCGTGATCCATAGTTATTTCTCTCCTCTTGCTCTCTACCATCCTGATGATGGATCATTAAGTATGATCTCAAACATTGAGGTAAAAAGCTTTAACATAATCAAATGTAGAAATAAATTCATGAATATCATAGTTATTTCCAAAAAATAATTAAATCTTGCATGTTAGGAACAATTAGACAATCTATGCTTAGTCTTGAAGTCAAATGATTATGTATAAGACATGTATATTTATCATTTATTATTCTGAAAGATGTCTAAATATTGCAAGATAAAGGTTATTTCCATGTGCATTTTTAGTATGTTGATATCATTGTACATCCTCAATTTATTTATGATATTGTTGCTCAATATTTTTCTACCCTTATTGACACTCATTTAAAAAAAAAGGATCAAGAAGTAGTTTCCCAATTTAGGAGAAAATTAGAAAAAGGAGATAGAAAATGTTTTGTTCATCCAAATTTTATTTTTGGATTAGAAAATAAACATATTTGTTTATCCTTTTGTCTCCTATACCAAATTAAAGGGGTATCTCTATCCTAGATTATTTTACTATATAATAGGCGGCCAATGTATTTATAGATTGTTGTATACTATTTTCTCACCTACCAATTTTCATGTAGGAGTCTCATAAACAATAATAAATTCATCTTTGTTTAATTATGGTCGCCATATTAACCATATTGGATTTGATATAGTCTTTCCAATAATTGGACAATAGATTTTTAGATAAAAATTATAAGTTTCAAGATCTTGATGTCCCCACATTTAGATGATCTACCAATTTTCGTAGGCTCAAAAGGAGGATTTCATTAATAGATGTGCTCACTAATTTATAATGAACCTTCATAGAAAACGTCTTAGAATTGATCCTTGCTATAATATCTACAAGAGCACAATCCAACAAATACTCCATATTTATTCAAATACAATCTCCTATTTTGATAATAAAGCATATATAGAATATTTCTAATAAGAGTCATCATGTTCTACCTCTTCCCCTCAAAATACTATTAGAATAAGAATATTAGTTGATCCTTATCCTTCAAATGCTTCAATGACTATCTTATCAAATTTAAGTTGTAATCCTCAATTAATTGATATGTTGGAAAGGAAATTTAGTCTCAAACTAGCCTTGACCCCAAAAGAGGGGGAATAAAAAGAGGATAAAAAGAAAAAAGACACCAAAATCAATAAAATTCCTAAAAGTGCAACCATGATTAGAGAATCTTTGCTTAAGAAAATTATAGAGGAAGAGAAAAGAAATAATCCACAAAAATATTGAAAGGGTAAAGAGCATATGCGAAAAATTTAAATTCTTCTAAATCAAGTAATAGAGTTGCAACCATGTAAGTGGATGGACATACAACTATAAGAAGGGAAAGAAAGTCACAAGAAAAAAGCATAATCAACAACTAGATAAGTTGTAGAAAGAAAATGAGTACATCCAAAAGGAAGTTCATGCTCTATAATAATCTAGTATTAGTAATGAAAGGGAAATTGAAAATAAGTGTAAAAAAAATCTTATTGAAACTCCTAATAGCCCTATTATGAGTAATTAGTCTCTTCCAAATCCCTTAATATGTGAATAGTTTTTTCTATGTAAAAGGATAGGTTCTTATAAAAACATATTAGATCTTATATTTGTATGTTTATATGTGTAGATACCTAAAATTGACAATTTACATTTGGTTAATTTATCCCTAATTCATTCAATTTATTATTCTCTATATTAATTAAATAATATTCTTATTATTTAACTAATATTCACTATCCTGATATTCATTCAATTTAATACCTTATATCATCCCAAAATCATAAAGTAAATAATTTAATTTAATTATTTATCTATGACCATCCTACCTTACCCCTTATTTCCCATAAATTAAATAAATAATTTTTTATTTATTTAATTTTCTCTCTCACATGTCCCATCCACCATCACTTTTCAATAACCTCCCTAATTTGGCACACACTTAATCATACACGTCTTGTCCCCTCAAAGTACACTCAAGGAATTTTTAATTCTTTTATTCCTCTCACATCATCCCCTTTAGAGTGCAAGAATATAATTTTCATTTATGAAAAGATCTCCTACGACACTACAAATTACCATCTCCCTCTCAACTCACCTCATGGTGCCACTTGGCACCATCCCATGAGGTAAGAGGACAAAATAATCCTCTACCTTTGATCTGCATCAGGCAATCTCAACCATTAATTTATATCTCCCCTCCTATCATATATACATGAATTGGCTGTTTTATCATATCTTTCACTTATTTTATCATTGGAGTGTCATTATGCTACCGAAATCGTTAGTGAGCATGCATAAAATCAACAATATGGAGCTAATCTGCTCAATAGAAAGCTTGACATAACTCATTTTTGTTTGATTCAATGTTGGTTTGATCTTTTCACATCTAATCTGAATGTTTGTTTGATTTTGTGTTTTATTTAAATTTTATTACAATTTCCATTTCTTATTCGCAGGCATTTTCATTTTTCATTTTTTTCATTTTTCCTAATAGTATCTCTATGATGAGTAATCAGTCAATTCCCAATCCTTGGTTAAAAATATTCTTTGAAAGATATTAACTCATGAGAGTTCTCAACTTCCGTTTTTATGTGCCTTCATATGGGAAAACTTGCCATACACTGACAGAGAGTTGTTTATAACTGTAAAATTAGCATATATAATGCCATAAACTATGAGGCTTTCAGAATACAACAATTTTATATCAGATAACAGTACAAGATTGAAGAATGTATAAGAGAAAACAAAACCTTCTCCAGAGAGCAGCTGCAACCTCTCCTTTGGACATATTCTCAAGCTAGAAAATTCGCTTGGATAATAGCTTTCCAAGAGCCGGTTTTATAGCGGACCTGTGTGGAATCTGATTTTTTATTCGACAAATTCAATGTATTGTTCCAAGACGACTTATTCCAATTCAATTATTTAATTCTAGTTAATTATAGTATCTGTTTTGGTTTATACGCAATTACCAGCTGTACGTACCAGCTGTACACATGTTACACATTGCAACGTTCCCCTTGTTCACATTAGCCTATCGACCCAAAATTCAAAACAGCTCCCTAGTATATTCGTTTAAGCGTGTGCGTCGACCTGACTTTGTCCACTTGCCGGCACCCATGCAGGAATTGTAGTGTGCGCTCAGCCCGTTCACTTTCTCCTCGGCTCTTCTATCTGAGATGGTCCATCCAACCTCTTACAAGTTTATGGCGTTGAGTACAAATAGACATGTCGATTTGAATGCGATTTCAATTTTCTTGAAAATTTGTTTGAAAATTTCATTTTCTTTATTAAAGTAAATAGGTAAAGATCCATTATTCGTTTACCTTAATTTCACATATGTTAAGTTTCTAAATAGTACATTAAATTTTCAATTCTTTTTAAGTTTCTTCACATGTGATTTAAGAGTTTGAAGTTATTGTTTCATCTTTTAAGTAGTTACAACAAGTACAGGATGAGTTGTTATATACATAAAGGTCAAAAAAGAGGTCATTTGGAGATGTCAACCAATACCCACGCATAGATACCCCATTAACTGTGCACTACGACCACCAAAAAAGTTGTGCAACTCATCCAAAATTAATATCATTTTTAATTGTGCACATATTTAAGAACAACTATAAAAAAATAGTCACCTAATTGAATTAAATTAAGACATTAAATGTTCATGGTGTCTTGTTTTTTGTTCCAAATGTCGCATTAGGGATTTGTGTTAGCATTGACCACACTTTGTTTTGGATACACTTTAGAACATTTCAAGTGCAAATACTAATACCATTTGCACCCATTCCAAGACCTAGCTTTTCACCCTATTTATTTTTCAACATGCTTCCTTCATAACCACCACATTGTCCATCATTCTAGAAACTTGTTGAATCCTCTCCACTCAATTGAAGGTCTTCACATGGGCATTCTAGGTATCAAATTCCATCACTTATCCTTTCAATTTCCATCAAAGGTAATAGTTTGATTTGTGACTTTCATGGGGCATCTATTTTTAAAAACATACAACCATGTGATTTTCTTTATTTCATCATTGCTCTGGAAATCACTTATTTTTTCTTTCAATCATCATTGTAGAGATAAATTCTCAATTTCATTTTGTTTGAATATGAGATAAAAATGTAACTCTCTATATATAGCTTCACGAAATTGTATATATTTAGGGTTTTATTCTTTAATCCCCTTATATATTCAGGGTTACATATTCATGAAACTTGATATGGTATTTAACAACAAGCCACTGCTCTTATTTAATCTCTTTGAATAGATGATAATATGACAAGAAAAATTATGTATTATTGTGGCCATATTTCAGTTATGAACTATGGCATGAAGATGTATCATACCTATATTTGTGTGGCTATGTACACTTACCAACACAACATAACACCACAAATTATCATTCATATATATATATTGAGGGTTTAATTTTTGACTTGTATATATTCAAAGTTATTTTTTTAGGGTTTCATTTTTAACTAGCCATATATATGTAGGGTTCTCTTTTTATATGGACTTCATTATACATAAAAACATATAAATCCAAGAGGGTATGTTAGGATGCAACAAGTTGGAAATTTTTTACCAAATAAAGGAGCTCTAAAATTTCAAGTAAGAATCATAAATCTCTATTTGTACTTAATTCCAATGGAAAGTAGACATACCATAGATACAAGAACATTATGAATTATTGATATTCATGAATTTGTAGAAGATAATGATGTTCTTATCGATGAGAAAGTTCAATTTAAATTTTCAAAACTTAAAATATCATAGTTATATCTATAAAAATGAATTAAATGTTGCATGTTAAGAACATTTAGACAACCTTTAAGCATAATCTTGAAGTCAAAGGATTAGGTATAAGACATGTATATTTATCATTTATTATTCTAAAGGATGTCTAAATATGGGAAGATAAAGGTTATTTCTATGTACATTTTTTGTATGTTGATATCATTGTCCATCCTCTATTCATTTATGATATTGCTGCTCAATATTTTGCTACCCTTATTGACACTTATTTTTAAAAATAGGATCAAGAATTAGTTGCCCCAATTTAGGGGAAAACTGGAAAGAGGAGATGGAATTTTGTTTGTTCATCAAAATTTTACTTTTTGATTAGAAGATAAACATATTTGTTTAGCCTTTTGTCTCCTATTCCAAATTAAAGGGGTTGATCTCTATTCGAGATCAATTTACTTTATAATAGGTGGCCAATGTATTTATAGATTGTTGAATGCTATTTTCTGACCTACCAATTTCCTTGTAGGAATCTCATAGCCAATAAGAAATTCATCTTTGATTGATTATGGTCACCATATTTACCATATTGGGTTTAATAGAGGCTTTCCAATAATTGAACAATTGATTTCCAAAAAAATTGTTGGTTTCAAGATCTTGAAGTCCCCACATTTAAATGATTTACCAATTTTCCTAGCCTTAAGAGAAGGAGGATTTTAGTAGTTGATATGCTCACTAATCTATAATAAACCATCATAGAAAAAGTCTCAAAACTAGAGCTTTCTATAATATATACAAGAGCCACATTCGACAAATACTCCATATTTATTTAAATACAATCTTCTATTTTGATAATAAAGCATTCATATAATATTTCCCATAAGAGCCATTGTGTTCTACTTCTACCCCTCAAAATACTATTAGAAGAAAAATGTTAGTTCATCCTTATCATTCTAATGCTTCAATGACTATCTTATCAAATTTAAGTTGTACTCCCCAACTAATGTTCATATGTTGGAAAGGAAATTCAGTGTAATACTAGCCTTGACCCCAAAAGAGGGAGAAGAAAAAGAGGATAAAAAGAAAAAAAGACACCAAAATCAATAAAATTCTTAAAAGTGCAACCATGATTAGAGAATCTTCGCCTAAGAAAATTGCAGAGGAAGAGAGAGAAGAAGTAATCCACAAAAAAATTGAAAGGGTAAGAGCCTATGTGAAAAAGTTAAATTCTTCTAAATCAAATAATAGAGTTAAAATCATGTAAAAGGAAGGACATACAACTATAAGAAGGGAAGGAAAGTCACATGAAAAGAAACATCATTAATAACTAGATGTTATAGAAAGAAAATGATTACATCCAAAAGGAAGTTCAAGCTCTAGAAGAATCTAGTATTAATAAAAATAAAAAATATGGAGAAAATCTTACAAGGTTTCCTATTGAAACTCCTAGTAGCCCTATGATGAGTAATCAATCTTTTCCAAATCTGTTGATATTTGACTAGTCTTTTCTATGTAAGGATATCAGATCTTGTATATGTATGTCTGTATGTGTAGACACCTAAAATTGACCATTTACTTCAGGTCAATTTATCACTAATTCATCCAATTTATGTTCCACTATATTAATTAAATAATATTCCTATTATTTAATTGATATTCACTTTCCTGATATTCATTCAATTTAATCTCTTATATCATCTCAAAATCATAAGGTAAATAATTAAATTTAATTATTTATCTATGACCATCCTACCTTACCACTTCTCTCCCATTAATTAAATAAATAATTTCTATTTATTTAATTTTCTCCCTCACATGTCCCATCCACTATCACTTTTTATTAGCTTTCCTAATTTGATCCTAATCTACCTCCTAATCATTGGCATACAATTTATCTTGGCCAACCCTCCCCATCAAATCATACACGTGTGTCTTGTTCCCTCAAAGTACACTCAAGGAGTTTTTCATTCCTTTATCCCCCTCCATCATCCCCTTTGGAGTGTGAGAACAAAATTCAAATGCCTTTATGGAAAGATCTCCTCCCACACTCCAAAGTACCATCTTCCTCTCAACTCACCTCATGGTGCCACTTGGTACCATCCCATGAGGTGAGAGAAGCAAATCATCCTCCACCCTTGATCTCCATCAAGCAATCTCAACCATCCATTTCTATCTCCCCTCCTATCATATATCCATGAATTAGCTATTTTATTAGATCTGTCACTCATTTTATCATTGGAGTGCCACTATTCTACTTAAATCATAAGTGAGCACACAAACAATCAACAATATTGGGATAATCTACTCAATGGGAGGCTCAACATAGTTTGTTTTTATTTGATTCTATGTTCATTTGATCTTTTCATGTCTAATCTAAGTGTTTGTTTGATTTTTTGTTTGCTTTGGGTTTTTTTTTAATTTCCATTTCTTGTTCATGCATATTTTCATGCACATAGCATGCATGCATGTATGTATGTATAAAAGTTTTCATACTAAAACTCATAGTATCCCTATGATGAGTAATTAGTCAATTCAAAATTCTTTAATACATGTTTAGTCTATTTTATGTACAAGGATATGTTCTTATAAAAGGATATTAAATCTTCTATATGTATGTATGTATATATAGACATATATACATATATGTATGTATATGTATGTATATGTATGCTTATGTATGTGCATATATGTATGTGTGTATATATGTGTGTATATATATTGAGGGTTTAATTTTTAACTTGTATATATTTAATGTTCAATTTTTAGGTTTCCATTATTAAATAGCCTTGTATATATAAAGAGTTCTCTTTTTATATGCTCTAGGAAAATTCACCGCCAACAATTCACGATGGAAAAATTCACCGCTAATAATTCATTGCAGGAAAATTCACCGTCATGACAAATTCGCCTCAAGGAAAATTCACCACCAACAATTCACCACCATGGAAAATTAATCACTTTAACATTTTTTAATATATATTTTGAAAGCTTTGATTTTTTTTTTTTGCAAAAGAATAATTTGATATATGATAATAAAAATGCACTAAAAATTATTCTTTTACAAAAAAGAAATTCAAACTTTTGAAAATATATATTAAAAAAAGTTAATGTGATTAATAAACTGTGGCAGTCAATTTGTCATGGTGATGAATTTTCCCACGGTGAAAATTATTCTTTTGCAAAAAAAGTCAAAGTTTTGGAAATATATATTAAATTTTTTTAATATGATTAATTTTCTGCGGCAGTGAATTATTGGTGGTGAATTTGTCATGGTGATGAATTTTCCCACAGTGAATTATTGGCAATGAATTTTCCTGTGGTGAATTGCTGACAGTGAATTTTCCTAGAGCCCTAAGAAAGCTGCTACCATGGGGGCAACACCCTTTGAATTAAAATTAGATATCAAAACAATAAATGTAGTAGTAGAGAATAGAGACAAAGCCAAAACTATGGTAAGTTGTGTTTGATAGTGTATCAAAATCCCAAGCTTAGAAGCCATTTCTTGTAATCTTTCAATCTAGGGGGGAGATAAAAGAGAAGAGTGGTTACCAATGAAAATAAGATCTTCACATGATGTTTCTCACTAAATCCACCCCTAAACAAAAAGATGACATGGTGGAGGTCCTCATTTCCCCTTGTCATTTTGGATTTCATACAGAAATTACAATTTCAAATTCAAATGATCAAATACAAGTTATGTTGATTCAATTTTAAACTTAAAAGAAAATTGAATGCATTTCTTTTATTAATAAATCAATTGTAAGTGGGAAATTATGCAAGCATTAGATTCTCAAGGTTGTAAACTATCAATTTCCTTCAAGTTCTTATATACATACACAATTATGATGGGAGTTTACATTTATTTTTTATAGGTTTTGTTATGATGAGAATTGACATGTTTCTATTTTAATACCTATTAATGTTATGATGTGTTTCATTAAATATTCATGATTTTATTTTTTATATATCACAACAATAAGCTCTCTTTTAGAGCT
>VDFB02058242.1:598270007-598389630 GCA_007258455.2 Sequoia sempervirens
ATAGAGTAACCTACCCAAAGATCGAAGCTAAACTAAAGATGCCAAAAAAGATATATGAAAAGGAGCTCTCCTTTGTGAAGAATGATCACTAGCTCGTAGATATGTGGAAGATCAACTTCGATCATAAAAAAGAAATACTGGAATAGGTGCTCCCATGGGTAGCACAAGACATTGATTGGTAAAGGAAGTAAGGGCAACATGTGAAGAGTATATCAAGTTGTTGATGGATTATAATGTGCCCATTGTCGAGTTGGATGCTAAGAAGATCAAGCCACACTTTCACCAGAAGATGGAGAAGGGAATGTCCAATGACCTCACCACTGACTTCATGAGTTTTGTTACATGAGTGTTTACCCAATCAGTGCAAGTCAGGGATAATAATACCAAGTGTGACAGTGATTAGGATACTCTGCGTATTGATTAACAGCTTCATGGAGTATTCCAATCATAAGAAGGCAAAGGGAGACCCTGTTTTTAGTGAAGAACATCTCACAAAGTAGCTACAACAAAGAGAAAATTACTAAAAGACAAGTTGCTATAGTACTACCACTAGAAGATGAAATAGGGAAGAAGACAAAATGTAATTTTAAATTATAAAATATTTGGGGTAGGTGAAACCCTAGTGTAAAATGAATCTTGGCCATTCGTTTTACTTTTTGAACACTATAAATAAGAGGTCTTCTCTCATTTTCAAAGAGAGAGTTGAATTGTTGTAACAACATGCTACTAAAATTTTAATAGAAATTCATGCTTCTTGGTGGATTCTTGAGTTTCAAATGCATGCACATGATTCTTCTCTCATAGTTAGTTAATTTTAGTAGATTTATCTTATTTTTTCTTCATGTTTTAGTTACTTTTACATGTTAATGGATGTTCACTGATTATGAAGAATTATGTTGTGTTGATGCCCTTCTAGTTCATGTGTTTTTGCTTTTTATTGCTAATAAACTACTTTGTAAAGCTAATATGAACTTTATATGAATTTTTCTTTCAAATTCCATCTCTTGTTCATGCTTAATGATGAATGAAGATTGAAAATTTGTAGAAAAGTATGTGCAGGATCATGATGGGCCAAAAAGTGGCAATATGGTGGGTATGTGGCTGACGAATTTTTTTTACCCAAAATTGATGAAATGAAAAGGTTTTTTAAAGGAGATTCTCAGCTTTCCATAAATAAAAATTATGCTTTACTTTGAATTTAATAAGTAGTTATTATTCATTTTCTATTCAAATTATGACTAAAGTCCCCGGGATTGATAGACTAATTGAAAAACATCTAAATCTTTCTTCAAATGATATCACATTTTGAATCCAAAACATGTGTCACATTCCTATGCTTCACATACTATAATGACATAAAAAGAAAAAATTAATTTCATGAAGTTTGACCTCAAGTTAAGGTGGTTAGACATACAAGTTTTTTATATTTTTAAAAGTTATAATAAAAAATCATAATTAATTATTTACTTGAAAAAAATTACAAAAAAAAAAAATATGCGATCACATCAGGACATGTGTCCTCTACTCTTATATCTAAAATCTTATAAAAAAATATTATCACTTTATTGTGGTTAGGTGGTCGTATCAGACACCTACTTATTTTTTCCCTCGAATTTAAGTACTAACAAGCATTGAAATTTCAAATTTCCACTAAATAGTTTCTTTTTAAAACCTAGTAGTTTAGAAACTACATTCGATTTGCTATAGATTCTATTCTTACATATTTTTGAAATAATATAGATAACTTATTCAAAATTTTACGTCAAGTTTCCTAACTCTTATTTTTCTTTTTTTTTTGGCCACTTAAGGGCCTATTTTTTCCATGATGATCCTGCACATACCCAAACCTTAGGAGATTGCACAAGTTCTATGAAAGTGTACCAAGTTTTGGTTAAGTGGAATTTTGTTTTGAGAAGGTTGTACATTGCAGAGTCCTCCATGATTTTTGTTCACTATTATTTTTAGATCCAGGAACCTTTCTCCTTCCCTGCCCTTTTTCCTTTTTTTATAAATAACCTATGCTAAGGTTCATTGCACATTGTAAAGCTAAACTTACGATAAAGTAGGAGTTCTAGATCATTGTCCTAAACCAAAAACTACTTCACAACTAATTTCCCTATCTCAGGAACTACTCTTAAAGATCCAATTCCCTTCCAACTTGTAATTTTGCTCTATGATTACTAGCAAAATCACATAAGAACCATTGAGAGATCCAAGCAAGTCATGAGCTGACACCCAAGAGACCTTAGGCCATTTTTTAGCAACTTGTTGAAGATTTCCTTTTAAGAGAGGCATTGCACTTAAGCATTCCTGTGTTGAGAAAGTGCATAAAACATCCATCAATATTTCCTAACTCTGATTTTTCTAAATTTTATTGCCACTTAATGGCCTATATTTTCTATGATGATCCTGCACATGCCCACTTAGTGGGGGCAAGTAGTAGATAGTCTTGTCCTAGTAATGCATTTTTTGTTGTCCCTTAGGATCATTTTCTACCTTCTTCTTCTACAAACTGAAATTGTGAGGCGAATGAGTTTCTTTAGTTTAACTCATTTGTTCCTTACTAATCTTTTGCATTATTTCATTCATTGTCTTTTGTGTGATTGCATGTGCATATTGTGATCCCCTGTGATGTTTTTTTGGGTGTTTTCCTCTCTATGTGCATTCCTCTATCTTTACCTCCATTCTTCTATATGTCATAAACTTTTATCTTTTCATTGATCTTTTCCTTTAATTTGTATTTTTGTCTTGTGTTTTCCTTTTGAGGATGATGCAAGGCGTTGAGAAACCCTATGTCTCTTCTATGTTGACCCAAAAGGTTTTTTATTTTTTTCACTCTTTTTGTGTCATTCTTCTAGTTCTGTGTATTTGGGGAATGATGACAGTTCCTAGCTCTCTAATATAATTGTAGCGAGAACATACTAACCCTGAATCCATAGATCCATTATGTGTTTTTGGAGGCAACCCTCTTTTTATTTTTCTTCCATGTTTTTCTACTTTAAATTAATTGCTCACAGCATGGTTTTTTGCAATCTCTTTATAGCAATTTCTTTAAAGTGGGGGCATACATTGGCATTATTTTGGTATGATTTCATTTCTTCTTGTGATGTGTTCTTTTTCTTGGTGGTGTCATTAGGTTTGAATTCCTTTGAGAGCATGATATTTTCTTGTCCTCTCTTGGAAGCATTAAGTACAATGTTCCCCAAGATGAGACCCTTGCAATTGTCGGGTATGTGTAGGATCATCATGGAAAAAATAGGCCCTTAAGTAGAAAAAAGTTAAGAAAAATCAAAGTTAAGTAGCTCAACATAAAAATTTGAATAAGTTATCTATATTATTTCAAAAATATTTAAGAATAGAATTTGTGGCAAATTGAATGTAGTTTCTAAACTACTAGGTTTATTGAAAAAATAAAAAAATCTATTTGGTGAAAATTTAAAATTTTAATGCAGTGGTACTTAAATTTCAAGGAAAAAATAAGAAGTAGGTGTCTATCTGACCACCCGAACCATGATAAAATGATAATATTTTTTTATAATATTTTAGATATTAGTAGAGGACTCATGTTCGGATGTGATACATATTTTTTGTAAATTTTTTCTAAGTAAATAATTAATTATGAATTTTTTATTACAACTTTAAAAATATATAAAAACTCGTATGTCTAACCGCCTTAACTTGGTAAAAACTTCATGAAATTCAATTTCATTTTTGTTAATACTATAGTATCAAAAACATAGAATGTGACATGTTTTGGATTGAAAAAATGTGATACTATTTGAAAGCTATAGAAAATTTTCAATCAACCTATCAATCAAGACTTTAGTCATAATTCAAATAGAAAATGAATAATAATTATTTATTAAATTCAAATTAAATAATAATTTATATTGGTGGAAAGCTAAGAATCTCCTTTAAAAACCCTTTTCATTTCATCAATTTTGGGTAAAAGAAAAAGTTGTCAGCCACATTCTCTACACATACCCATCATATCACCACTTTTTGGCCCATCATGATCCTGTACATACTATGTCCTCTCTTGGAAACATTAAGTACAATGTTCCACATGATGTGACCTTACAATTGTCCTCTCTTGGAAACATTAAGTACAATGTTCCCTAGGATGAGACCTTGTATTTATCTTCTTTTAGAGACGTTAAGCATAATGTCCCCTAAGATTAAGACCTCACATGAACTAATTCAAATCCCTTAAAACATCCCTCTTTCTCGCATGCATTTTTCCTTTTTGTACCTTATTATATTCATGGAGGTATGGCTTTGATATGGTCCCTTGGGGCTCACCTAGTGAACAACTAGATTCATTATCCCTTGTGAGCATGTGTTTTCTCTTTTGTCCTTATCATAGTCGTGGGGGTGTGAATTTTATATGGAGCTCTTTGGGTTCACCTAGTGAACACCTAGCTTCACTAGTGATGCAGAGTGTCAGGGGAAGACAAAAATTTTAAGGGCTTCTCTCAAATACTCTTAAATGGACTCCTTAAAACACCATACATCTAATGAACAACTTAAGCACTATTTTGAATCCACACACCAAAATGCAATAAGGAGGCTTGGAAATGACTTAGAATATTTTAACATGTCTAAAATAATCCAACAAACATGACTTCTCACTTGGGAACATTCTTCCACCTATCACTACCATTTTAGCCCTTTTAACTTGTAGCCTTGTCTAATTAGGATAGACATCATAAAATATTTCTTAGTACTGAAACAAAACCAAAGACACTATTTTTTGACACTTACTACTAATCTCCACAAGCCATCAAAATCACAAGTCTCTCCAAAACAAAATGCAACAAATGGCCCATTTTCTAACGCTACAAGGAGGCCCAAAAGACACTTTTCAATACAATAATGGTTACCTTGGCACACCCAAACACCCCTAATCCAATGAAAACCTTCCTATACCTTAAAAAAACACATATTAATAGTTCCCAAGTGCCACAAAACAAAATCTTAAATACAAATCTTGCACAAAATCAATTTTTTTGCAACAAATCTAGGCCTATCACATTGAGAAGCAAGCACTAGGGCATCAGTTTATTCCCAAAAAAATCCATCTCCTAGTTTGAAACCTTTTTCATCTTCAATTATACTATAATTCCTTCCATTCCACCAAAAATAAGATTTTTACTAAAGTGGAATGGAGAGAAACTTGCATTTTATTGAACAAACCCTAGTTTAGGAGGGTTTCAAACCCACTTGTAGTAAAATGAAAATATATCCCTTGATTCAAGATGAAAAAAATTAAAACTACCACTAAAAGGAAGTTATCTCAATCCCATATTGAAATATTACAGCCTTGTCTCTATAGAATGTACTTTGTCTGTACCACGCGAGTTAGCAGCAATTTTGCATAGAAAATCAGGAAAATAGAGTTCTTTTTTATTGAATTTTCTTCAAAACTTCTTCATCAAACTTTCCTCAACCAAAAGAGGAATATTTCAACATCCACACACTCATCCCAACTTCCCTCAACTAAATTTTGAATTAAGAGGCTGTTGGGAAACTAATCAACCTCTAAATGACTCAAATTGCCTAGTTAAGGCAATTTAGCACAACATCAAGAACCCAATTTACCAACCTAACAAAAAGATGGATAAAAAAACTTCAATACAATAAAATCATCAAGGTCATTCCCCTCAATTACCTAGTTGCATCATGGCACCTTAATTCCTTATTTGGCCTAGATGCACCAAGTTTACATGGTGAGAAGTCCATTACAATCAACAAAACTCAACCCCAAACTTAAAAATCTTGAAAAATCATTGAAGATGGTCCTTAGGACCTTATTACATCACTCATAACTTGACAACCAAAACCAAAATTCAAAACAAAGCACAAGGAGGCATGAAGACCCCAAGGTTCCCTTGCACCAACTAGCCCTTGTGTGTGTGTTTTGTTTGCATAGTTGACAACACATTCCACTTGTAAAACTCTCTTGGAAAAATAGCCTAGACCTTATCCATAGCACATTGGATGGCCAGTCGAAGCTTTATTCACAAAATTTTTCTTTTTCCTTTTTCCTTTTTCTATCTTTGATGGTGTATGTTTGCAATCTAATTATGGCTTCATATATCATCCACAAGTGTGTTATGATGGAACCTACAATTTTTTTTTGTTCCATCTCAAACCCTTGTGACATTTGTGTTTAGGGCTGATATATGAGGGTTTAACGTTCTATTTGTCATGAATGCTTGTAACATTCTATTTTGTTGTTGACTTCCTATTGCTCATTTCTAGTCACTTTAAAACATCTTATGTCATTCAATGTCATTAGGTAACCAGTCCCTCATGCCTAGGTCTGAGTCTTTGAAATTTTATAAGGCTAAGTAAAGAGCCTTTTTGGCCTTTAAATCCTTTGCATTTTTTGACTTAGGAGTCTTTGAGCCCTTTCTATCGTATAAGCCTCAAGGTTCCCATTCATTAAAACAACTTATGAGCATATGCCTAAAGGTTTTCACTTAAGTCCCATCGGCCATCTCACTTTATCGCTCATCGCTAATTTCTTTAGAAGTGTATGTTCCAAATTGGCAACAAGTGATTAGCGGTATTTCTTTGTTTTCTCTCATCACAAATAGCTACTAGAGATCTTTATATAAATGAGTGATGAGCGATGATCCTTGTATTGTTGAGGGATCACTTATCGCTAATGGCTTTTGAGCCTTGAGTATTGTAGTAGTGATAAGTGATGTCCTCTGACCTTATGTTCTTATTTTTATTGGCCATCGCAGATGTTCATGACATGATAAATTTAAATTAGCGATGAGCAATGTGATGGATGTTTCATGGATCATGTATCACATATATGTTTTAAGTGATAAGTTTTCTATTAGTGATATGTAGGACACATTGTCACTATGTAGATCTCTCATCACTAATTTCTTGCAAACTATATGAGGAGAATTAGTGATGAGCAATGGCATGATGTTTTTGTATTTTATCACTCATCGTGGTTCATTCTAAAGCTTAAATTTGAAAGTAGCGGTGAGCGATGGAGTTCTTTGTTAAAAGTTCTTTCACTAATCTAAATAAATCCTATCTACGATGTCTTTTGTGCCATTGATTTTCCTGTAGGTGTATGTTTCCTAATTTGATCTCTTCACTATATCTCCCATCACTAATAGAATCTGACGTGTGAAGTTTTAATTAGCGATGTACGATGGAAAGATGAGCATGATCAAGGATGGGCCACAGATCCAAGGACTAAGATTTCATCGCGGGGTTGCTTACATTGCTAATGAAGCTGATGAAGGATGAGATGCATCAGTGATAGGTAATGGCTATTGCTAGAAAGGGAAATGTGGTATAATCCTAGGGACATTGTATAAAGAAAAATTAAAGTAGCAGGATGAATGGAGAACCATTGATGTGGTTTTGAAACAAGATGATCCAAAAAACTAAATTTCATTGTGATAATACTCTCATCTCTAATTGCACCTTAAAAATTAGGGGAGATCAACGATGAGTGATGAAGTGTATGAGGAAATATTCTCTCTAAAACACCATTCTTGCGTACTTTGCCGATATTAATCAAGGATCATAGATTAGGCTAGCGATACATGCTAATTGTCAATTTGTGTATGATTAATTAGGATTAAAGGAAAATGTGGCAGCATTTGAGGTGGCATTGTCGTTTTCTAGGAACAAGTTGTTAATGGCCAAAAAATAATGCTTATGATCACCATAGGTGAATTTTTAATTGTTTTAAGATCAACAGCCTAGATTCAAAGCTGAGTTGCTAAGTTATCAACTCACTCACGTGAGCAATACTTGAATCAATAATTATGCATGCTCTAAATTGTCTATTTAATGTTGATTGATCACTCTTCATTTTCACCATCTTTCCAATCTACAGTGAAGAAGTGTGAAGGTGTTAATTTTTCCTAAGTTGAATATTGAGCGTTCTTGTCCCAAGTGAATTGGTTTTCAATTGGGTTCTCTATCATTCATATTCTAGTTTGGTTAGGAATTCCTTTGTTGGGTGGGTTCCATTTGTTTGGGTCTGTAGGTGTGGCTCCCTACAACTTTGTTTTAAATGGTTAATTTCTACTCATTCTAGAGGTGGGGAAAACTCCAGTGTTCCAATTTAGCCCGTTAGGAGGTTTATTCGGCTTAATGTATTTGAGTGTCATGAGGATATTTCTATAACTAAGCAAGAAACCCAAGCATCACCTGAGGTTTCGAAGGGTAAGAGGAGTTCTTGAGGTCACAGGAAGAAAGCAATTGTGTAGAGTAATACAACTTGAGAAACAAGACCATTCCAGGAGAAATGGTCAAGTTCAAAGGCAGGGAACTGGCTCAACCAGTGAAGAAGGCCAGGAAAAAAGAAAAAAGTCATAGGGCATGCTTGGGAAAACATAATTCTCCTATTGTGATTTTTGATAGTCCTTCAGATGCTAAAGGTGACACTGACTCAAGATATGGCCAGTATCTTCTCTCTCTAGTTCCATATGGGAGTGGGAGCTCTGATGATGACATGGTGATGGTTCCTCCAATTTCCTCAAGGACATGGAGCAATCAGGCATTTTCTGATGCCAACAACTCAGAATAGGGCTCCTCCTTGTTTCTGTTTTTTATGACACCATGGTCTTTGCATAGGAGGTATTTGTTTCAGTATGTTTGTGGCTTGTCTTTTACTCTTCCATGCTGATGTGGAGGCCCTCCAACTAATATGATAAGAAATAATTTTTGTTCAAAATGGATGCGGTGATAGTGACTAATGGTATCTTGCACATGTGTTTTTTCTTTTGTCCTCCCCTGTTCCCAAATGATTGCATAAAAATTGCCTGGGGAGTTTTTCAAGGAATCAGTTGAAATTAGGTTTTTGAAATGAAATGAAATGAAATCATAACTCAGGTGGATGCTTGTGTCTCCCTTGTTTATAAAGGGGATTTCATGGTTGAAGTTTGAGAGTTCAGAAATTTTGATTCAAAGAAATGTCTAGATAAAAGCTATGCTGAGGGAGAAAATAAAATGTAAATAGATAATGTAGTAAATATATTAGAAGTCGGTCTAGGGCATAAGTTATACTATATGATGGTCCTAAATATGGTTTTACAAAACAATATCAGTAATGAAAGAGAATATTAGTTCTAAAATATTGCTCTCCATTGTATTTTCTTGCAAATTTTGAATGAAGTTGTTAATTATAATTCCATTTGTCTTATGTCATTTGCACTAAATGAATGGGTTTGTTTGTGCTTCAACTCAATGAATTGATTAAATGCTAAAATGGGACCATTAGTTTGTGGGAAAGGGATATAGGATTTTATAAGGAAGTAATGTTTTAAAACATAGAGAGTTGAATGTTACAAAGTAGCATGCTAATAGTCCACTAATCACTGATGTTCAAATATAGTTGTATTACTGATTGATTGCACAGTATGACTCCATTGGTCCCTTAGATAGGGCACTAGTCTTTCTATTAGTTTATCTTGTGGTTGATTGAGCTAGTACTGAATCTGGCCAAAAATTCAAAATAGAAATGAATTCACAATATACTCTAAATTTCACTACCCCAACTTTCGGTATATAAACGCATTCCCTCAAAAAAATAGCACTTTATTGGAGGTCTACCAAGCCTTAGATGATGTGGGTTTCTTAAGGAATGCATCTATGTGAGGAAATTCTCTTGATTAAATTGAGATATTATGAGCATGCAAAGGATTACCCTCCTGGGTCTCACAGAGCCCAAAGAGAAGAAGTGAGGTACTAAATGCATTACTTAACTCTTGGCCAATCCTCAACCTTGCTAATGATTGAGTTATGGAAAATTCATAGGAAAGGACTAATATTAAGTTTGGTTCTTAAAAAATAACAAACATGTTCCTTTATGCTTATGCTAGTCTTCCATAGTATCTTGATCCTGGGGTCTTGGCCACCCTCTTGATTATTATCATCCTATCTTACTAGCATTTGTACATTTCAACCCCTCTTGATTGTGTGGTTGGCTACTTTAGTGTGAGTTTGAAGGAAGTTCCTCCTCTCACTAAAGCGGGGGATAAATTTAGTGTAATAAAATGCATACCCTTGAATTTACACACATGTTTGGGTCTTCCTTGCTTTGTTTATCCTTATTTATGTCTTAATTGGTCCTATTTTTCATCTACAAGCCTAATGAACTATATCTTTTTCTAGCTAATCCTGACAAAAATCAAAGGATAAATAATAATTCAATGATTTTGGTTGTGCTCTTTATTTTTGGGTTGGGACTAAGATGCTACCCAGGGCATCTTTGTCCCTCAAAGCTCTTGGAACCCTGATTTCACGTGTGCCTTTGTGGACAATAAAAAAGTAACCCTTCTACTCTTTTTTTGTCTCATTTGGGCCCTCCTTATTATTTTGGCTTAATTTTTTATTGATTTAATGTTGTAATGTGGATAACACATTCAAATTCACATTAAGTCTTGGGCCCTTGTGAAAAGATAGGATTCAAGTGGTACCTTACCTAGGTGTTGTAAAGTGTTGAAACATACTTTCACACTTTTCTAGGGTCTTGTTAATAAAACAACCTCTTTTCATCATTCACCAAGCCTTATTTTAAAATGTTCTAAAGTTTTGTAATACACTTTCATGCTTTTATAGGCTTGTTATTAATAATTGGGCTTTTTTATGCTTTAATTGGCCCCATTTTGCATCCACATGCCTCATTTATGTGTATTTTTTAGAATAATCCTAACAAATATCATTTAAAGCATTAAAATCCCAAAACCCACCTTAAATTCGTAAGGTGGGACTCATTCACCATTCTAGGCAAATGAGTCCCCTTAGGTGAGAACCATTTGCCCAGGGTGGCGAATGAGTCCCCTTTAACTAAAAATTTAAATTTAATTCAAAATTTTGACTGGTTTTTATTCTCCAAGTTCTAAGGTTGGCCTATGATATTGTAATTTTAGGAATTATTGCATAATTGAGTATAAATAAAAGGTTCTTTCTCTCATTTCATCCTACCTAACCTAGCAAGTTTGACGTAGCATTCAAGTATTCATGCATATAGTTTACAAGAGCATTCAAGGCATTTCAAGAGAAGATTATCAAGCATTCAAGAGAATTCTTCAAGTGCATTCCATCATGTCAAAGATTGTGTGCATCATGTTGTTTTAGAGCTAACAATTGTGGTGTAGGATTTGTAAGCATTGTATTCAAGATCCATCAACATCAAGCTAGATTTCAAGTCCACATCCATTGGAGCCATTATTTACATGTTTGCAACATCTTATTGTAAGGGTTTGGGCTAGGTTGTAGATTTACCAAGAGGTTAACATTGGAAAATTGTTCAAATAAAGTCAAAATTTTCAAAGTCCTAAGAGAAGCTTTAAGAAAATCTATAGGTTGAATTATGTAGTTTCAAACCCAAATCTGAATCAAGAGCAAAAAAGAAGACTAAGGGCTATTGTTTCCTATTTTGAATTTCTAGAAACCTAGAGGTGGACTAATTCACCACTATTGGTGAATGAGTCCCACTTCCCAGGCCTAAACAAGAATTTAGTACATTTGAGTACTTGTTTGTTTGAAACATGTTTCAGCACAGTCTTCCCCAAACTGGACTAACTCACCCAAATTGGTGTATGAGTCCCATTTAGCATCAACATCAAAAAAAATAGAATTCCAGAGCTCCATTCCATCTCCAACAAGTTTCCAAGTGCACACTTTTTGTTTGGCATTCTTATTTTACTTTATTTTGCATTCAATTTATCTTTTTAGATCTTTTTGCATATCACACTATGTTTTCAAACATCTTGTATTTTCCAAGTTTACACTTGGTGGTGAACCCATTTCTTGTCCCATTCATCCCCAAGGATATCTTATAGTCAGATCTCTCACATCCTTCATTGGTTTGAGATCTCTAAGGTATTATTGAATGTGAATATCGTGAAATCGGATCCCTTCCCTTGTATTCCATTCTATGGACAAGGAAATGCAACATCCATTTCTGGTGTCCACCTTTTTGTGATCCCAAATTTTGAACATTATAATTTTGATTTGGAGTGCATTTACATCCTAGATTTAGCTTGCATTAACATTGCATTGCATTTTGCATTAGTTAATTTGCTTTCTAGGGTTTCAAAATTTGCATTAGTGAAAAGTTCATTTAGCTTGTATTATTGCACTTAATCAGTAAAATTCTACTTTTTCATCTTAGATTTCCATTAGAAAACATAAAAAGCATAAAATTCATTTCAAAAATTTTGAAAATTTTCAAAAAAATCAGTACCAGGACTCATTCGCCACCTTGGGTGAATCAGTCCCTTTGCACAATTTGCACTACATTTTCTAGCATTTAATCTCCATTTTCTAATTTTTTGTTTATTGTTCATGTATTTCTATTTTTCTTTCCAAAATTTATGTTTCAAGCAATTTATTCTTGTTAGCTTACATTGCAATTGCATTCACCCTTCATTTAGTAGCCTTTGCATGAGTATTTGGTGTCCTATTGTTAATACCATAGTGAGAAGAAGTTTTAGACTCATGTCATCCCACAAATACACACTCATTATGATATTGGGTTAACTAGAGCTTCCACTCCTAGTATTGACACTAGTACACTAGGCATCGATAATACCCTTAGCAACTCTTTGCCTTCAAGTAGAATGCAACTTGAACCACGAAATGATATATCCTGTAAGAGAAAGTAATTCAAATCCATGAGGACTTAGAAAACTTCCAACATCAAGTAAGCCTTGAAAAAATTTCATCTACTACAATTCCTACTATAGAAAACATCCATTGCATGCTTGAAAGTGAACATGGCATTGACATTGTGAAAAACATAGTTGAGATATGTACAAAACATCTTCCTTCAACCTCTAGTGCTCCTAGACCAACAAACAATGTTGTAAACCAAGGAGGAACTCAAATTACTCCATCCTCAATGATAGTCTCAATACCTACCTATACTAGTCCTCAAGTCACAACAACAATGCAACAAGTTAGTAATGTGATTCCTTCCTTAGGTATCCCTGCTAGCATCCCTAGTTCCTATGTGGCATCACATGTTATATCTTCTACCACATTACCACCTATAAGCATTCCATTTACTTGTCCTACCAATACATACACTCCATCACCACTTTCACTTTCATCTCATACCACTTGTAATGATCCTCTCATAATGAAACTTTTCCAAACCGTTTCATCCATGCAAAAGAAAATCTCTACCATAAATCAAAATTGGAATGGCCCACCCACATATTATGTTAGAAGCAGCCCATTGTCCTTGGAGATATTGTGAACACCGATGCTATAAGGTGTAGAGGTGCCTAGATTTGAGAAATATGGAGGGAAGGGAGATCCTTCTAACCATGTTAATGCCTACACCACCTTATGTAGTGAATTTGTTCTTGATGATAAACTCTTGGAAAAACTCTTTCCTAGGTCCTTAAAAGAGACTACCTTGGAATGGTTTTCTTCTTTACTAAACAATTCAATTTGTTCATTCAATGAACTTGTTAATGCATTTGTAAACCATTTCCAAGTGCATATGACTCCCAAGAAGACCTTGGATGATTTGATGGGATACAAGAAAAACAAGGAAGAAAAGATAACTAATTTTATCTCACGCTATCAATTGTTTTATTCCCAAATCAATGTCAAGATCCTCAACCCACACCTTCAAAATATGTTCATAGAAAACTTGCAAACTAAAATTCAAGAAAATCTCACTATGATGAATTCCCATCCTTCATGCACTTGTGTACTGCCATTTGTGATTATCAAAATTTGGTTAGTAGTCAAGATACAATATCCACTTCTAGCCAAATTGAAAGATCCAAGCTAGCCAACCAAAAAAAATCCCAACCTTTTATAAAAAAAATTAAAAGACTATTCTTGCAATTCAACACCCCTCAACAACCAACTCAAAATGTCAGCTCAACCAAGTAGTTGTTGTCAAAACCTTGGTACCCTTTAGTTACAGAGATCTAAAAAGACAATTCACCCCTTTACCCAACACCCTTCATAACACAATGTGCCAACTTTTACAAGACAATGTCAAGACACCTGACCCTAATAAGCCTTTACCCCAGAGCTTTAAATCAAATGCTTGTTGGCACTATCATCAAAAAAATGGACATGACATAGAACATTGCAAGTTTCTTAAACATCTTTTGCAAGAACTCACTGATTCCAACCATATATCCATTGGAGGTGTTAGAGATCAAGGCAATAAGTATATTGCCCCTCTAAACCAAAAATTGCAAATTGTCACTAATATGATGCCCAAACATAATATTTCATTTGTCAAAGCCAATGAAACTACAAAGAATGATGTGATGAATGTTGATATAGATGTGAACATAATGATCCTATTCCAAATGATATCAGTGTCAATCCTATGGATGAAATGGTAGGAGTGATAGATGTCATCCCTCACAAGGGTTGACCTAAGAGTTCTCTTGATATTGCTTTCTCCCCTAAGGATATAATGAAACATGCACCTAATGGTCCTCTCTACATAGCCGACCATATTTATGACAAGCCCTCTAATGGGATACTAAAAGATCTTTCCTATGGAGAGAATGTGATCATCGAGGAGTTCTTACTCTTGCATGAACTTTATCAATATGACTATGATCAACCGAAAGCATGGATCAAGACACAATGGTTTTTTTTTTCCCTATGATTGGATCAATTACTCTTCCATTGTAAATAGGAGCAAAAACATTAGATGTCACATTCTCCATCATTGCGCACTCGAACCAATTTTTTTGAGGCCAAGCTATCCATGCCTTCGCTTAATGAAATTTATCCCTTTGGTTGTGCAAAAACTCTTAAAGTTTTCATTTGAAAATAAAATATTCACCATTCACCATAGCGGATTTAACCCTTTGTCTTCCAAAGGAAACTTTTCTTTATAAGCCTTTTGGCCTAAGCCCATGGAACCTATCAAGCAATGCGAAGACTTCTTTTTCATATCTTACTGAAAATTCAAAGCAAAGAAGATAGTAGAATTATCCCTCAGAAACATGTCTCCCTCTACTTCCGTACCTCTCATCCTTGATGAAACCATGCTTGAACCTAAAAAAGAACCAAACAACCAAGACTAACCAAAATAAAAAATTCAACTACATCATCCAAAAGACCAAGAGACAATGAAAGCAACTTTTTCATACATCCTCGAATAAAAAAAAATTACAAAGAAAAAGAGAAAGTGGATGAAAAACCTCCTATGGTTCCTTTTGTTCCTCCCCTTAGGGAAGAAAAGCAACATATGGTTGATCAACCCACTCCTTCACAAATGCAACTTGAAAACAAAACCAAAAGAAACAGAGGTGCTAGAGAGCATAGGTGTAGATCTTGTGCCCTTACTCACAAGTTGCATGAAGAAGTAACCAAAGAAAATCAAAATTTGAACTTGATTGAAGCAATGCATGATGAACCTCCTCCCCAAACAAAACAAAAAAAACCCAATAAAAGAACCACAACAAGAGATGAAAATTTGATGGAAATTATCATTCATCCTCCTGTTGTGGTTAATTTGGATGTTGATGATGAGACCACTAAAATCAATGAAGAGATACATAATGAATTGAACACATTATTTTCCTCTTCCATGAGCTTAAATGACAAATCTCCTATGCATAATGATGAACCTGGTACTTCTCCTAGTTCAACACTTTCTCTTTTCCCTTTGGCTAGTTGTCCGCCTTTAGTATACAATGAACATGATTAGGAGGTGGATGAATTGCTCGATGGTTGACTTGCATTTTCCTTACTAACTTTTTTTCTTTTTCTTCTCTCTTTTTCTTTTGTGTGATTGCATGTGTGTAATGTGATCCCCTATGATGTTTTATTTGATGTTCTTTCTCTTTGTTACATTCCTCTATTTGTACCTTCATTCTTCTCTATTTCATGCAATGCTTTCACCTTTTTATCTTCATCTTCTTCTTGTGTTTCCATTTTTGGATGATGAAAGGAACATAAACATTCAGGTCTCCTCCATGTTGACCCAAAAAGCTTTCTTTTTCTTTTCCTTTTCATTTTATCTTTGTGTTTTTCTTGTGTTTTCCTTTTGGGAATGACGCAAGGCATCAAGACATTCAAGTCTCCTTCATGTTGACCCAAAATTATTTCTTTTTCTTTTCCTTTTGGGTAATGTGTAGGATCATCATAGAAAAATAGGTCGTTAAGTGGCGAAAAATTCAGAAAAATCAGAGTTAAGAAACTTGACATAAAATTTTGAATAAGTTATCTATATATTATTTCAAAAATATGTAAGAATAGAATCTATAGAAAATCGAATGTAGTTTCTAAAATACTATATTTTTTAAAATAAAAATCTATTTGGTGAAAATTTGAAATTTCAATGTAATAGCACTTAAATTTCAGGGAAAAAATAAGTAGTGTCTGTCTGACCACCCTAACCACAGTAAAATGATAATATTTTTTTTAAAAAAATTAGATATAAGTAGAGAACTCATGTCTCAAAGTGATGCATTATTTTTTGTAATTTTTTTCCAAGTAAATAAATAATTATGAATTTTTTATTACAACTTTTAAAAAATATAAAAAATTGTATGTCTGACCACCTTAACTTGGTCAAAACTTTATGAAATTATTTTTTCTTAATCCTATAGTATGTGAAGCATAGAGTGTGATGCATGTTTCAGATTCAAAAAATGTGATACCATTTGAAAGCTATATATGTTTTTCAATCAACCTATCAATTAAGACTTTAGTCGTAATTCAAATAGAAAATGAATAATAATTATTTATTAAATTCAAAGTAAAGTATAATTTATATTGGTGGAAAGTTGAGAATCTCATTTAAAAACCCTTTTCATTTCATCAATTTTGGGTTAAAAAAAAAGTCATTAGCCACATACTCATCATATTGCTACTTTTTGGCCCATCATGGTCATGCACATACATTTAAATTCATTTTATCTTTGTCTTTTTCTTGTTTTTTCCTTTTGGGGATGACACAAGGCATCGAGACATTCAAGTCTCTTTCATTTTGACCTAAAATTCTTTCTTTTTCGATTCCTTTTCATTTTATCTTTTTCTTTTGTTTTCCTTTTGGGGATGATGCAAGGAATTGATACATTTATGTCTCCTTCTTGTTGACCCAAAATCTCTTCCTTTTTCTTTCTCCTTTTCTTTTTCATTTGTCTTGTGTTTTCCTTTTGGGCATGACGCAAGGCATCAAGACACCTTATGTCTCTTCCATGTTTACCCAAAAGGTTTTTCCTTTGTTCTCACTCTCTATTTCATTCTTCTAGTTTTTTGTATTTGGGGAATGATGACTATTATGAGCTCTCTACAAACATTGGAGCAAAAAACATACTGAACCAAAATCCATAGATCCCTTATGTGTTTGGACTTTTCATTTTGGAGGCAACCCCTTCCTTTTATTTTTATCTCACATGACGTAGCTTTACTCAGAAACATATGACTTGGCATAGGGATTTCCAAGTTGGATCTCATGTCTTTCTTCTTGTTTTCATTTTTCATTTGCTACTTTAAAGTAATTTCTCATAGTATGGTATTCAACAATTCCTTTTAAGTGGGGGCATACATTGGAATTATTCTTTTGCATTTTCCTTTTCCTTGGTTTTTATTGTAGCCTTCTTACTTCATATGATGTGTTTGTTGATTTGTACATGACATTGAGTATGATGCCTTTCTTGAGCGTGATCTATCTTAGCATATTGAATTCCTCTTAGTGGTTTGATATGACACACTACATCTCCAAGGTTGTGAATCTTCTATTCTTTGACTGATTCTCTCTTGGAGACATTAGGCACAATGTTCCCTAAGTTAAAGACCTTGCATGAACTAAGCAAGACTCATTTGAACATTCTTTGCATATTGCATTTTGCATTTTTTATATGGCTACCTTGCATAACACAACTTGCATGCCTATGGAGCCATCATGTTTGTTCATGAGCTCCAAGCATATGAAGTTTTGCTTCTCTCATGAAGCTCAAAAGACCATTTTTTTATTTTTATGGTGCCTTATTAAAGTTATCAGGAGGTGTAACTTTGGTATGGTGTAGTGAGAAGCCCATTCTGAGGCATGGCTTTCCTCATAACCACCTACGTGTGTGTAAGGGAATACTAACCAACTTCTATGTTTCTAACCTTTTAGGATTTCTTACCCAGTAGATAGCCATGAGTTTTGTCACCTCAGAGAGAGTATGTGTTTTCTAGACAAATAGCTTATATTTTATCCACATCACGTTGGACAAATGGTTGAAGCTTGATCTGATTCTTTCTTTTCCTTTTCTTTTTTCTCTTCTTCATCTTTGGCATGGTATGCTTGGCCTTGTCATTGTTCTTTGTATCATTTTCATGTGTGTTATTTTGTGCTTATGTTTGGTTTGTCATGGGATCTTGATCCTGGGGGCTTTATCACCCCTCTTGATAATTGTCATCCCATCTTTCTAGCATTGGTTCATTGGAACCCCTCTTGATGCATGTTTTCTACTTTAGTGTGAGCTTGATGTAGGTTCATCCTATCACTAAAGTGGGGGCTAAATGTGGACACTGAAAAAGTAACCCTTCTACTTTTTCTATCTCATTTGTGCCCTCGTGATTTTGGCTTAATTTTTCCTTGATTTAATGTTGTAATGTGAATAACACATTCACATTAGGTCTTGGGCCCTTGTGAACTAAAAGGATTCAAGTGGTAACTTACCTAAGTGTTGTAAAGTGTTGTAACATACTTTTTTTACTTTTTATGGTCTTGTTAATAAAACCTCTTTTCATCATTTACCAAGCCTTATTTCAAAGTGTTGTGACACACTTTCACACTTTTCTAGGCTTTTCATTAGTAATTGGGATTTCTTATGCTTTAATTGGCCCCATTTGGCATCCATACACCTTATTTATGTGTATTTTTTAGAATAATCCCAACAAATATCACTTGAAGCATTAAAATCTCAAAACCCACCTTAAATGCCTAAGGCGGGACTAATTCACCATTCTGGGTGAATGAGTCCCCTTAGGTGGGACCCATTTGCCCTAGGTGGAAAATGAGTCCCCTTTAACTCAAAATTCAAATTTAATTCAAAATTATGGTAGGTTTTAATTCTCCAAGATCTAAGGTCGGCTTGTGATGTAATTTCAGGAATTATTGCATAATTGAGTATAAATACAAGGTTCTTTCTCTCATTTCATCCTACCTAACCTAACAAGCTTGACCTAGCATTCAATTATTCATGCATATAGTTTACAAGAGCATTTAAGCATTCACAAGAGCATTCAAGGCATTTCAAGAGAAGATTATCAAGCATTCAAGAGCATTCTACAAGTTTATTCCATCATGTCAAATATTGTGTGCATCATGTTGTTTTAGAGCTAACAATTGTGGTGTAGGATTTGTAAGCATTTCATTCAAGATCCATCAACATCAAGCTATATTTCAAGTCCACATCCATTGGAGCCATTATTTACATGTTTGCAACATCTTATTGCAAGGGTTTGGGGTAGGTTCTAGATTCAACAAGAGGTTAAGATTGGAAAATTGGTTGAAGCAAGTCAAAGTCCTAAGAGAATCTTGGAGAAGATCTATAGGCTAAATTTTGCAGTTTTGGACCTAGATTAGAATTAGGAGAAAAAAATAGACTAAGGGCTACAATTTCTTGTTTTGAATTTCCAAAAATCTAGAGGTGGACTAGTTAACCACTACTGGTGAATGAGTCCCACTACCCAAGCCTAAACAATAATTTTGTAGATATGAGTACTCATTTGTCTAAAACCTATTCTGACACAGTCTTCCCGAAACTGGACTAAGTCACCCAGCTTGGTGTATGAGTCCTAGTCAACATTAACATCAAAACTTTCAAGATTCCAAAGATCCATTCCATCTCTAACAAGTTTCTAGGTACACACTTTTTGTTTGGATTTCTTATTTTATTTTGCATTCAATTTATCTTTTTAGGTCCTTTTACATATCACACTATGTTTTCAAACATTTTGTGTTTTCCAAGTTTACACTTGGTGGTGAACCCATTTCTTTTCCCATTCATCCCCAAAGATATCTTATATTTATATCTCTCACGACCTTCATTGGCTTTGAGATCTCTAAGGTATTCTTGAATGTGAATATCATGTAATTGGATCCCTTTCCTTGTATTCCACTATGTGGACAAGGAAGTGCAACATCCATTTCTAGTTTGCACAGAATTAAAGAGGCCCTTTTTTGGAGTCTGTACCATGAGTTTCATGCCTTGGGACTAAGACACCACCTAGTGTGTCTTAGTCCCCCTTGATGTCTTTTCGAGATTTAATTTCAAATTCTACCAAGATTTAGCCTCCTTTAATTAATGATTTCATATGTCATCTTGGTGTGGTGTAATGTCCGGATATTAAGCATGGATAAGTATAAATAAAAGGTTCCTTCTCTCATATTTTCATAATAAGAACTCTAAGCATCCAACTATTCAAGTATTCGAGCATTCAAGAGAAATTCATCAAGCATTTGGAGCCATCATCAAGATTCAAGAATCATATCAAAGATATTCTAAAGCATCATGTGTGTTTTGTGCTAACATTTTTTATGTAGGGTTTATGATTCAAGCAAGTGTTTCATTCAAAATCAACATCCTTCAAGCAAGATTCAATAACTACATCCATTGCATCCATTTCAAGCTTATTTGCAACACCTTATTACAAGGGTTTGGTGAGTTGTAACATTGCACGTTGTTCATTCATCATTTCCCTTCATTATTCTATTTCATTTCAAAGTTTAATTACCAAGAAGGGGTTTGACCAAGGCAATCCCCCATTCACTAACAATCAACAATTTTTTTTCTCTCTTGCATGTTTGTGATTGTAGATTTAGGTTGAAGAATTGAAGATCATTTGAAGTGCAAAGTTACAAACTTGCAAACTTGCATTGCAAAGTTGTCATCTTCACGGAAACTCACCTATAAGCTATATCTGGAAGTTTCAAAACCTGAGGTCAGAGAAGAAGGAAGTGCAAACCTTAAGCCTCAGGATCACATTTGAATATTTTATAAATTCAAATCGGAACTAAGATGGTAGCAAGGGTGTCTTAGTCCTCCAAGTAGAATTTTGTAGAGATTCTTTTGGATCCTGTTCTAACATTAGAAGATTCCACTTTTTCCCCAAAAAATAGTAGTAGGACTTATAAGATACTAAGGGTGTCTTAGTCCTCAATAGCATATTTTGATAGATTCTTTGCATTTTTGAAGTCCTTGTTACATTACTAGACTTCCCAGGTACACATATCATAACTTCCTATTACATTATTTCATCATTTGCATCCTTCATTTAGCTTGCATTACTAGTTTTTGTGAGTTGTAAGTTAAGTTGTCTTTTCCAAGATTTTTCTTGGTGGTGAACCCCTCAATGCTTAAAGAACCCCCTACTAGGCCTTCCTTATTGAGAATTGACTCACCTTTTGGGTTGATAGTCAATCCAATTAGGGTTCCTAGGACATTATTCAATGACCATTGGAGAATAGTGGTGTTTTATGACCTAGGTTATAAAGTATTCACTCATTTTCTTATGGTTCACCTAAGAACCACAAGTCATAAGACTCAAACAAGAAGAAATCCTGAGAAACTACATTTCTCTTGAACCTCAGCCAGAGACACTAAAACAAATAGTTCACAATTGGCAAACAAAGCTTACACTATACAACGATCCAGAATGTAAAAATTTGGTTATAGTAACTTCCAACAACCATGATCAACATATCCAAACCATACCAACATAGGAGAAAAACTTGGAGCAACCACTGAATACCCGCAACCTTTCTTCATTACAATTTCCTCAATATCCTTGACAGATACAACCAATAACCTACACCCATCATTTTAATGACAAGAAAAACTAGTTGATAACCAATTAACTAGTTGAAATCAATGACAACACTTTCATACTTGCAACAATCTCCACCTTTTTCATTGATGGCAACACATGATGTGAAAAACTATCAAAGAAAACACAACTCTGAACACATTTCCTCATGATTTTAATTTCCACCGTTGGATGATAACTTTTTTCACATGATGCTCATCTCCTTTTTCACATCTTCCTAATCTCCCCCTTTGAAATTAATGGAAAAGGAAAAATATATTTTCATTGATTTCCCCTTTGACATTAAAACACTATTGCCAGTACTAAATACTCCCCCTTAGGAGTACACCCAAATCAATTTTTTCAATGACAACACCAAACACTACCTACTCACTCTAAGAGGTAGCCACCAAACATCATCCAAAATAAAGATATATCCATTGACCCATCAGACTAATGCATCTCCATATGCATCTAGTTCAAAAAAGGAGGGGCAATAACCCCTAAATTCTCCTGGAGATACTCAAAAGTATCTTTAGAAAGAGTCTTTGTAAATATATCAACAACCTGATCCTTCGTAGGTACATACTCAAGCTTTACTTCATTCTCCATAATGTTCTCTCTCAAAAAGTGATACATGATAGATATATGCTTTATCCTTGAGCGCATCACTGGTTTCTTGGAAATGCTAATTGTACTTGTATTATTACAAAAGATAGAAATGGGATCATCATACATTATTTCGATATCTTTCAAAAAAAAATTCATCCATAAAACTTGTGTATAGAAATACACAACAATATACTTAGATTCAATAGTAGACATGAAAAAATGAAATTTTTCTTTTTACTCAACCATGCTACCAATCTGCAACCAAGAAAGAATGCACAACCACTTATAATTTTTTCTCATCAACACAACCTGCCCAATCTGCATTTGTATAAGCACTTAGTGTAAATTCAGTATCCGTAGGACACCACAAGCCATAATTCTGAGTTCCATTCAAATATCTAAATATCCTCTTAACAACATGTGCTTCTCTAGGATCTTGAAATCTACCCATGAGACAAACCGCATGCATGATATCCGGTCTAGTAGAAGTCAGATATAATAATCCAACAATCATAGATTTGTACTTCCTCTAATTAGCCTTAGGTGAATCATCATCCTTTCTCAATTTGTAGCCAGTCACAATAGGAGTGCATACTAGTTTGGAGCCATTCATTCCAAACTTCTTCAACATCTCTTACATATTTTGATTTTGAAATAAAAAATCCCTTTCTCTATTTGATTAATTTACAGCCCAAGAAGGAAATTCATCTCATCAAACATAGACTTCACAAATTTTTTGCATCTCTTGAACAAACATCTTGCACATTATTTCATTTCCTCCAAAGATAATTTCATCAACATATACAACTACTATCAAGATCTTTTCATTTTCAAATTTGCTATCTATCGTAACTTTATTGAATCCTTGTTGAATCAAATATATGTCCAACCTTGCATAACAAGCTTTGGGAGCTTGATTCAATCCATATAAAGCTTTCTTCTATCTACAGACCATATCTAGATGATCTAACAACTGAAACCCTTCCAGTTGTTCCATGTAGACCTCTTCTTCTAATTCACCATTCAAGAATGTAGACTTAACATCCATCTAATAAATTTTGAAATCTTTATGAGCATAAAATTCTAAGAAAATTCAAATAGCTTTCATCCTTTCCATCAGAGCAAAACTACCTAAAATTCTATACCTTCTACTTGTGAGAAGACCTTACACACAAGCCTTGCTTTATTTATGACCACTTCTCCATTCTCATTCAATTTGTTTCTAAACACCCATTTTGATCCAATTATGTTTTTATCTGTTGGTCTAGGGAGGTCAAATCCTAAGTTTTATTCTTAATCTGCATAAGTTCTTCTTCCAAAGCTTTCATCCAATTTTCATCATTACATGCTTCAATCACAGGTATGTGCAAGATCATCATGGAAAAACAGGTCGTTAAGTGGTGATAAAATTCAAAAAAATTATAGGCAACTTGATGTAAAAATTTGAATAAGTTATCTATGTTATTTCAAAAATATGTAAGAATAGAATCTGTAGCAAATTGAATGTAGTTTCTAAACTACTAGGTTTATTTTAAAAAAAACTACTTGGTGAAAATTTGAAATTTTAATGAGTACTTAAATTTTAGGGAAAAATAAGTAGGTGTCTATCTGACCATCCTAACCACAATAAAATCATAATATTTTTATATGATTTTAGATATAAATAGAGGACTCATGTCTCGATGTGATGCATGTTTTTTGTAATTTTTTTCCAAGAAAATAATTAATTATGAATTTTTTATTACAACTTTTAAAAATATAAAAACTCATATATCTAACCACCTTAACTTGGTCAAAACTTTGAAATTCTTTTTTTTTTAAATTCTATAGTATGTGAAGCATAGAATGTGACACATGTTTGATTCAAAAAGGTGATATTGTTTGAAAGCTATAGATATTTTTCAATCAAACTATCAATAGGAATTTAGTTGTAATTCAAATAGAAAATGAATAATAATTATTTATTAAATTTAAAGTAAAGCATGATTTATATTGGTGGAAAGTTGAGAATCTCTTTTAAAAACCCTTTTTGTTTCATCAATTTTGGGGAAAAAAATTTGTCAACCACATACCCACATACCCATCATATTGCCACTTTTTGGCCCATCATGATCCTATAGATACCCTCACTATCTTCAGTTCCAATTTAGAAAGTAGACATAGATTTATCTCATTAGCCACAACAACTCTACTTCTTGTCAAAACTCCTTTAATCTTGTATCTAGTGATCTGATCTTTTGAATGATTCTTTTTCATATATTTAGCTGTCTTTGGGCACACCATGAGAGCTTCCTCTTCTTCAACATTTTCTTCATCTAGATCTTCACTAGTTGTAGCCTTAAAAGCAATTTCTGATTTGGATCCATTTCTCAAATTTAGTTTTCTCATTTCATATGGTGTTAGAGTACCTAACAATTGATCTTTAGTGTAATTCTTGTAATCCGCATATTCTTCAATAGCGGATACCTTTTCACTATCTACATCAGAAGAGTTCTAAGAATATTCTTCACTATTATGGGTTCATCCATTGTTGCACCACGTCCTCACATTTCACCTACCAGGTCATCCACTCTCTATAAATAGGATTTAATGTTCTCATCTTCAGACATATGTAGGATCTCATACTATGCTTCCAACTTTTATAACATTGCTTCTTTGACATTTTCATTCCCTACATGAGTTTTTTCTAAAGCAACCCATACATCTTTAGTAGTCTTTGGATTTGAAACTTTAATCAATTCAAACTGTGAAAGACTATTCATCAAAATATACTTTTCCTTTTCATTCATCTCATGTGTCTTGATTTCATTAGCTAAATTTGGACCATTAGCAGGAGTAGTATATGTAGTCTTGTAAGCTTTCTCAACATCATATCCATAGTATTCCAAATATCTTTCCATCTTTATTCTCCAGATTCCATAATTAGTCCTATCGAACCTAGGAAAGTTAATAATGATCTTGCTCGCCATCACAAACCTTCCTTAAGTGGTTAAGCTCTTCTCCAAGGAACTTAGCTCTGATACCAATTTTTTAGCAAGATAATTGAGAGGGGGCTTAATCAGTTGTAGAAAAAATTTCCTTTACAACAATCACCAATGATTAATTCAATTACCATCCACAAAACTTTTATTCTACTAATATAATTAATCAGTAAGTGCAAATGCAGAAGCTAAAAGAAGTAAAAACCATATACACATAGCAACACTAGATTTATGTGGAAAACCCAATAAGGAAAAAACCACGATGAGGATAAGCTCACAATATAGAGAATATCAAAATTGAATACAAAGGCTCACTACTAGAGAATGCCCACTATCTGAATCAGAACTCACTTTCCAACAAGGGTTAACCACCCGGAGGGCTCACTACCACACAAATACTAAGAAGATAGAAGATATTTGTTACAAAGAGAAGAAAATCTCAATGCAACAGAAATTTCCACCTCAATTCGCTCACACACTTGCAAACATGCTTGAATTATAGAGTACACCTTCATCTCACTACTTTCAAAAAACTCGCAATTAGACTTCGCACTAATCTGCACAACCACACACTCTACTTCACATATATTCCTCTGCATGTGCATATGTTTTCAATAGTATCTCAATCTATATTTATACCATCTTCAACTTTGAAATATATCCAAAGTTAGCCACACACACCCTTTGTAAATTCAAATTCAAATTAGGTCAGCACCAAAAAATTCTAAGGTGGAATAGAATGAGAGCAACCCAAACACACGCTTCAATGCACTTCATCATATTTCAAAGGTAGTGTTAAACACAAGGTCATCCAAACCAGTGTAAAACACATAGAACAGTTAAGTACATGTATCATTAACACAATCTAATCTTCCCAAATAACAAAATTTTCTTCAACACAACCTCAACAACATATCTTGAGAATTGCAAGTCATAAGACTCAAACAAGAAGAAATCCAGAGTAACTAAATTTCTCCCGGATCTCAACTAGAGACACTAAAAAACACAGTTCACAACTAGTGAACAAAACTCAACCTGTACAACAATCTAGAATCGAAAAGTATAGATAGAGCAACTTCCAACAACCATGATTAACATATTTGAACCATATCAACATAGGAGGAAAACCTAGAGCAACCACTAAATACCTATAACCTTTCTTCATTACAATTTTCTCAATATCCTCAATATATACAACCAATAACCTGCATCCATGACATTAATGGCAACAAAAACCAATTGATAACTATTTAACCAGTTGACATCAATGACAACACCTTCATACTTGCAACAAAGCTAACTTGAGATGATGGAAATTCATCCATCGTTTAGTGCCATCAACCTCCAATATGAAGACTTATAGTACTAATGCATAATTAACACCACCGAAGAGATATTGACAACAACATCATCATCAGATGAATCCTCATTCTCAATACAAGCAACATTTTCTTCTTGGGTTTTATCTTTGAGATTTCCTTTAAGAACATCCCTAGCTCAAATTTTACAAGACCAAGCTATTTGACCTTTTTTCTTACCATAAAAACATTTAATTTCCTCACTGTTTGTACTTGATTTTTTATTATAGCTTTGAGAATATAATGCCTTCTCTAGTTGAGAAACATCATTTGAATCTTCTGCATTTATTCTCTTTTCTTTTGTTAGAAGAGCTGAAATCATATCTTCTAAATTTTGAGAGGGTGTTTGGCCGAGTGTAAAAATAACATTGCTAAATTTTGAAGGCAAGTTGTTTAACAAGATAGCTTTAACATCTTCATCATCTATTGTAGCCTTAAATTCTACTAATTACCTAATGAGGTACCTCAAACTACTTATATGACTTGACATTGTGATTCCATTTTCCATTTTGAACCTAAATAATTGGAGTTCTAGAGAAAATTTTGCATTGAATGGTTTTGCTCCAAACAATTAATTGAGATTATCCCAAATTTTTGTTGATGATTTATCGAAATCTATGTGATGTGATTCAGAATCAGAAAGAGCAAGACCGATAATGGCCTTGGCTTTATCATCTTCTATTGTTCCACTCCAATACCATAGTTGTCTTTGTAGGTGCTTTATCCTTTCCACTCACTATTCCCCATAAATTCTTATTCATTAATTGCATCTGAATTTTGATTTTCCAAATATGAAAATTGAAACCAGAATACTTATCTAACTTATCTACTACAATCTCCATATTAGTGATATATCCTTTGAAATATTAAATCTCAACCAAAAAAACAAAGAAAGAAAAGGGGCATAATAGCAATTTTGCACTCACCAGCATTGATGATTCAGAGCAATAAGAAGAATTACAATTGTTCACCTCGCACAAGGCTCCATCTCGCTGCATACCAAAAAATGATACTTTTGGCTGCCATGATTTCGCTGTGCCACTCTCCAGTGTCAAAATAGAAACCCTAAACTTGCTCTTTTATTGGTGTAGCTTTATTTTAGCTTGTTGGCTCCGCATCTATTATGATAATCTGCCGCTTCAGATCACATACACTAGTCAAAACTGTGCTGTCAATCTTCTTGAATTCCACAAGGACCACTCACGTTGTCTGGCATGAAGTCGCTCTTCTCTTCAAAAATTCCATGCCTCCGCTCTACTCTTCGAAAAACTCCATGCCTCAAAAGTCATGCTATGGTTCTAGTCATGCCTTCTCAGTTTCTCGGAATCAAACACATGGGCACAAGGATTGATTGCTTGGATTCCATACGTAAATATAAGATGCATTAATATTCCATGTATTGCAGTGCAAATCAATGATAATACAATTACATTTAAAGAGGTGAGGAGCAGTGCAGTTGCACGGTTAAACAAAACAATTGACTGGAAACGGAAATGTAATGAACGGCAATGTAATATTCGTCAACATTATTCAATAAAAAAAAGTTACAATACAATTGCAAAGCATGTCTTCATGAGAGTATCACCAACCAAAGATCAAGAGGAATTATGAAAGCTTAACTATATGCGTAAAAATCATACACAACCTCCAGTTCAAGTACCTAATATATATCAAATACATTATATGAATTCATAAAATGGTGATTAGAAAATCATGAGCTAAAATCACCTAAAAAATGTTGCTCAAATTATATCTCCAAATAAAGATTCCTTGTGAATTGTCATAGCACACATATCATAAGTTGGTCAACAAGTGTAATCTCCCCTTACACCTATTTTATGCATCTAGCACTTCTTATAATTTTACCATTATAAGCGAGGTTGAGACATCTTTCACCTCCATGGCACTCCCACTTCCATTTTTAGTGATTATAATCCCATTTTCACTAGCAACTTTTGGAAAGAACTCTTTAAATATGATGACACACAACTCAAGATGAGATTTGTATATCACCACACATAAATGGTCAAATTGAAATTATCAATAATTGCATGGAGACCTTATTACACTACTTTTCTCCGGATCACCAAAATCATTGGACCAAATGGTTACCTCTTGTGGTATGGTGATATAATACCACTTATTAGACAACAACCAAGATGACATGATATAAAGTTATGCATATTCAATCTCCTTCATCTCTTTAAACATATATACTAGGAAATTTAAAGGTACATGTAGTGTTTTCCACCCTTCACACATATGACATTGTTATCTACACTCTTGAGGACAATCTACATATTGCATAGAACTACATGAAGAAGCAAGTAGATCGACACCACTCTAAACACAACTTTATCATTATTAATATAGTCTTTCTTTGTCTATATCCCTACAAAAAACTATCATTAAAGATGAAGACTCGCTAGAAGTTAGCACCTAGGTTTTATAGGCCTTATAAAGTTTTGTAATAAATTGATTACGTTGCATACAAATTTGATCTTACTACCTCGTCTAAGGTTCACTCGGGCTTCCATGTTTCTTATTTTGAAAGGGCTTTAGCGAAAATTCAAAATTCATGTTATGTTTATTTTATATATATATATATATATATATATATATATATATATATATATATATATATCTGTGTCTGTGTGTATGTGTGGAAACTATTGTTTCGATAATAAATTTGTCTTATTTCTATATGTACAAATTTTTACTTTAAAAATCATGAAAAATATTATATATTTATACGTTAGTTTTTAGTAACTTCATATTAATATGTTGCAAAATTTAGATGTATTTATATTTGCAAAATAAATTTTGGCTTTAAATGGTTTTTCTTTCACCTTATACTCTAATTAACATCAATTTTTTTATTTAATTTTTTTGTTGATCACATTTCACATATAACACACCTCTTCATTTGCATGCAAAATTTCTCTTTTCCTTGATTGCATTTCACATATAACACACCTCTTCCTTTGTGTGTAAAATCAAATTCTTTATTAATAAAAAAAGTTCATAAAATTTAAGCTCTAATATTTACAAAAAATTATTCTCAAACTTTAATATTCGAAGAGTCAATGAATTCTATTGTAAATATTTTACCACTCTCATGAACCACATAATAAGAAAATTAGCAAGTTGAAATATTGAAAATTATTGTTATTAATTATTTCATGTGTAAATGACGATCGAGATTAAGTTTACAAGTTTTTATGTACATAGTTATGACATGAAACTCCTTTATGTCACTATTATACATTATACACTTAGAATAGAATAAATTTACTTACATAGATATCTATTTAAATAGGTTGTATTTCCTTCATATGACTTGTGCTATCTTTAACTTAATGATGATATTGTGTAACCATATAACTCATCTCTTATTATCTCACATTAACTATAAATTTAATGAATAATCATTATATTACTTAACTAAATATAAATTATGTAAAGATACTAATTTTTCTTTCAAGTTTAAACAACAAAAATTCGTATCATAATCTAACAATTTTAAACATGTTCTTGATTTATTTATTTGAAAAAAGAGTAAAATTATATGAAGGAGAATAAAATAAGATCTGTAAACACAGACTTTCAAATAGTCATCGCTATCAATAAATCTAACAATGAAAAAATCCAAAAAGGCCTCACAAAATACCACAACTGATTAAACCAAAACAGTGCATGATCAAAACATGAAACACACTACAATTTATCAACTTTCACATTTTTCCTAAGAGATTCCCCATTAGTACTTTCCAAACACTGCAACTTCATCTAACACAACCGTTATTCCCCCATCCACAACCATGTTATGACCGCTTACATATTTGGAATCCTCACTGGCCAGATACAAAGCAGCCTTTGCAATATCCTCTGCTTTCAGATTGACTTCCTTTAAGGGGGCTTCGGCCTTAATCGCGGCCTCGACCTTGGCCTTTTCCTCTGCCGAAGGGATCACTCCCATAAAATTTATTAACAGATCTGTGGCAATTGCAGCCGGAGAAATACAGTTCACTCGTATACCATATTGCCCCAGCTCGGCTGCACCGCCCTTAGTCAGCCCAATTACGGCGTGTTTGGAGGCAGTGTAGGAGTAAGGAGTACATCCTCCTGCTATTCCTGCAATGCTAGCTGTAGAGATAATGCTGCCCTTTCTGTTGGGGATCATGACTCGGGCTGCGTGCTTAATGCCGTGCATTACTCCTTTTATATTGACATTCATCACTTGTTCGAAATCCTTCATATCATTCTCTGCCGCGCTCAATTTTTGCTTGCCAACGACTCCCGCGTTATTATACAGAATGTCTAACTTTCCGTGCTTTTCCATGGCCAAATCCACGGTTGCGCTTACGTCTTTCTCTTTGGTCACATCACAGTGGATATATGTCACCCAGGGCGAAAGGGATTCCGCCACTTTCATACCAGCGTCATCTGCAACGTCTGCAATGATGACTTTGGCGCCATGATTTGCGAATAGCCTAACAGTGGCCTCTCCAATGCCTGCCGATCCGCCTGTGATTATTGCAACCTTGCCTTGCAGTCTGCATTTAACGAATACATTTTTTTTGTTAAAAATATACTTTGAAAGATACTAACTCATGCGAATTCCCAGTCTCCATTTCTATGTGCCTTTGTAAGGAAAACTTGCCATTCACTGACAGATATAGCTGTTTATGATTGTAAAATTAGCATATATTATGGTTGATAAGCTATGAGGCTTTCAGAAAACAACAATTTCATTTCAGATAACATTACAAGAGTGAAGAATGTATAACAGAAAACAAAACCTTCTCCAGAGAGCAGCTGCAACCTCTCGTTTGGCCATGTTCTCAAGCTAGAAAATTCGCTTGGATAATAGCTTTCGAAGAGCCGGCTTTATAGCGAACCTGTGTGGAATTTGAATTTTTATTCGACAAATTTAATGTATTGTTCTAAGACGACTTATTCCAATTCAATTATTTAATTCTAGTTAATTATAGTATCTGTTTTAGTTTATACGCAATTACCAGCTGTACGTACCAGCTGTACACATGTTACACAGTGCAGCGTACCCCTTGTTCACATTCAAAACTGTTCCCTAGTACGTATATTCGTTTAAGCTTGTGCGTCGACCTGACTTTGTACACTTGCCGATACCCATGCAGGAATTGAATTAGTGTACGCCCAGCACGTTCACTTTCTCCTCGGCGCTTCTTTCTGAGATGGTCCATCCAACCTCATACAAGTTTATGGCATTGAGTACAAATGAAAATAAGTAAAACCGACTTTCTTGACATGTCGATTTGAATGCAATTTTATTTTTCTTGAAAATTGCTTGAACATTTCATTTTCTTTTATTAAAGTAAATAGGGAAAAGATCTATTACTCGTTTATCTTAATTTTGCATATTTTAAATTTTTAAATAGTACATCGAATTTTTAATAATTTTTTCGGCTTTTCCATATGTGATTTAAAAGCTTAAAGCTATTGTTTCAACTTCTAGGTAGTTACGACGATTGTAGGATGAGTTGTTATATGCACAAAGGTCAAAAAAGTGGTCATTTGGGAATGTCAACCATTACCTACACATAGACAACCTAGTAAATGTGCACCACGACCACCAAAAAAGTTGTGCAACTCATCCAATTAATATCATTTTTAATTTTGCACATATATATATATATTTAAGAATAACTGTAAAAAATATTCACACCTAATTGAATTAAATTAAGACATTAAAGATTCATGGTGTCTTGTTTTTTGGTTCCAAATGTCACATTAGGGATTTGTGTTAGCATTGACCACACTCTATTTGGATACACTTTAAAACATTTTAAGTACAAATACATAATACGTTTTACACCCATTTCAAGGCCTAGCTTTTCACCCTATTCAGTTTTCAACATGCTTCCTTCATGTCCAGGACAATGTTCATCATTCTAGAAACTTGTTGTATCCTCTCCACTCAATTGAAGGTGTTCACTTGGACATTCTAGGTAACAATTTTTATTTTTTATCCTTTCAATTTCCACTCGAGGTAATAGTTTGATTTGTGACTTTCATGGGGCATCTATTTTTAAAAAAATACAACCATGTGATTTTCTTCATTTCATCATTGCTCCAAATGACTTATTTGCTCTTTCAATCATCTTTGTATAAACAACTTCTCAATTTCATTTTGTTTGAATATGAGATAAAAATGTAACTCCCTGTATATATAACTTCATGAAATTGTATATATTGGGGATTTCATTCTTTAACCCCCTTATATATTCAGGGTTACATATTCATAAAACCTTATATGTTATTTAACAACAAGTCATTTATCTTATTTAATCCCTTTGAATAGATTATAATATGACAAGAAAATTGTGTCTTGTTGTGGCTATAGTTCTATTATGAGTTATGGCATGAAGATGTATCATTCCTTTTTTTTTTGAAGAAATGCACTTCACGGCGAAACCCCACAAACACCCCATAGTAAGTCAAGGAATGGATATAGAGTAAACCGTTATCACTACTACGAGTGCCTAACCCAATGGATGCAACAAGTGGGGCCCATCATGACAAAGGTGGCCATCCTGAGGGAATGGACCTCGAAACCTCCCAAATGAAGCTTAAAAGCAAATAACCACTCGAGCTAGCCCACTTACTAACACAACATTACACCAAAAATTATTTTTCCATATATGTATATGTATATGTATATGTATGGTTTAATTTTTTACTTCTATATATTCAAAGTTTAGCTTTTTAGGGTTTCACTTTTAACTAGCCTTTTATATCTAGGGTTCTCTTTTTATATGAGGTTCATTATATATATAAATATATTAATCCAAGAGGGTTTGCTAGGATTTTAATAAGTTGGATAAATGTAACAAATAAAGGAGTTCTAAAATTTCATGTAAGAATCATACATCTCTATTTGTACTTAATTCCAATGGCAAGTAGACATATCATAGATACAAGCACATTAGGCACTATTGATGTTCATGAATTTGTGTGGTTACACTTACCAACACAACATTACACCAAAAATTATTTTTCCATATATGTATATGGAATATGTATGCGCGTGCGCGCACACACACACACACATGGTTTAATTTTTGACTTGTATATTTTCAAAGTTTAGCTTTCTCGGGTTTCATTTTTAACTAGCCTTTTATATCTAGGGTTCTCTTTTTATATGAGATTCATTAAATACATAAAAATATATTAATCCAAGAGGGTTTGCTAGGATTTTAATAAGTTAGAAAAGTGTAACAAATAACGGAGTTCTAAAATTTCATGTAAGAATCATACATCTCTATTTGTACTTAATCTCAGTGGCAAGTAGACATACCATAGATATGAGCACATTAGGCACTATTCATGTTCATGAATTTGTAGAAGATAATATGATGTTCTTATTGATGAGAAAGTTCCATTTAAATCTCTAAAAATTAGAATATCATAGTTATTTAATGATAATAAATATTTTCACAATCCATATTGCTACATGAATTTATTTCTAGATTGGATTGTGTTAAAGATTTTCCCATCAACATTCCAGATCACACTTTGAGATCCATCAACATTATGGATCACACTTCGTGATCCATAGTTATTTCTCTCCTCTTGCTCTCTACCATCCTGATGATGGATCATTAAGTATGATCTCAAACATTGAGGTAAAAAGCTTTAACATAATCAAATGTAGAAATAAATTCATGAATATCATAGTTATTTCCAAAAAATAATTAAATCTTGCATGTTAGGAACAATTAGACAATCTATGCTTAGTCTTGAAGTCAAATGATTATGTATAAGACATGTATATTTATCATTTATTATTCTGAAAGATGTCTAAATATTGCAAGATAAAGGTTATTTCCATGTGCATTTTTAGTATGTTGATATCATTGTACATCCTCAATTTATTTATGATATTGTTGCTCAATATTTTTCTACCCTTATTGACACTCATTTAAAAAAAAAGGATCAAGAAGTAGTTTCCCAATTTAGGAGAAAATTAGAAAAAGGAGATAGAAAATGTTTTGTTCATCCAAATTTTATTTTTGGATTAGAAAATAAACATATTTGTTTATCCTTTTGTCTCCTATACCAAATTAAAGGGGTATCTCTATCCTAGATTATTTTACTATATAATAGGCGGCCAATGTATTTATAGATTGTTGTATACTATTTTCTCACCTACCAATTTTCATGTAGGAGTCTCATAAACAATAATAAATTCATCTTTGTTTAATTATGGTCGCCATATTAACCATATTGGATTTGATATAGTCTTTCCAATAATTGGACAATAGATTTTTAGATAAAAATTATAAGTTTCAAGATCTTGATGTCCCCACATTTAGATGATCTACCAATTTTCGTAGGCTCAAAAGGAGGATTTCATTAATAGATGTGCTCACTAATTTATAATGAACCTTCATAGAAAACGTCTTAGAATTGATCCTTGCTATAATATCTACAAGAGCACAATCCAACAAATACTCCATATTTATTCAAATACAATCTCCTATTTTGATAATAAAGCATATATAGAATATTTCTAATAAGAGTCATCATGTTCTACCTCTTCCCCTCAAAATACTATTAGAATAAGAATATTAGTTGATCCTTATCCTTCAAATGCTTCAATGACTATCTTATCAAATTTAAGTTGTAATCCTCAATTAATTGATATGTTGGAAAGGAAATTTAGTCTCAAACTAGCCTTGACCCCAAAAGAGGGGGAATAAAAAGAGGATAAAAAGAAAAAAGACACCAAAATCAATAAAATTCCTAAAAGTGCAACCATGATTAGAGAATCTTTGCTTAAGAAAATTATAGAGGAAGAGAAAAGAAATAATCCACAAAAATATTGAAAGGGTAAAGAGCATATGCGAAAAATTTAAATTCTTCTAAATCAAGTAATAGAGTTGCAACCATGTAAGTGGATGGACATACAACTATAAGAAGGGAAAGAAAGTCACAAGAAAAAAGCATAATCAACAACTAGATAAGTTGTAGAAAGAAAATGAGTACATCCAAAAGGAAGTTCATGCTCTATAATAATCTAGTATTAGTAATGAAAGGGAAATTGAAAATAAGTGTAAAAAAAATCTTATTGAAACTCCTAATAGCCCTATTATGAGTAATTAGTCTCTTCCAAATCCCTTAATATGTGAATAGTTTTTTCTATGTAAAAGGATAGGTTCTTATAAAAACATATTAGATCTTATATTTGTATGTTTATATGTGTAGATACCTAAAATTGACAATTTACATTTGGTTAATTTATCCCTAATTCATTCAATTTATTATTCTCTATATTAATTAAATAATATTCTTATTATTTAACTAATATTCACTATCCTGATATTCATTCAATTTAATACCTTATATCATCCCAAAATCATAAAGTAAATAATTTAATTTAATTATTTATCTATGACCATCCTACCTTACCCCTTATTTCCCATAAATTAAATAAATAATTTTTTATTTATTTAATTTTCTCTCTCACATGTCCCATCCACCATCACTTTTCAATAACCTCCCTAATTTGGCACACACTTAATCATACACGTCTTGTCCCCTCAAAGTACACTCAAGGAATTTTTAATTCTTTTATTCCTCTCACATCATCCCCTTTAGAGTGCAAGAATATAATTTTCATTTATGAAAAGATCTCCTACGACACTACAAATTACCATCTCCCTCTCAACTCACCTCATGGTGCCACTTGGCACCATCCCATGAGGTAAGAGGACAAAATAATCCTCTACCTTTGATCTGCATCAGGCAATCTCAACCATTAATTTATATCTCCCCTCCTATCATATATACATGAATTGGCTGTTTTATCATATCTTTCACTTATTTTATCATTGGAGTGTCATTATGCTACCGAAATCGTTAGTGAGCATGCATAAAATCAACAATATGGAGCTAATCTGCTCAATAGAAAGCTTGACATAACTCATTTTTGTTTGATTCAATGTTGGTTTGATCTTTTCACATCTAATCTGAATGTTTGTTTGATTTTGTGTTTTATTTAAATTTTATTACAATTTCCATTTCTTATTCGCAGGCATTTTCATTTTTCATTTTTTTCATTTTTCCTAATAGTATCTCTATGATGAGTAATCAGTCAATTCCCAATCCTTGGTTAAAAATATTCTTTGAAAGATATTAACTCATGAGAGTTCTCAACTTCCGTTTTTATGTGCCTTCATATGGGAAAACTTGCCATACACTGACAGAGAGTTGTTTATAACTGTAAAATTAGCATATATAATGCCATAAACTATGAGGCTTTCAGAATACAACAATTTTATATCAGATAACAGTACAAGATTGAAGAATGTATAAGAGAAAACAAAACCTTCTCCAGAGAGCAGCTGCAACCTCTCCTTTGGACATATTCTCAAGCTAGAAAATTCGCTTGGATAATAGCTTTCCAAGAGCCGGTTTTATAGCGGACCTGTGTGGAATCTGATTTTTTATTCGACAAATTCAATGTATTGTTCCAAGACGACTTATTCCAATTCAATTATTTAATTCTAGTTAATTATAGTATCTGTTTTGGTTTATACGCAATTACCAGCTGTACGTACCAGCTGTACACATGTTACACATTGCAACGTTCCCCTTGTTCACATTAGCCTATCGACCCAAAATTCAAAACAGCTCCCTAGTATATTCGTTTAAGCGTGTGCGTCGACCTGACTTTGTCCACTTGCCGGCACCCATGCAGGAATTGTAGTGTGCGCTCAGCCCGTTCACTTTCTCCTCGGCTCTTCTATCTGAGATGGTCCATCCAACCTCTTACAAGTTTATGGCGTTGAGTACAAATAGACATGTCGATTTGAATGCGATTTCAATTTTCTTGAAAATTTGTTTGAAAATTTCATTTTCTTTATTAAAGTAAATAGGTAAAGATCCATTATTCGTTTACCTTAATTTCACATATGTTAAGTTTCTAAATAGTACATTAAATTTTCAATTCTTTTTAAGTTTCTTCACATGTGATTTAAGAGTTTGAAGTTATTGTTTCATCTTTTAAGTAGTTACAACAAGTACAGGATGAGTTGTTATATACATAAAGGTCAAAAAAGAGGTCATTTGGAGATGTCAACCAATACCCACGCATAGATACCCCATTAACTGTGCACTACGACCACCAAAAAAGTTGTGCAACTCATCCAAAATTAATATCATTTTTAATTGTGCACATATTTAAGAACAACTATAAAAAAATAGTCACCTAATTGAATTAAATTAAGACATTAAATGTTCATGGTGTCTTGTTTTTTGTTCCAAATGTCGCATTAGGGATTTGTGTTAGCATTGACCACACTTTGTTTTGGATACACTTTAGAACATTTCAAGTGCAAATACTAATACCATTTGCACCCATTCCAAGACCTAGCTTTTCACCCTATTTATTTTTCAACATGCTTCCTTCATAACCACCACATTGTCCATCATTCTAGAAACTTGTTGAATCCTCTCCACTCAATTGAAGGTCTTCACATGGGCATTCTAGGTATCAAATTCCATCACTTATCCTTTCAATTTCCATCAAAGGTAATAGTTTGATTTGTGACTTTCATGGGGCATCTATTTTTAAAAACATACAACCATGTGATTTTCTTTATTTCATCATTGCTCTGGAAATCACTTATTTTTTCTTTCAATCATCATTGTAGAGATAAATTCTCAATTTCATTTTGTTTGAATATGAGATAAAAATGTAACTCTCTATATATAGCTTCACGAAATTGTATATATTTAGGGTTTTATTCTTTAATCCCCTTATATATTCAGGGTTACATATTCATGAAACTTGATATGGTATTTAACAACAAGCCACTGCTCTTATTTAATCTCTTTGAATAGATGATAATATGACAAGAAAAATTATGTATTATTGTGGCCATATTTCAGTTATGAACTATGGCATGAAGATGTATCATACCTATATTTGTGTGGCTATGTACACTTACCAACACAACATAACACCACAAATTATCATTCATATATATATATTGAGGGTTTAATTTTTGACTTGTATATATTCAAAGTTATTTTTTTAGGGTTTCATTTTTAACTAGCCATATATATGTAGGGTTCTCTTTTTATATGGACTTCATTATACATAAAAACATATAAATCCAAGAGGGTATGTTAGGATGCAACAAGTTGGAAATTTTTTACCAAATAAAGGAGCTCTAAAATTTCAAGTAAGAATCATAAATCTCTATTTGTACTTAATTCCAATGGAAAGTAGACATACCATAGATACAAGAACATTATGAATTATTGATATTCATGAATTTGTAGAAGATAATGATGTTCTTATCGATGAGAAAGTTCAATTTAAATTTTCAAAACTTAAAATATCATAGTTATATCTATAAAAATGAATTAAATGTTGCATGTTAAGAACATTTAGACAACCTTTAAGCATAATCTTGAAGTCAAAGGATTAGGTATAAGACATGTATATTTATCATTTATTATTCTAAAGGATGTCTAAATATGGGAAGATAAAGGTTATTTCTATGTACATTTTTTGTATGTTGATATCATTGTCCATCCTCTATTCATTTATGATATTGCTGCTCAATATTTTGCTACCCTTATTGACACTTATTTTTAAAAATAGGATCAAGAATTAGTTGCCCCAATTTAGGGGAAAACTGGAAAGAGGAGATGGAATTTTGTTTGTTCATCAAAATTTTACTTTTTGATTAGAAGATAAACATATTTGTTTAGCCTTTTGTCTCCTATTCCAAATTAAAGGGGTTGATCTCTATTCGAGATCAATTTACTTTATAATAGGTGGCCAATGTATTTATAGATTGTTGAATGCTATTTTCTGACCTACCAATTTCCTTGTAGGAATCTCATAGCCAATAAGAAATTCATCTTTGATTGATTATGGTCACCATATTTACCATATTGGGTTTAATAGAGGCTTTCCAATAATTGAACAATTGATTTCCAAAAAAATTGTTGGTTTCAAGATCTTGAAGTCCCCACATTTAAATGATTTACCAATTTTCCTAGCCTTAAGAGAAGGAGGATTTTAGTAGTTGATATGCTCACTAATCTATAATAAACCATCATAGAAAAAGTCTCAAAACTAGAGCTTTCTATAATATATACAAGAGCCACATTCGACAAATACTCCATATTTATTTAAATACAATCTTCTATTTTGATAATAAAGCATTCATATAATATTTCCCATAAGAGCCATTGTGTTCTACTTCTACCCCTCAAAATACTATTAGAAGAAAAATGTTAGTTCATCCTTATCATTCTAATGCTTCAATGACTATCTTATCAAATTTAAGTTGTACTCCCCAACTAATGTTCATATGTTGGAAAGGAAATTCAGTGTAATACTAGCCTTGACCCCAAAAGAGGGAGAAGAAAAAGAGGATAAAAAGAAAAAAAGACACCAAAATCAATAAAATTCTTAAAAGTGCAACCATGATTAGAGAATCTTCGCCTAAGAAAATTGCAGAGGAAGAGAGAGAAGAAGTAATCCACAAAAAAATTGAAAGGGTAAGAGCCTATGTGAAAAAGTTAAATTCTTCTAAATCAAATAATAGAGTTAAAATCATGTAAAAGGAAGGACATACAACTATAAGAAGGGAAGGAAAGTCACATGAAAAGAAACATCATTAATAACTAGATGTTATAGAAAGAAAATGATTACATCCAAAAGGAAGTTCAAGCTCTAGAAGAATCTAGTATTAATAAAAATAAAAAATATGGAGAAAATCTTACAAGGTTTCCTATTGAAACTCCTAGTAGCCCTATGATGAGTAATCAATCTTTTCCAAATCTGTTGATATTTGACTAGTCTTTTCTATGTAAGGATATCAGATCTTGTATATGTATGTCTGTATGTGTAGACACCTAAAATTGACCATTTACTTCAGGTCAATTTATCACTAATTCATCCAATTTATGTTCCACTATATTAATTAAATAATATTCCTATTATTTAATTGATATTCACTTTCCTGATATTCATTCAATTTAATCTCTTATATCATCTCAAAATCATAAGGTAAATAATTAAATTTAATTATTTATCTATGACCATCCTACCTTACCACTTCTCTCCCATTAATTAAATAAATAATTTCTATTTATTTAATTTTCTCCCTCACATGTCCCATCCACTATCACTTTTTATTAGCTTTCCTAATTTGATCCTAATCTACCTCCTAATCATTGGCATACAATTTATCTTGGCCAACCCTCCCCATCAAATCATACACGTGTGTCTTGTTCCCTCAAAGTACACTCAAGGAGTTTTTCATTCCTTTATCCCCCTCCATCATCCCCTTTGGAGTGTGAGAACAAAATTCAAATGCCTTTATGGAAAGATCTCCTCCCACACTCCAAAGTACCATCTTCCTCTCAACTCACCTCATGGTGCCACTTGGTACCATCCCATGAGGTGAGAGAAGCAAATCATCCTCCACCCTTGATCTCCATCAAGCAATCTCAACCATCCATTTCTATCTCCCCTCCTATCATATATCCATGAATTAGCTATTTTATTAGATCTGTCACTCATTTTATCATTGGAGTGCCACTATTCTACTTAAATCATAAGTGAGCACACAAACAATCAACAATATTGGGATAATCTACTCAATGGGAGGCTCAACATAGTTTGTTTTTATTTGATTCTATGTTCATTTGATCTTTTCATGTCTAATCTAAGTGTTTGTTTGATTTTTTGTTTGCTTTGGGTTTTTTTTTAATTTCCATTTCTTGTTCATGCATATTTTCATGCACATAGCATGCATGCATGTATGTATGTATAAAAGTTTTCATACTAAAACTCATAGTATCCCTATGATGAGTAATTAGTCAATTCAAAATTCTTTAATACATGTTTAGTCTATTTTATGTACAAGGATATGTTCTTATAAAAGGATATTAAATCTTCTATATGTATGTATGTATATATAGACATATATACATATATGTATGTATATGTATGTATATGTATGCTTATGTATGTGCATATATGTATGTGTGTATATATGTGTGTATATATATTGAGGGTTTAATTTTTAACTTGTATATATTTAATGTTCAATTTTTAGGTTTCCATTATTAAATAGCCTTGTATATATAAAGAGTTCTCTTTTTATATGCTCTAGGAAAATTCACCGCCAACAATTCACGATGGAAAAATTCACCGCTAATAATTCATTGCAGGAAAATTCACCGTCATGACAAATTCGCCTCAAGGAAAATTCACCACCAACAATTCACCACCATGGAAAATTAATCACTTTAACATTTTTTAATATATATTTTGAAAGCTTTGATTTTTTTTTTTTGCAAAAGAATAATTTGATATATGATAATAAAAATGCACTAAAAATTATTCTTTTACAAAAAAGAAATTCAAACTTTTGAAAATATATATTAAAAAAAGTTAATGTGATTAATAAACTGTGGCAGTCAATTTGTCATGGTGATGAATTTTCCCACGGTGAAAATTATTCTTTTGCAAAAAAAGTCAAAGTTTTGGAAATATATATTAAATTTTTTTAATATGATTAATTTTCTGCGGCAGTGAATTATTGGTGGTGAATTTGTCATGGTGATGAATTTTCCCACAGTGAATTATTGGCAATGAATTTTCCTGTGGTGAATTGCTGACAGTGAATTTTCCTAGAGCCCTAAGAAAGCTGCTACCATGGGGGCAACACCCTTTGAATTAAAATTAGATATCAAAACAATAAATGTAGTAGTAGAGAATAGAGACAAAGCCAAAACTATGGTAAGTTGTGTTTGATAGTGTATCAAAATCCCAAGCTTAGAAGCCATTTCTTGTAATCTTTCAATCTAGGGGGGAGATAAAAGAGAAGAGTGGTTACCAATGAAAATAAGATCTTCACATGATGTTTCTCACTAAATCCACCCCTAAACAAAAAGATGACATGGTGGAGGTCCTCATTTCCCCTTGTCATTTTGGATTTCATACAGAAATTACAATTTCAAATTCAAATGATCAAATACAAGTTATGTTGATTCAATTTTAAACTTAAAAGAAAATTGAATGCATTTCTTTTATTAATAAATCAATTGTAAGTGGGAAATTATGCAAGCATTAGATTCTCAAGGTTGTAAACTATCAATTTCCTTCAAGTTCTTATATACATACACAATTATGATGGGAGTTTACATTTATTTTTTATAGGTTTTGTTATGATGAGAATTGACATGTTTCTATTTTAATACCTATTAATGTTATGATGTGTTTCATTAAATATTCATGATTTTATTTTTTATATATCACAACAATAAGCTCTCTTTTAGAGCTGTGTGTAAAGTCATATTGTCTTCTTATTGCCACGCTAATATTTTGTGTTAGCATGGACCACACACCTATTACTATATACTTTATAACATTTCAAGTTCAAATGCAGAAAGCCTTTTACACCCATTCAAAGACCTAGTTTTTCACCCTTGCAAATTTTCACAATACTTCATTCATGACAACTGCATTGTCCATCATTATTCTTTATTCTTTCATAAGAATCAAAATTTTCCTGTATACTCTTATACTGAACTTTTAATCTTTCTATTAAAAATCATATAAATAAATCTAATCTTTCATTAAACCCTCAAATTCATAATTACATTTTTGGTCAAACAATTTTTTTTAAATAATTGATCAATTTTACGTGTTACAAATGTATATAAGATCTCTAGAAAACCTGATAAAATCTTTCTAAAATTTTGATTGTGCTTTACGACTAAAATATCTTCAAATGATCATAATACCATAAAATTTAGGCCCTGGAATGGGCCGTAGCAGACAAAAACTTTAACCCCAACGTACGTAAAAACTTTTTTTTGTCGACCACGTATTGTAGAGCAGACACGTTCTTCCTTCAGATTACACCTTAAAATACTTCCGTCCCACCTGTCGTGAGCTTCTGAAGGGAGAAAATTTGTCTCTGCCCTCTAACTCGGTCATTTCTCGTCATCTTGAACGGGCCACAAATGCTTGTATTTTACATAATAAGAGCGGGAAAACTGCAGTCTATCTAGGAGGTGGCGTGCGCAAATATAACAATTGAAGGATATTATTTCTAAAACTAATTTCCAATCAACTTACTGCTTAGAGGTAGATGTAAATGAAATTTAGGCCGAGGAGCAGAGATAGCAGTTTCATAAATTCCATTGGAAATGTTGATGTAAAATTTATTACACGATCAAATTTAATAATCATTCAAAGAAAATAATATGAATTGTGAAAACGTGATATCATTACTAAATTCGAAACCACTCCCATTTCTGTAGACATTCTTCTCTCATAAGAAAAGGCCAGAGCCCGCAGGACCAGATTTATAGAATACGAAAGATAAAACGAGGGTGTCAGCAATGAGCATAGCCCACTGACTAGTCAAGCAGAACGTGACAGACATGGGGACAGGATTAGAAATCTGCGATATACATTTAAAATGGATAATAAAGAAAGATTGATTCCTCGGTCAAATAACAGATTTTTCTTTGTTTTTTGTTAGTTTTATAAACCCATATGAGTTGCTCATATTGGTTTTGGGGTCTGAAAAAAGATTTCAATAAGTGTGCTTTTTTTAAAGAAATAGAATTGATTGCAAGTCACTCTAACTGCTCAATACAATATAAAAAAAGTCACACCAGCTACACATAAAATTGATATGTAAGCTTTTTAAAGCATAGATAATGTCAACCGTGAGTCCTCCACGGGAGAGGGGTCATACGTAGTTTTTTTTTTTTTAGACTGCAGGAATCGGGTAGCACGACCCCCTATAAACTGCAATGCACTTGGTAAACTTTTTTCATGTGACCGGCGGCGCTAGTGCGACACGCCCTCCGGTACCACGAGGGAGGGGGGAGACTAGAACTTGTGACTAACCTCTTGCTACAGGAAAGATTTAGCCAACCAAGCTAGGGCCCCAACCCCAGGGGTCATACGTAGTTAAAATATATATGTTAATATAAATTATTTAATTGAAAGTTGTGAGAATACATAATTTAAAACTAGCAATCACACATTGGTGTACAATGCGTATGTAGAAGAGGTATGGAAGGGCAATTTGGAAAAAAAGGTCTATTTTGGGAGTAATTTTAAATTTCCAAGTAGAATTTTGAGAAGTGCAAAGTTAGGATGCTTAAGTATTGGGTCATCTCCCTTGTCCTCTCCCCTAGATAAAAGATAGAAATGTCGAGGGCTGCAACAAAGAAGCAGTTGGAAGAGTGTGGTGATGGAGGCAATTTTCCTATGTTCTGCAAAATATTACTTTTATAATGGACCTAAATTCTCTCCAAGATCTTGTCATATTTGGCACCTAGTTGTATGCAAGGTGCAAACAGAAATAAAATCCCCTACCAATGCATCTATAGAAAAACCCATTGCCACAAATATATTTTTTTGTTTATGTAGAGGATAAAATATCATTAAAAAAGAAAGCACAAGCTCTTTAGAGCTACCATATTCACACCCTTTAATTCCCATCATATATAATGATGTGGACTATTTCATCAATAATTAACTACCATTGCCAATTATGTTTTGAGTGAATAATAAGTCATTGCAAGTAATGGTAAGCTTACAAAAGAAAATAGCTTACTCTATATGTAAGTGAGTAGAGAAAGAGCATGTGGCATTTACAAGACTAAGAGCCCATTGCAAGCAAGTAGTATGCCTACGACAACAAATAACTTTAGCAACTATATCTAAGAATCTAGTACAAAATATGCATAGTGTGATGATGACTGGACATAAGTGGAAGAATGAAAGCTATTGTTGGAGGTGTGGCATGAAAGGTGAGAAGTGGTGCTTGCTAGGATATAATTTTCTTCATGTCTATTGATTTTTTATCATGCAAAGTTCCCAAGAGATCAACCATGTGTAAAAGGGAGGATGGAGAGGAATATATATATATATATATATATATATCATCGGGACAGTTGCTACCAACAGAAAGATAGATGTCATGAAACTCATGAAGATAGACTAGGAAGGGGAAGATAATAAATGAAGGAATCAATGAGATCCCTATACAAACTAGTGAGTCATTCCAGAATAGTGACTTTGAAAGAATTTGCAATTATAAAAATTCCTCTTCCATATCAATGTTATCACTCTAAGTGAGTTCAAGATCTAAATTTTTAAATGCTAGAGAAAATATAAACTTCCAGAATAACTTTACTCCACTAACAATATTTGTAAAAGGAATAATTTATGATGAGCGCTTTGAGCGGGAAAGGGAGTTGGGGGAATTTTTTGAAAATTCCTGAAGATGAAGGCGATGGCGAGGTTGAGTAGGAGGATGATCATGGGGTTCTCTGCTTGTTCTTGTTGGGGAACGTTCTGTCTTTTGTGGATACCTTTATTTCCATCTCTCCTGGTCGTTCCCTTGCTTGTCTGGGGCTCTTCCCAGGAGTTTGGTGGGTTTTGTGGTTGGGGATGGTGCTCTGCCCTTCCTCTGTCGGGATCTGTTAAAGTCTTTGGTGGTCTTCTTTATTGTGGAAACTTTTGAGAAGGCTCTTAACATTTTCCCGGCAGTTGTCTTGGGGTTTGTTGCTTGCCTCTTTTTCTGGGTTCTTGCCCCTGGCGAGCTGATCTTGGATGCCCCTATCTAGTGTTCCTACCTTATTTGGTTGAGGGATGATTTGGTTTTTTTAGATGCTTGGTGTCCTGTTGCTTATTCTTTTTTAACAGAAGTCTTGGGTCTTTCTCGCACTGTTGTTCTACATAGGTTGTGCATTGATGAAGTCTCTGTCGTGATGTTGGAGCTCATTTCTCGCCTTTTGTGTTGGAAGCCGGTTGTCCCCTCTCATTCCTTAGTGGTTGAGGTCAATTTCTTTGTTGTGTGGTTGGGGTCCATCCTCTTTTCTGTTGTTCCTGGCCTTTGTTGTCATCTCTGGGTTGCTAAGGCATGTTTTAGCTTCTTCAGCTGTGCTCTACTTCAACCCTGTAATGATTCATTTCGTTGTGGGTGTTGGGTTTTTAGCATTCTGCAAGTCCATGTGCGTGTTGGGATTCTTATTCTGCAGCTCCTTTTTCTGGGTTTTGCTCATCCTTCCTTGTTCGAGTTTTCTGTTGGCGGTCTCTAGGATATTTTCTCTGCGGACTATGTTTTGTCTTGGTGCATCCTCCTTGTGATGCTTGGGCTCATTTGGAGGCCTTATATTTTTATGGCCATGATCGACATTTTACCCATTATGGACATGTTTGTGGGTGCTTTCCATCCCAGTGCTGACTTAATTTCCCCTGTTGAGGTGGGGCAGAGGTTATGTCCTATTCTCTCGAGAGCCTTTGTTCTATTCCCTTGGAAGATCCGTGTTTCCTACGTTGGAGTTGGCCTGCTTTTGGTTTCTCTCATCTCCCATTCTCTGCTGATGATTGTTCGTATCTTGTGGAACTCTACTCTTTTGTTCCTGAATATGGCTTCCCCTTTTCTGGGTGGTGGTTTTTCTATTGAGCTGGAAAACTTGGTCTGTGTTGGCTTATGGGTCCCTACTGAAGCTATTTTAGTGCTTCCATTTTAGTTGTACTATTTCCTTCTCTCTTCAACTTTCCTTTCAACTTCTCCTATCGAGGTGGAGAGATCTCCTATTGAGGTGGAGATTGGTGGTGTTGTTGGTGTTGGGAGCTGTTGTAAAGGGGTCTTCATTCCCTCTGGTTTATTTTACGTTCGATACTGTAATTTTTGGAAGTCTGTTGGGTTTGGGAGGCTGTTGGCTTCTACTAGTTCCTGTCTCAAAAGGACTGTTTTTTTAGTTGGTTTCTTGTTGTTACTGCCTTTGTTGCAGGAGTGTTCTATATCCGGCTCTATGCTCTAGTCAAAAGCATAGTTGGTGTCTTGATCTTTACTAATTCACTCTTGGTGATTCTTATTTTCTGGTGACTCACATTTCATGAGCCACCTCTCTTTACCTCTATGGCTTCTCTGTAATGGGTATTAGTCCTTCTAATCTTAACATAATCAAAACAATATTTGTAAAGATCTCTTAGATTAAATAAAATCATATAGAACAAAGCATCTAAGAGATGACTGAAAATGATTAGTCACTCCAAAAACTGCCACAGCTTCACTACCTATAGGAAGCTAAACACATCTAAATGAAATAAATTCATTCCAAATATCTCCAAGAAGTTTTGAAATAAATTCATTCCAAACATTTCCAAGATGCTTCACCCATTTTGGATTGATAATAAATGCACACATGAATGACATGAATGATATTTAATCTGCCACCTTCTCAATATACTATCAACTTGTTACTATCATGCCGCCTCACTCAATATTGCCATTTCATGACGTGTATCCCATGTCAAAAGTTCTACTATGCTAAGATTATTTTCCATGTCAACCATTGTCAATGCTACCTCACTTACAATACATGCTAAGTTACATGTCTATCACTTGACTTTTTTTTAACATTAAAAAGGAAATGATATATTAAAGGGTAGCCTGATAGTTTTCAAACTCCAATTACAATCATCAAATTCTATTGTCATCCACTACTTATCTCAATCTCATATAGAGAGGGATAGTTGAAGGAGGTGTTACTCATCCTTCTTACTAATCAAAACCCTCCCAAACTCCTCTAAATATCTAAGTATTGCAAATCTACATTCTCAAGAAATCGCTTTCACAAGGGAAGAACGTATACTCTTTCATCACTCACAAACAATTTGCATTTGCTACATGCACAACTTTACATAATAAGCTTATTTATATGTATGCCAATTGCAAAAGCTTGGTGAATTATGGTAACATGTTTGACCATATTAACTAGTGTATATATATATATATATATATATATTAATAATATTTATAAAAAAGTTGAGAGATATCTTTTCTTGAGGCAGCTATTTTTTAATCAATTTGTCACATCAAATTGCATAGGCACCTCAAGACGGATAGCTCTTGACTTTTTTTATAAATATTATTAATAAATAATTTATATATGCTAGTATATATAGAAAATGTATTTGCATGCCGATATATAGAAAATGAATTTGCATGTCGGTTACATTTCTTTTATATGCATGTTAGTTACATGTCTTTTTTTCCTTTTATTTCTTTTATAATATATATAACTGTCGCCAAGGAGGAGAACACCAAAATAAACATAGTTTCAAAAAATGTACACACATCCTGTGCTTTCATTGTAGAAGCTTCTCAGCTTAAAGAATGTGTGACACTGCCTCATGGAATATGATTATTGCATCATATAAAAGAGATGTGTATCCTCGGGAGATAGTCACTCTGTTTTACTAAATGCAACAAACAGGTTTTCACCCATATTAGTTCACATTTTCCAACGTACTCCTGGTATGTGCCAAAATTGAAGCTTTGGATAAGAGTATGGAGATCCATCATAGCGTAAATAATACAAAAATTTCATCAAATGTTGTTGTTGCAATTGCCCTCATAGACATGTATGCAAAATGTGGAAAAGCATAGATAAGGCATATGAATTGTTTGACAAAATGCCTTAAAGATATGTCACCTCGTGGACTTCAACTATTGTAGGATATGCACAAAATTAATTTGATGAAAAATATTTAGAATCTTTCAACCAAATTCCACAACCTTTTCTAGCATACTCCCTGCCTATACTAAAACTAGCACTTGAGCTGGGGGGTGCAAGGGTTACGTCGATAGAAAAATATAGAGAAGTAAGAGGGGGTGTGACGTGCAGTTTAGTACTTATATAATATTGTCTGAATATTTTTACAAAGTGGATGTAATACATATTTGGAGATACAGGAAAAAACCAATACTAGAATAAACAAAGTTTTAATCTCATAGTAGAAAATAGACATTACGAAAAGATAATGGGTGAATAACCATCTCTATCCCAAAGTAAAGAAGTAAACATACAATGCACATGTTCATTCCATCTTCTTTGAATTATATAGAAAATGTCAATAATGTATAAAGAACACCTTTTGCATGTTTTGTGTACTCCCAAATATATACAATTTTGTTTGAATTAAGTACAAATTGTTTGAAATATATATAGAACATCTCTAGCATGTTTTGCATACTCCTTTATTTTATGAAAATAATATACGTATGTGTAAACTAAGATGGCATAATCCTCTAAATAGACAAATACTAATTCATATTATGAGTTGATGGATATAGATCATGATGTTTTCTTGAAGCAAGATGTAATTATTTGCCCCTAGTTTGTAGCAGCATATGAAATGTAATGGGTGGATGCATGGATAAATGAATGGATGAATGGATAGCTTTCACCATTTCTACACAGCTTCATAAATTGATGCACAATATATGAATCTAGGGTTTGCAATTTTAAAAGAAAGTATTTAGGAAACCATATAAACCCAAGGTTTGAAAGAATCAAAACAAAGAACACATAAATATAAGATTTAATTGAAGAATTTACCAATTAGTAGTGAGCTAATTCCTATCTTTTAAGGGTTTTCTTTGAAGGGTTTGCAGTTTTTCTTCTCATTCAAAGATCTTTGAGTGTTTATACGAATTTCCCAACAATTTTTGTGATGGTAAAACCATGTGAATGCTCCCTCTAATTCTATGGTTGTATTTGAATTTGTGTAATGGTGTATGTTGAATAATTGCATGGCTGTATTTAAATTTGTGTATATAACTTATAAAAGCAAGACATGGAAAAACTAAAATGGAAATACTATGCAGATAAAAGGGAACCTGACTTGACTTGATATAAAAATGCAAAAATTAGGATACATATACAATATTGAAAGTCCATTGTTTTTATGGAATGTTTAATTGCAATTATAAGAATGTATGCAATTGATTACAATGGTATAGACATATTTGATATTTTGTTGCATTTTGTCACATGATAACTTTGATCTCCAATGTATCTATAATAAAGAGTAGATCTGTTTAGTATTTGAATAACAACTAATATAAAAGAGAATTGTTGAATTTGAATTTCAATACCAATTATTAGATTGGTAGTGAATTAAATAAGAAAGTCAGATACCTATAGTAGTTGAATTGTACTTTAGGTGTCTAAAGAGTAGGATTTTGACTTTGCTTGCAAACGAGTCTCTTTGTTTTTCTGGCGAGTGACATATGGGCTTTGTTGCATGTTTGCATATCTTTGGAATGTGAAACAAGGGTGTATTCAAAGACTTTGTAGGACTCGTGAAGTAGTTGTGAATGCCAGCCCTTTCTGGTCAATGTTGCCAATGTCGATTGTGGCCCTTGGAAGTGTTAGTCCTTGTGACTTGTGTATTGTCAATGCCCATGCCATTTTAAGTGGAATTTGACGACAAAGCCTAGGGCTTAACAAGGTTATTGGGACATCATTTGGATTGTTATGGTCCTAAGCTAGTCAAATGTAATGTTTGAAATGAACAACAAACACGGGTAGTTGAGGTGGTCTATCACCTTCATTGTATACAATTTCTTTTACTTGACCAATTACACCATTCACGAGCCCTGTTTTGACCCATAAATTTGAACATAACATGACCTCTTGGCCAATAGATAACAAATTTTGAGATTGAAGTTGTTCTTCATTTGGATTTGAGTATGTTGACCTCTTAAGTTGCTCTGCAATGGAAAGGGAAACAGATGTTTCCAAAGACAACAACATACATTTGTCAAGTGTAGTAACACCACTTCATTTGTTGCAAATAGATGTATGGCAGTCAAGAAAATAGAGTTTTCTATAGAGTTGAGTGAAGAACATAGCATGCTATCCATTGCTAGTGTTAATGAATGTTGCATTCCTGTAGTACATTAGGGACAAATTTTTTATTTTGCATCTGTATCCCTGTAGTTTTTTATAGTTCTATGGCATTTTGTTGTGTAAAGTATTCTTCAGTCGAATAGACTCTCTATATTGACTTGGATGCTTGCTTATCTTCTCATTAAAGTATATATCATATATGCTTTCGTTCATTGGGATGATCTTAAATTGAGAGTTATGCAGCCATTAATTGATGGTTAAGCAACCATGAACTAATGTTAAAGTGAATATCAAATGTAACAATTCGACTATAGAATACTTCATATTTTTCAATTCCTCAAATATTATTTGGCATTTACCATTGCACACCTATTGAGTCTATTCAACTGAAGAATACTTCATATTTTATAATTCCTCAAAAGAGAAAACCATTTCCACTTCCTATTCCACTGCTCCTTTTCTAGCTATAACACTCATTATCTATAGAATTATATGATGTTCAAAATTAGGATGAGAGGACAAGAGCCAGAAAAACCAAGTGAGTGCAGCAGATGATGTGTCTCTACCCGCCAACATAAAGCTTATCACAATATCTCTCAAAAAATCATCATACGAACCTTTGTCTTTGACATCAATGGCACTCTCGTCAAGTGACATAAATCTATAAAAGATATCCTGATGCATCGACCTGCTAGAGAGGGAGATTTTTGTCTTCCTTGTTCGGATAACCTCTTGTGTGAACTCATGTATGCTTTGGATTGCTTGGCTTAATTGCTTCTTGGAACCCACATTTAACACATGCTTTACCTTCCATAGGAGCTGAAAGGGAGCCGTGAAGCACCCACAAGGGTGATCCCACAAAGCTGGTTTATAATTGCTGGGAGATCCTGATTTTTGCTGAAATCACATATTTTTACAAAATATAATGATTTAATCCTTGAAAAGTTCTATTTAAAGGATTCCAATTAAAGAGGGTTTGTTTGAACCACCTTAGATCAAACCCCCTTGGATAGAACCCCGCTAGTTTTAAACAATACTTATAATGGAGTCTCCTTTACACCTATCAAAATGCTAATGAAAAACCACTTTTGATTTACCTTTTGGGGGATCAAATGAATTCATTTAAAATTTATTTTTTGTAAGTATGTAGTCCTTATTATAAGCTTCCCAAAAAGCATAATTTTAAGTGAATTTAATTTTATTATTATATTTATTTTTTATTTCTTGTGAATGTAGGTTTTTCACCAAAAATCAAGCTCTCTATTTTGCACATGTAGAATATTAGGAGATTATAAAAAAAAAATGAAAAATATGAGTGCACCAGATATTGAAGTCCTTGATCCAAAAAAATAAAATAAAATTGAGGGTGAAGCCACAATAGTGGTTTACAATTCAAGTGAGGAAGGAAAACTCACAAAAAATGAATACATGGCAAAAAACTTGATTTTAGGGGTTCGTACGAACCTACTAGTTCGATTACACCCTTTTAATTATTTCTCACCCAAAAACCCAACAAAATCCCTTATGAAAGAGTGGTTTGCTCAAACCCCTAAGGGTTCATACGAACCCCTCTAATTCCTCATTCCCCCCTAAGACACAAAAAAAACCTAAATTTTGGCACTTTAGAGCTCAGGTTGAGGAAGAAAATGGAGGAATCTTCACAAACCCATCTAGAATTAAGTAGTCCTCAGAACGAGTTATCCAACGAATATAATTTTAATATGTTTTGGTTTTATTAAACATAGGTTTTTCATCGAAAATGAAGGTCTTTGTTCTGCACATGTGGAAAGATAGTAGATTATCAAAAAAAAATTGAAAAATATGAGTGCACCAAATATTGAAGTCCTTGATCTAAGAAAAAAAATTGAATTTCGATATATACAAAAAAAAGTTACGCGTTATATGGTCGCACTATGTCTAAATTGTAATTGGTTTGACTTTGAAACTTGATTTAAAAAAAATAAATCAATAAAAAATTATCTAACCAAGTGGAAGCACTAGATATCAGAGTTACAAATCTAAATTCAAAAGAATTAGAATTTTATCCTTCATGGAAAAAAGTTATGCGTTATACGGTGTATGCCACTTTTTTAAAATATTGTTTTACGAAAAAGACCAATTTTCGTGGGAGATGGAAAATAAGTGGGATTCCAAAAAAATTGAAAAAAATATTTTTAGAATCTACAGACAAAATGTGACAAGACTTTAGTTTGCATCATCTTCAAATTCATCATGGTTTAGCCGCTATAGGTGCCCGAATGTGAAGATTTAGTTAAAAATAATAATTTAAGTGTCGGTTGGCCAAAATTTGTTGTGGGATCACCCTTGAATTTTGATACATACAAAAAAGTTATGCCTTATATGATTCACCTATGTCTAAATTGTAATTGGTTTGACTTTGAAACTTGATTAAGGAAAAAATATTTAATAAAACACTATGAAACCAATTGGAAGCACTAGATATCATAGTTACAAATCTAAATTAAAAATAGAATTTTATCCTTCATGGAAAAAATGTTATGTGTTATACGGTGAGCGTCACTCCTTAAAAATGTTGTTTACTGAAAAAAATAGTTTTTGAAGGAGATGGAAAAAGAAGTGCAATCTAATTCCAAAAATTTTGAAAAAAATATATTTAGAATCTAAAGAAAACATTTCACAAATCACTAGTTTGCATCATGTTCAAATTCCTCACGAAATTTAGCCGGTATAGGTGCTCGAAAATGAAGATTTAATTAGAAAATTTTATTTCAATGTCTATTTTGGCCAAAAATTGTAAACCACTATTGTGGGATCACCCACAACTCAGATGTGTGGTGAGATCAAAGGTGTTTGTAAACTTCTAGGCAAGCGAGTTTGTGTCAAAGGCTACTTTACAAAACCTTGTCCTATTGAAATCCCAAAAACCTTTGAGGTCTACCTGTGGCTACATCTAAGACAAAGGCTTTAATTTCTTAGGAGTGAGGAGTGAGTGAGAATAGATCCCATAAGTTCTTGACATGGTTTGATTCAAATTTACGGATAGGCACATTATCTTTGTTGTTATGTGGAGCCTAATCAGACTCAGACGTTAAATTTTCCCCACTTTTATCAGAACGGTTTCCCCTAATTATTTAACGGGGTCAAGGGGCAGCGCCCCCTTGCGGGGGTTTGGGGGCAGCACACCCAAGATGGGGTCAAGGGGTATCACCCCTTGCGGGGTCTAGGGGTAGTGCCCCTGGCATGCCCCATGTCGCGATACAGGGCAGGTTGAGGGGCAGCGCCCCCGAAACCTCTCAAGATTTTTTATTATTTTATAAAGGTGTTGGGTGTTATTTTTCTATTGGCCAACATAAAAAAACCTTATTTTGTAACCGACATAAGTCTTGATAAAAGGCTAAGGATTAGGGTTTCTGTTGACATTGTATTGTAGCATTTTGCAGCGGTATTGAGTTGCAGGGATTATTGGTTGTAATCAGTTTGATTTAATGGATAATAATATTGGACTCTCTATTGGTGGATGTAGCCCAAGTTTGGGTGAACCACGTTAAATTCTCTTTCTTCTGTGTGTTTTTAGTTCTTTGTTTTATTAATCTGCATTTAATTGTTAGATATCTGCCTTTTAACCCTAACAATCTTTAGCACTTAGATCTGATAAGTGAGTAGGGGTTACTTTATTTCCTCCCACCCACCCCTGACCACACAAGATTCAAATGAAATAAAGTGTAGCAAAAAATGAAGTGGTCGTGTACATATTTCCACTATAATATGTATTTTTTTTCTTTCGGCCATAAAGGAGAACGATTGGCTCCAGCAACACAAGATAGAATCCATTTGCATATTATTTGATATTAGAATCGGATTTAATCTTAATTCAATGCATGCACAATAAAATCAACAACAACAACTGACCATACTTTATTAGGTGAGACAAATTTTCCCTATTTGGTGCTAAAGGTTTGTAGTATTCTGACGTGAGATTAACTGCAACCCATAGTATTTTTACAATCTGAGACTTATTTCAGGCCAAAAGCTCATTAGATATATAGCCTATTGGATAATTAAAGCTTTGCAATAGTGTATGGAAATCCATCAAAGCATACCAAAAGGAGGATTTTTGTCAGATAATATAGTTGGAAATGCTTTGGCTTCTCCCTTAAATTATATCCCATAGTCAGCTATTCTTTCAAATTCTCGAGATATCCTTGTAGATTTATGCAATGGTTCAAAGATATAATTAGGAAGATGCCAATGAATGCTTTCAGGCTCCAACAACCCAATGGAATCTGAGATATCATAACTACAAATCCTACAAACATAGAACATATTATGAAAACTAAGTTTAAAGATTACTCAAAAGGAGGCACTTTACAACTATTCTCCAAGATTTTTTAGGGCGAGGGATTTTCAATGTCGATGGGGAGCTATGGAAGATGTGGAGAAAGACCACTTTGAAATTGAAAGACCATGCACAACGTCAGCATGGACAAATTGGTTGGTAGGTATTAAAATTTTATTCCTTGATGAATGGATATGATTAATCCTATCGTCTTGCATCTCTTATCCCACATGACATGTTGTTGATTCTAAAAATCAAATCATAAGTTTCATAGAGGGAACACCTTCGGCGTAATTAAATAATAATTATATTGTGAAGAAGCTAATTATATTTAGTTTTATATTTGAGGGAGAAGAATTATATGGATGTATTGCTTGTAAATAATTAGATTTGAATTGGTCTATGTGATATGCTCATTAATGATAAAATATCTAATACATGATAGCATAAAATATAAAAAACAATAATATTCAATTGAACTCTCAGGAAAAGATATCACATGTTAGCTTCTTAGGCATTTCCCCTCATGGTTTTTCATAATTGTCTTTCATTATTAACTAAGTGTTTAGCTTGTCATTTACATTAATTTGTTTTTTCCTATAATGATGAGTTTGCCACTTTCACAAAATACATTTTTACACCTACGAATACATGCACATTGTATCAAGTTCTCTACCCAAGTGGAAAAAATTTTCATATAAAAAATGACATTTTTTCTCTATCAATACATTAAACTCAGTACCCATTAGTGAACTTGTTTATGATAAAAGGATAAAACGGGTTTTACAGGGACCTGAAACCACAGAGTTTACAAAAAGAGGAGTGACCAGAACCAAAGGTCCAAATTAAGAAAGACAAGCTGCAAAAAAGAAAAAAGCCAAAGACAACACACAACCACAAAAAGCCACAAAAAAGCCACCAAAAAACTAACAGAAATCCAGACCAAAGCCCAACAACTACTAGTCCATAGTTTTCATTAGCTTTTCAGCTTCAGCATCCAGATCCTTCATTTCCTAAACCCCCTCCTTGAAAATTTGAATCATATTAGAGGTTGGGGGGATTTTCTTTTCATATTGGATCTTGTTCACTTAGAAATCCCAGCTTCTTCCTCTTGGTCTTTCTCTTTCTCTACATTGACAATCAGTGCTCTGTTCTGCGGTTTTTCCAGTCTTTCAGTCATGGTGTTGATTATTATAGAATTGTGTTTAGAAATTCTACAATTTTTTTCAATAATTTTTCTTGTTGTTTCTTTGAATTTTTCAATTTCCACATCACCTCTCCTGTCCTTGTTCATGTTGTCCTTTCTGATAGGAGTTTGCTCTTCCTCTCCTTGTCTAAGCTCAAAAACTTTAGCATCCATTTCCTCCACTTTGCTTTGGAGAGTTTTATTTTTAGTCTTCAATTCGTTGATTTCATGAAATATCCACTTAGCCATTTTAAAATGGTCAATAGTACTGCTCTTAGCTAATCCAACAAAATGAAGTGAGAGATCACAGTCATGGTTAAAGAAAAAATAAGTCAAATCCTCAACTTTGGGGGACCTGATTTCCTCCTTTCTAGCAATCTGAGGAGAATGGGGAAAAGCAATGCTAACCTCAAGCTCTTTAGATCTCTCTTCAAGCGCCTCTTCAGGGTAGGAAACTAATTTATCAGCCAGAGACAAAGAACCCACAGTATTGGCTTTAGGGTTCGAGCAGTTGGGCGCGGAAACAGAGCAAGCAACAGAAGGTTAGGGTTTATGGCCATGGACAGATAAATCATGTTGAGGGTGCAGAGCTAACTTTTTGTGGCTAGGAGAAATTTTAGTCCCTGAACCACTAGGCTCAATGTCGTCCTCTTCTGAGGCCGAAGGGGCAATGGGGTTTGAGATGGATGGCATTTTTTGAAAATGCTCAAGAATTAACCTTAAAAAACCCGTGTGAAGAATCGGGTATCTTTTAGGATTTATCTTGTGATCCTCAAAGTTGTTTCTTAAAGACCAGAATAAGAAAAGGGGGATAGACACTCTCACCTTATGTTGGAAATGGTTAAGCATGACGAAGTGATCCCTGTATACCCTAGTGAAGCACCCATCTAGTGTGATATATTCCATGATGACCCACAACACCTTTCTCCATAGAGCTTTAATAGTGTTTGCTTCATAGTAGCTATTTGAAACCTTTACTAATTTCTTCTTCTCCTTCTCAGTCTTCGGGAACCTGATCACGACTTCGTCTGAAAACTTCCTATCCCTGAAAAATTTGTGTTCTTCCATAGGGATACCAGAAACCTCTGCAATTAGAGATTTGTCAATGTAGATTTTCCTTCCAAATAGGGTCACTTCCCCACTATTCCATCTTTTTTCGAAGATTTTAGTAACCTCGTCCTCAGGTCCATGAAGTTTCTCTATAAACAGAAGCAACCCTCTACTTTTGATTTTGCTCCAGGCTTTTGCATTCTTGGTATGTGATTCATAGCTGGTGGGTTCAATTCTCTTTCGTTCTACACCCATTTTAGTAGTCTCAGTGTTGTAGATGTCGAAAGCAAAAAACCTGTACCAGATGGCTCTATCTCTCCATAGACCCCACAAAGCGTGCCAAGTTAAATTATGGCTCAACCAAATCTACTCGGCCCCATGTAATCTACTGATTTTGAAATTCACGTCCCGTCTCATCATCATTAAACAAGGAACTCGCCTCTTTTCCATACATTGCATCATGATTCAAAAGAGCTTGAACATCGGTATGAATCTCATTCATTTTTTGCCACGTGTGTTGATCATCACACTGAACCCCTTCATTAGCGAAGAAATCAGCAACAACATTAGCTTCACAGTAGGCATGTGATATTTTTATTTTTTCAAACTTACCTAGTAAAATCTTTGCTTCTCATTAGTGAACTTGTTGCACTTAACTATACACTAGATATTCTAAAATTATGATTTTTTCCATTATTCTTGTGGGTGAAGCCACAATAGTGGTTTACAATTCAAGTGAGGAAGGAAAACTCACAAAAAATGATCCCAAGGAAAAAAAAGTGTTTTTGGGGGTTTGTACGAACCTACTGGTTCGACCGAACCCATTAGGGGTTCACTCGAACCAGGGTTTGATCGAACCCCTTTGAATTTTGGCCACCAAAAACCAAAAAAAAAATGCATTGTGAAGGGGTTCGAACGAACCCCTTTGAAGGGGTTTTCCCGAACCCCGCTTTTCCCTCATCTCCCCCCCGAGACACAAAAAACCCTAAATTTTGGCACTTCAAAGCTCGGGTTGAGGATGAAAATGGAGGAATCTTCACAAACCCAACTGGAATCAGGTAGTCCTCAAAACGAGCTATCTAAGGAATATAATTTTAATATGTTTTGGTTTTATTATGTATTGGTTTTTTAGTTTTATTAAAAATAGGTTTTTCATTGAAAATGAAGGTCTTTGTTCTGCACATGTGGAAAAATAGTAGATTATCAAAAAAAAAAATTGAAAAATATGAATGCACCAGATATTGAAGTCCTTGATCCAAAAAAAAAATAAAATTTAATTTCGATATATACAAAAAAAGTTATGCATTATATGGTCGCGCTATGTCTGAATTGTAATTGGTTTGACTTTGAAACTTGATTAAAGAAAAAATATTCAATAAAAACTATCTAACAAAGTGGAAGCACTAGATATCGGAGTTAAAAATCTAAATTCGAAAGAATTAGAATTTTATCCTTCACAGAAAAAAAAGTTATGTGTTATACGGTGTGCGTCACTTTTTAAAAATGTTGTTTTTTGAAAATCACTAGTTTTCATGGGAGATGGAAAAATAAGTGCAATATAATTCCAAAAATTTTGAAAAAAATATTTTTAGAATCTACAAACAAAATGTGACAAGACTCTAGTTTGAATCATCTTCAAATTCTTCACGGTTTAGCCACTATAGGTTCCCGAATGTCCAGTTTGGCCAAAAATTGTAAACCACTATTGTGGGATCATCCTTGTAAGAGTTGGTATATAATAATAATTTCAGTGTCCAGTTTGGCCAAAAATTGTAAACCACTATTGTGGGATCATCCTTGTAAGAGTTGGTATAGAATAACTCTACACCATGCAAGATTGGTTAAAGATTATGGCCACCCAAGATCTAGGCACTTCATGAAAGCACAAGAGAGATCAATATGCAATGATCAAGATTGCAATGGAATTCACTCCAATAGTTATATGTTTTACATGTATAAGACCACCTAGTTATATGGGCAAGGTGAGACACAAGATTAAACAGGATTATGACAAGTTTCTTAATCCTATAACATGTGAGATCTTACCACAACTACCTAAGACACGTGTTACAAGTCAAAAGATAAAATAAAAATTAATGATTACTAACACCTTCTAGAAAGATTCCTTCCTAGGACCTAAGTAAACTGAACATATAAATAAGTCTCCTAAGTCCCTTAGTAATGAATTAACTAGGTACAAAAGTTTATTTACACCAACACCCCCCCTTAAGTGCAACTTAGGGAATAGAAAATTATTATGCAAATGACACAAAGATGGGTCCCAACTATGAGGCCATGTTAGGTACCCATGTACAAATGCAAATGCAATCTCTCACAAAAAGAGAAAAAGAGAACCCATTGGGACAAAAATCCTTCCCAAAAGAGAGATAGGAAAACAAAAGTGCTCTCACTAATGACTGAGATGGACAAAACCCCATGTGATGAAAATGTCCCCCCATAAGAGAGAAGTAGATGCATCCCCTCTCAATGTTGAGTCACCTGCAATGATGGTAGAATCTCGACATTGAATGTTGAAGATGAGCCAAAAGCATTGAACAATAGTCCTCTCCTTAGGAAGAAACAAAACCAAGATGGTATGCAGGATGTGTGTCTGTTATTGAAAGGAAGATTTTGGAACATGGATGATGTAAGGAAGCTAAGGTAGCAGAAAAAAAGTCCTACACTAATCTTGAGAAGAGAATAATGCAAAACTTTATAGATCTTTAAGAGTTATAGAAACTTAAACAAAATAAACATAAATACCATGCATACCATGATGACACAGTGATTTATGTGGGGAAAACCCTTTCAGGAGAAAAAAAAAACCCACACTCCAAGAGCCGCCTAATATATTTTCTAGAAATCGTGCAAAGATTACAATATACTTGTAGAGCAAGCTTCTCATAAGAGTATCACCACTCAGAGATCAAGAGACAACACGACCACTATCAGACTCTTAAAATATAACATCGTCTCTACCGCAACCATAATACAATGCCCTCATAAAATAGGGTTACATTCTAAGAAAATATAGACCAACAAAATATTTTCCATTAGATTTAAAACCTAATAATGAATGGTCCATATTTACAATATATCATTATTTAATGTATGTCAGCCATTTTAGGAGTTTCTTGAAAAAGTTAACATGCTCACATTTTGCTCTTTGCTACCATTGTATACACCTATCAGTGTAACTAGGAAATATATATAGATATATATACATCCTATCAACAATAAACCGTATATAATTACAAGGTTGAGAAAATTTTCCCAATAGATGATGGATGATGTCTCTAAATGATGCTCAAGCGTCTCCATGTCAATGCTGAAAGCTATCATGCTCCAAACAGGTATTTTAGGCCACACTATAGAAAAATTAATTCAAAATCTCTTAGATATGATTGTAGAACATAATCCAAAGACAAGAATAGCTCCTTTGAAGACAACGAGTCCTCCAAATATTGTCCAAAAGAATCCACACTCATGTCAAATTGCAAAGAATGGTCATGTAGAGAATAAACAAGAGGGTCAAAGTGTTCCCTTGCAACAATTGAAGAAGGATCATCTCCATCAAAGAGAAGATGAATGTCATCAATGATGTCTCCCAAATCTGAAATGTGGGACTCACAAAACAAACTAGCAATGTATGTCAAGTACTTATCCCAAGTACCCATCTCTAGAAGACGGTGTATGTCCTACTGCACTGAATCACAAGGAACCAAAACAATGGAATCACAAGCATCATAAAGTACAACACATGTCACAAGATATTCAATAGGTGAAACAATACCAAAATTGAAATGACCACACTGAATCTCCTCAAAAGTGTCCACACAAGATACCTCAATGTGAACATTTGTTGAATCATCAGGAGTAAAATGTGAGAAGGTGTAGACTCGAGATTGGTGATCAACCTCCACAACTAAAAATATATCTTTCCTATGCAAATCTTAGATTATGATAGAATTTTGTGTGAACTACACTCTTGACTAGTCCACCATGTGTGATCTAATAGATAGAAAGGATATTGGTTGACAATGAAGGCACACAAAGAACATTATTGAATGCTCTATCATCCATGTCAATGGATCCCTTCCCACAAACACAAATATATGTGTTGTTCAGCATCAAGATGGGTGGTGATGAACAAGTCTCAAATGAAGATATCATACTCTTAGATGAAGTCATGTGATTTGAAGCTCCTGAATCAAGTATCCACTTTCTGACTTAGAATCTGCAACTACAACAAGTGCTTGCCCCTTATGTTTGTTGGACTTTGATGATGAAGAAGAAGATGAACCCCTTGATGATGAAGACTCATTGATTTGATGCTTCTTAAGAAGATGCTTCAACTCATCAATTTGTTTTGAATAAAATTGATGTTCATCATGCCCCCGATTTCTTGTAATATTTACATGTAGGCTTCTCTTTCTTAGATGATTCCCCTTTTGAGGAGAGAATTTTGATTCTTTATGTGGCTTGTTCTTTTTCTTCTTTTAAATTTTATCAATATTCACTGATTCTTTCCGTACCTTAGACTTGTTAGAATTGTGAAACAAGCATAAAACCACGAGCCATAGGATCAAACACAAACAAATACACCTTCCACGCAAAAGATCTACAAACAAATGTATGCAATTAACTTCAACAAGAAAAAGCTATAGCGGAGAGAAAACTTTCAAGAAGAAATGAAAGTTACAAATATTCTCTTGTTGATAATTACAAAGAGATCAATCCTTATAAAAGGAGATCAAATAACCTAAAAGGAAACCCTAGTGTGCACACTTACTAATTAATAAATAATTAATTGAATTAATGTGCCTAAGTTTAGCTTAAGTAATTAAGTGATAAGTGACTTAATTAATTAACCAACATGATTAAATTAATTAAGTAAAACAACTTATTACTCTAACACACCCCCTTAAGATGAACTTAGGAAGTAGCTAAAACACTAAGAAAAAGATGCATGAAAGCAAAGATGGATCCCGACAAACAAGGCCAAGTAAGGTACCCATGTACAAATAGAAGATCTCTATAAAGTGGAGAAATAGAGAAAACCTTGTGGGAAAAATCTCTACTCCAAGAAGAGATCAAAGGTGATTGAAGGACTGAAAAGCCTCCAAATCAAGGAAATGTCCTGAAAAAGAAGAACATGAAGAACATCACAAAAGCATGAAGAAGCTGCAAACTCCGTCGAAAGATGACTGCTACAGTGTCGAAGAACCTCCGCTAAATATAGGATGATCAAGATCAAGAAGACAACAATCTACATGAGTGCCCCCAACAACACTACTCGAATCATATGGCAAATAATGGAAAACACCTGGAACTTGAAGATATAGATGGTAAAGGTACCAAAAGTCTGAAGAACTGATCATGAAAAAGTGGAAGGTCACCTCAAAAAAATAGGAATGTAAGAGTGTCCATATGGTAAGTGATCCATCTCACCGAAATGCATGGGTAGCCAGCCATTGCATCCGCCTAGTACATAGGAACAAGAACTATATACATAGCTCACTCCAACAAAACCATGGAAGCATTAACACCAATAGTAGAAACCCCCCCATAATGCTGAAAAAGGAGAGGCATGATAGGTACACTAAACTAAATTCCAGAAAGTAGTGCATGAAGAGGAACCATGAGCATCTGAAGGTGCAAACATGAAAGTACATGTTGATAGAAAGGATGTGAAAACAAAAGTCACATACGCATGAGAAAGGTATGAAGGAAAACAATGGAAAACACCAACCTCCATGGCACTTTATATCCTAGTGCGAGTACAATAAGGCACAAAGTGATGTGCAAGAAACCCAATACTACACATGCAGAGCTAAGGCAATTTATCTCAGTGCATTTGCAAAAGAGAACATGCATGAAAAAGGTGTCTACAATGCTCAAAGAGTACAAAAAAAATGGAAATACATATAGAACAACCAACAGCGAGTCATCCCATGCAAACAAAAAGTTTCCAGGAGCTAAAACATCCAAGTAATCCACCAGAGTGTGAAAACACAAAAAATTGAATAAAATGTACCTAGAGAACATTCTGGAAAAATTGCATGGATGGAACTTAAGAGCTCTAAAAGATGGTTCCAATGCTACTGAGATCACGAAAAATGGAGAAATGGGTCAAAAGATATGAGCTCAGGATAGAAAACAGCTCCTTTGACTTCAACAGGTTGTAGAATGCACCAATAGAAAAATAAAGCGATGAGACCCACACCAATGGAAAGTTGACAAATCTAGCTTTCCAACGATATCTCATTTACTGAAAAATAATATCGTATGCCCAAGTTAAGGCCAAAAGAAAAAAAATAGCTCCCTAGAGGCCAAAGAGGGGTCAAAGGGGGCCATGCAAGCAGTTCGCACCGATGACATCATCAAAATATTTTGGGAATATTCCCCCTGTGCCTGGAAAAAAAATCTGGTCCCTCTATGAAAAGCCTGATGAACGGAATGTACTGAAGAATGACAGAATATTCAAAAGACCCCTTGCAAAATATGCCGCCCTTAAAAATTTGTAGTTGCTAGAAAATTTTCCAAAAAAGAGAGTACCACCGGAAAAATGATGACGCCAAGAATCTTTTCGCACCGGCCGGTAGAAAGCATAGCCACCGGGCAATGAGGAAATGCCAGAAAACCAAAGTTCGCTGATGAAAAAAGCAAACGCAGGTGCATGTGCTGGTAAGATTCTGCCAGTGGAAACAAAAGGCTGTCATCACTAGGAAACAAGGTCTACAAGGAGGTACAGTGCCCACAGGGGTATGTACCCTGTAGGTACCCCAAAATAAATACGCCCTAACTTTTTGTTTTTTAAAAAATCCGCCCCCAAAAATTTAAATCAGCTTTTTTATTAAAAAAGTTTTTGATGTTTTTTTTTTTAATTTCCAAAAATGAAATTTAAAAAAAAATTAAAATCTAGCCTTTATTTTTGTGAAATTTTTCGAACGGCATGTAGAGAGCTATACGACCTGTTTACAATTTTTGTTTGCCTCACGAACAACTGATGCTGAGTATAGGGAAATTTATAGTCGATCTTTAGGTTTTTGGTTGCTCTGGACGCAACCATGAGGTCCATTTGGCCTCAAAATGCTCCGAAAAATTGAGCACCCCTTGGATCTGGCAAAAAAAAGCCCTTTCTTCAAACCCTCATAGATCTGACAAATAGAAGCCAAATTGGACAAAAAAAAAGTCAATTTTAACTGATCTGGCAACTCTGGCTTCAATGGAAAGGTCCGATTCACGACAAAATGCTTCTAAAACTTTCCTCCAAAATTTGCAAAGAAAGCAAAGGGGATTCAGATCTGAAGCCGGCAGCCCTTGTTGAAGAAGAAAACCTCATAATTCGAGAAGGGTTTTGCTGAATCCACGCTCTAATACCACGTTAGAATTGTGAAACAAGCACAAAACCACGAGCCACAGGATCAAACACAAACAAATACACCTTCCACGCAAAAGATCTACAAACAAATGTATGTAATTAACTTCAACAAGAAAAATCTACAGCAGAGAGAAAAGATTCAAGAAGAAACGGAAGCTACAGATATTCTCCCGTTAATAATTAAAAAGAGATCAATCCTTATAAAAGGAGATCAAGTAGCCTAAAAAGAAACCCTAGTGTGCACACTTAATAATTAATAAATAATTAATTATTAATGTGCCTAAGTTTAGCTTAAGTAACTAAAGTGATAAGTGACTTAATTAATTAACCAACATGATTAAATTAATTAAGTAAAACAACTTATTACTCTAACAAGACTCACTAGCCAACAATGCTTGTGACTTGGAAGACTTGATTAGTCCCATGTTCATTAACTTAGCTTCCTCTTGGATCAGTAGATTTGCAAAGCCATCAAACTTAGGATCAACATATGATGCTCCCATATAAAGTTGATGGGTATGAAATCCAGCAGCAAATACTAACTACTCAAGACCAAGCTTGGATAACACATTTAGAATCAATTGTAAATCATCTTTATCAATGTTGCATTCTTTCAACCATGCCCTTAGTTGCTTAACTTTGGAGATGTAGTCTTGGAAGTGGTCAAAACATTTAGGATCAAGATTCATTAAATCATTATCAATTTGATATCCCTAATCTTATTTGTTTTACCATACAATTTTTCAAAAGCATTCCAAGCCTCTTTAGGTGTTTTGCATGATTCAACATGAAATTGTAAATCAAATGAGACTAGGAACATATGTGTCCAAGTGTTTTCTCATGGTCAAGCTCCCATTTTTCCAATTCTTTAGTATACGTAGGTTGAGGAATGGTTTCCTTTAGATAGCCTATTAGACCTTTCATTATGAGAAAATTCCATACTGATTTTCTCCATGTAGCATAATTATGTGGAGTTAGGAGTTCAATTTGAGATTTCCCCATACAAGAACACAAATCAAGTAAACGAAAGCAATCAACGATTGCAAGATTACCCACCCCCAAAATTACTCAATCAAGAAATCTCCCAAGGAAATATGATTTGTGGAAATTTATATTTAGAGTGATTATAGGTACCACTTGCCAAAAACAATGAAGTGGACTTGATCTTAGTGCTTATAGATTACCAAAATAGGCCACAAGCTCAAAGTAAAATTTTTACAATAGATGAAATAAATCTAATCACACCATTGGAAAGTAAGCAAAAATCATGCACTTTTAAAAAAATAACCAAAAATGTTATTGTAAGAGCAAGAATAGAGCCCCGAAAGTTTTGAAAATGAGAAGCTCAACAACACCTATGAGAATCTGTAAATTTTGGAAAAGCTAGGTACCAAAATCAAAATCTGATTGCACGACCATGTAGAGTGTGAAATTCTACCCCAAATAAAAAAATTGCTTGAGAAAAGCTAGGTGTATAAGCAAGTTATGACCATTTGAAAATGAACTGCAAAATAAAAAAGCTCATTTATGAAGGGATGAAAAAAATTTCAAATGAGCACTAATGTCAACAAACAATGAGATTAAAATTGATGACCAAATGACTATCATGTGTTGCACTTGATTAAATTTGATGTCCAAATGGACATCACGGGTCATCGTGGGTTCAGCCAACGAGGAATCTCCATGGAATATTCCTTTGAGTAGAATATGCTTCAGGTTGGCAGTATATTATTACTTGACTAGGCAGAATCTTGAAAAAAATTCTAGAATATTCTTCTCGTCCCCTAATTTTATGTGTGCTAATTTTATTTTTTGGTCATTTGTTTAATAGCTGACAACTACTGGTTGGTGTGGTCATGGGGTTGTGGCACTACCACCACATGGTGGCCATGGTACCCATGGAACCTTGGCTGGTACACCTGCAATTTTGCAGGTTTTTCTATGTACCATAGACTTTACAAAAACTTTTTGATTTTTAATAAAAAAATTTCAAATAATTTTTTTAGAAATGTTCTAAAATATTTATTAATAAAAATTGTCACTTGCACATCAATTTTTTCTATGACATGAATTAAATTGTTGACCATTATTTTTTTCTGCAACTGTACCTGATGCAATAATGATGACTTGAGAACCGTACGACTCCTAGGGAATTTTTTTTTGCCTCAACAAACAACTTCTCCAATTTGAACGATTTGAGAGTTGATCTTAGGATTTTTGGCCCTTTTGGATGCAATGACAAGGTTGGTTTTGATCCAAAGGGCTCCAAAATTGTAGCTACCTTTCGGATTTGGCAACCACACTTTAGCTTTAAACCTTCATAGATTTAACCTTGTATGTCCAATTTGGATGAAACACAAGGCAAAATTGACTTTCTCAAACCATCTGATCTCAATGGTGAGCTAAGATTTGCACCAACAAGCTTTGATTTGAACTTGCAATATAAATCCACAAAGAGAAAACCCTCAAATCTAGTAATTCTTTCAAGATTTTTTAATTCTCTAGATCAACATTCGATGCAAAAGAAGAGCATACTCAACTTTTCAATATTTTCCAAGATCTCTCAATAAAGAATAACAAGAAGCAATCCCACAAGCTCTGATGTAAGATGATGAGTCTAGTTTATGGTCTAATTTTGGGTAGAACTTATGATTTATTTGTTGAAGTTGTCATGGACTTTGATGTTAAGTGTTGATATTTTCATAATATTTCCTCAAACCATAGACATTGGGCTTAATCAAAATTCTTGCAAATTTTTAATGACATTGGCATGTTATATGGACTATCTATATTAATTTTGCATGTGATTAATGAATGTTCTTTAAGGTGGTTACAAATATGCAATTATTGTGTGTACTAGCATTACCATGCAGATATAATTTGAGGATACCAAATTGAGAATGAAACCGACAGCTAGTCATGCACCATAACATTCAATAGGGGAATTGTTCAAAGGTCAAATGGAGGACAACGATAGAAGATTCCCCATGAAAATCGATTGTAACTACATTGTACTAGTCTTTATTGCTGGTTGAGCAAATGTGAGCGTTATTACAGTGTTAAATCTGCATTTGAACATGCATGTCTGACTAGATTCCATGCAGGCATAACCGCCCTTCCATCTTTCTTTGTTTTCCCTAAATGGCGTCCTCTCGGTTAGTGGGAGTTGACCACCTTGCTTAGTTGGTAATATAAATAAGAGTCAAATGCCCCTTCTCATAAGGTTGTGTGATTTGATGATGTATTATCATTCTTAGTTTTCAACAATACAGTTATGCTACTCTTTTGTACTCATGATTTTTCAGTGAATAAAATGAAGTTCTAAGTTTGAGTATTTGAGTTTACATTAGTTTTAGAGGATACTCATCCAAGGGGGCCCACTTGGTGAGCAATCTATACTTTAGTTTAGTTTAGTTATTATTTTTTCTTTATTACTTAGTTAAGTATCTAGCACTGACTATTCCTACAACCACTAGAATTCCATTCTATGTCTGTTCCTGCAGCCAAAGCAGATAGAGTAGTTTCCTATTTGTTCACTTAGATTTTTATTCTTGTCATGCATTTTAGCTTATTATAGTTGTTGGTTGATGTTCAACATTTATGTTATTCCTTTCCAATAAATTTACTTTCAACATTATGTCTTTCTTATTTGTAGAATGAAAATGGCTACTTTGAGTTCCTAGTGCACATACTGTGCTGACCCATTTCAAGTTCATGTCCCTGGGTTGACAAGTTAAATGCACCTTCATGATGATTGCAATAGCTATTCGGGTTAGATGTCCAATCTCTGAATCATGGTTGTAAAGGTTTAGTTATTAAATCATTGTAGGAGGCCAACATTTTTGGTGCCATTATCGGGGATGGTGTCAAACTAGGAAGTTCTTTGGAATCATTGATAGTTTTTCCTATTGTATTATTTCTAAAGTTTGTTCTTAGAACACCCCTCATCTAGGAAAGTAATGATCAACTATTCTTTTTCCAATTCTTTGTGTGAGTTAGTTGATGCTGAGTTGATACTGCATGCATAGAGGGAGGAGAAGAGATGCTTATGGGAGATTCCTTCCTAATAATCCTGATCCATTCTAGCTAGAAGAGCTTCCAAGTCTACCCAGAAAAAAAGAAGAAGAACCATTTCCCTTTGCTAATGCATTTCTTGATCTAACTAGTTCTAAAACTTCCATTGAAGACCAGAATTTGATTAAGAACCCCTTTGCTTTGGAAATCCATCAATTAGACATGGGTGATGCAAATAGAAAAATGCCTAACCAACCAGCTTTTCCTTTACCCATTGCTCATCAGAATGAAGTTGACAATATCAAAAATATCCCCGTTTCAGCACTTCCTAAGTTCTATGGACTTGTTATAGAAAACCCTGATACCTTTTTGTTCAAATTTGATATACTTTGCAGGAGTTATGACTATACCACTGATGCTCATAGGCTTAATCTATTTCCTACTACTCTAAAAGAGGCTGCACTAAGATGGTTTAGGCAGAAATACTGTAGAGACTTGGGAGGACATGAAGAAAAATTTCCTTGAGAAGTACAAGGAATATTGTAGGAGCGGTGATATGAGAGGAGATGACATTTTTAGGATGCAGCAAAAGGAAGATGAGAGCTTGGATGATTACATTTCAAGGTTTTTGTTCTTCCTACAGAAATCTCCACACCATACCCTTAATGAAGAATCACAAAAGTTGTTTTTCTTAAGGGGAATCAATCAGAGCTGCATTGATGCCTTGGACTTGATGGTAGGAGGAGATATCACCCAAGTTCCTTGGGAAGATATCAAGAAAATATGTTAGAACTATTCTAGGGTAGCTTCAAAGAAAGGGAGAGCTTACCAATATTCTATGGGTAAGTCATCCACTAGTGGAGTTTCAAGGATGGAGATTACTCATTTTCTAGTAGATTTCAAGAAAGATATCATAAACAATCTAGATACTCAGTTGGATACACTTCAAGACAAGAAGAAACATGAAGAGGCAGAGGAAATGTTGACAGAATATTGCCCTCATTACAGACAACATATGCAAGATGGTAGCTATTATTGACATCAAGTAGATTTTACCTGAGTTCAAACCAATCCAAATTGAAGAAGATCAAGTCTACTTTGTTGCACAAAGGAGGCCATGGACTCCAAGACAAGTTATGCCACCAGATCCACTATCTTTTGTTGGGCCATATTTCAATTCTTATCCATCTAGTAACCAATGACAACCCCCATATCCATCCAATTAAGGAAGATATCCATCATATCATTGGGGTAACGCTCCAAATTCTTGCTCCAATCATCAAAACTCCTCACCCTAGTGATAGCAACCTTAGGGTAATTGGTAATAGTTTCAAGGACCTTGGCAACCACCTCCAGGAAACTAGCAGTAAACATCTCAATGGAGAGGAGAACATCAATGGCCAAACCAGACAATCAATTACATGCATCCACCTTCTCAACCCCAACAACTTGTTATAATGCCTCCTCTTGCTAATTCAAGCTCAAATACACCTAAACCTACTCAATTACCAACTCAACCCACACCTAACCCAAATAACAAACCACAGTAGCAACTAGTATACTTTGTTGATTCAAATCAAATCCCTACATATGTTCTGAGTGTGAGTGACATCCATTTTCATTCAAGAACTACTTTACTAGCTTCTTCCACACCCATTATCACTGAGCTTCCTATGGAAGAGGAAGAGGAACCTCTGAATGATCCCATTCAACCAAGTGCACCTAAATATTTTGAACCAGTTCTAGCTAAACAGACTACTCAAGAGCCACCAATCCCTCAGAGATTGGAAGTTTCCAAACAAAAGGAAGATAAGGAAACAAATTTTGACATTTTAGATCATCTAAAGCATATATGTGTCCAGATACCCCTATTCCAAGCCATAAAATATGTTCCCATATATGGAAAAACAATGAAGGAAGCATGCCTCAAGAAGCCGGGTAGGAAAAAGAAATACCCAACTATGGTTCACGTGATGGGACAGTTGGCTAACATCATGCTTGGGAAAGTGACTATCCCCAAGTACAATGACCTAGGTAGTCCTATGTAATATGATGAGGATGATGTTGGAATGATGACTGCATATGATAGATGTTGGATCATAGTATAACCTGAGCAGGTCTTCCCTAACAATCATCCCATAGGTGATTTGGGCCTTGGACACATCATCAAGGGATGAGAGACGATGAGGACATGGATGTGGATGGGGATTTGAAAGGTGATGATGATGGATGAGGATTTAGAGGAGGATCCACAACTAGTAGGAGAGGATCTCGAGGATCCTATAGAGGCTAGAGATTCACCTAAGGAGTTTAGACCTAGATCTCATCTTCATGTCACATGAGCACATCCTACGAATATAAAGGGAATCCAATCCCACAATTATGGAGAGAGAAGTTATGCAACTCCTGCCACACCACCATAATATCAAAGGAGTCTCAATATGGCATCCATAGTGTCCTATTGAGATCTTGATTGGCGAGTTGGAGATCCAAGTGATGATACGTTAATTATGCATGTTATTAACTTTCTTATGCTTATATATCATATCTTGTTCTAACTTATTTTATGGTTTCATTTTTACAGTTGGTACATGAGATTGACTCAAATTTTGCATCACATCTAGACATGAGTCATCTACTTATATCTAAAATCTTATAAAAAAAATATTATCATTTTATTGTGGTTAGGGTGGTCAGACAGACACCTACTTATTTTTTCCCTAAAATTTAAGTACTACTACACCACATGGATTTTTTTTAATAAACCTAGTAGTACATTCAATTTTCTACAGATTCCATTCTTACATATTTTTGAAATAATATAGATAACTTATTCAAATTTTTACATCAAGTTGCCTAACTCTGATTTTTCTAAATTTTTCGCCACTCAAGGGCCTATTTTTTCCATGATAATCCTGCACATACCCTACCGTGTTATTGTAACCTTGTTAGATAAGGTTAAATAATACAAGCACTATTGATTTTGATGGTGGATTTTTTTCCTGAAAGGGTTTCTCCACATATATGTTATGTCACTTCTATCTTCTTGTCTCATTCTTCTACAATCTTTTGTCTCTTTCTACAATTGGTAAAATTGGTTTAATCAGATTAATCACCTACAAAGAATTGTGACAAAGAAAACTTAATTCAATCTACACTCTCATAGGTTTACAAGTTAAAGCTACATTTTTACCTTCAATTTTTTGACATTTGGTATCAGAGCTAATGGTTGGTTAGAGTTTGGGACATCTTTCTCTTAAAATTTTGAAGGTTTTTGGCTGTAGTGGGAGCTTTTACTATTGATTTATTACAGATTTGTAAAAGAAGTGTATCTTCTTGCTTTAGAGGATGGTTATCATGTTGTCATTAAGAGCTTGGATTCACAAGTTTGGTTTGAGCTTATGAAAATAATGTGGTTTTGATTGTGTACATCATGATGCCATGGGATTGCTCACTATCACTGTTCACTGGGAGCATTTGGAAATGATGTGGTTCCTTGGTTGTAGGATGGTTTTGTTATTATGTCATGGTATACTCTTGATTAGTGGTTTAGAGTTGTGGCATGGTACATGTTATGATTTTGATCGTGAGGAAATGTCTAAAATTCCATATGCTTTTGACAATGATGGTTTGATATTTATCTTGTTGCTATGTATAGCTTGGTATCACAATTTAGTGGGAGATTTGGTAGGATATGGTTATCTTAATGTGATTTGAAGAGCTTTTAACATCTTGTTTCATGGAGGACCCTTAGAGTCCTTGGTAAAGGTGATATTTTTCTTCTTGTTGGAAACAAAAGGGCAGACAACTAAGAGGGGGAGTGAATCAGTTGTCAGAAAAATTATACAAATTAAACTTATTCTTAGGTCTGATAAATAAACATGAAAGCATAAAACATCACCACATCTAAAACACACATAATAACATCAAGATTTTTTACGTGGAAACCCTGTTAGGGGAAAAACCATGGTGGAGGTTAATCCACAAGATTATACTGTATTAAAAGTATTATAAATGGGGATTGCACATGCATTCAGGCACACTTCCTAGAGCTCACTACTCAAATACAAAAGTTTTACTACCCAAAGGAAGACTCACTATCTTACAGTCATAATCGGATTATATTCGCAAGATTTTGAACTGAGTAAATAGTATCTTCTAATGCTTGATTACAGTTTTGGTTAAGCACATAACACTTTCATCTGCTCATTCCTTTTCACACTTTACTTATGCCTTTGAAATATTAAAACATTATTTGAACTTAGCACACCATATACATCGCACAAACAGTTGATCATATATATCTGCAACTAAGGATAACATTAACTACATCTCAGCCCAACAAAATATGAAATGTGTACAAACTGTTGACCCAAATCAATAAATAATTATCAACGCGAACAAAAAAATGTTAGATAAAAACATAGTAAGGACCCAAAACAACATTCTCAAATTTGGAACACCTTCAACAATTATGCCTCAAAAATCTGCAACATGCTACAATCACCCTGTCGGCCATGATCATGAAAAACATGAAATCACAAAAGAAAATCACCAATCACAAGCACAATGATCAAAGCGTACCAAAAACACAGATAGAGCATGATATAGAAACATCCACAAGCATCATGAATCATTACAGAATCATCTGCAACATCTTAAATTACTAGAATCACATCATCTTCTTTCAATAACACCAACTAAAGCAACAGAGCAACTGTTAGAACCCAAATACATATAACTTAATCAAATCTTCATGCGAACCTCTAAAACTTCATGTGGATAAACTAGATATACTCGTCAAGAAAACCTTTAATCTACAACCTCTTATTATCAATATACTGAGCTAGCCACCATACTGAACTTCATTGTATCACTGAAAATATGCAACTTATTTTATTACAATTTTTTCAATATCCTCGACATATACAACCTTAAATAAATTAATGGAAATAGTTTTGACATCAATGACAACTAGATATCAACAATATCCAACAATCTCCCCCTTTGGCATTGATGGCAACACATGATGAGAAAAATTTCATCAACTATACTTTCTCTTAACACTTTCTCCCCCTTAGATTTTGACTCTTTTCTCCTTAACTCTTTCACATTTTTTCACATGAATCTTCTCCCCCTTTGACATCAATGACAAAGAAACACATTATCTTTCTCCACACAAGCTATAAATCACATTTATTAACATCTAATTACTCCCCTTGAGTAGCAGCCACCACAACATCAATCTGGATCACAAGATATGACTATGAAATACACAGACTGATGCAAATCAATGCATCTTAATTCTCATTAGGAGGGGTAATCACCCCTAGTTTCCCTCTAAGATACTCAAAATTATCCTTAGGCAAGGGCTTGGTAAAGATATCTACAATCTATTCCTTAGTGGGCACATACTCCAATCTTACTTCCTTTTAATTCACCTTCTCTCTCAAAAAGTAAAACTTGATAGATATATTCTTGGTTTTTTAATGCAACACCAAATTCTTAGAAATGTTAATTACACTTGAATTATCATAGAATATTAGAATAGGTTCATCATACACATACACAACTCTGATATCTTTCAACATTTGCTTCATCCACAATACTTGATTACAATTGTTAGCAACAACAATGTATTTTGCCTCTGTAGTAGATAAAGAAATGGCATTCTGCTTCTTCCTTAACCATGAAATCAACTTCTTTCCCAAGGAAAATGCACCACCACTAGTACTTTTTATGTCATTCACATCTCCTTCCCAATTAGCATCAATAAAGGCACTCAAAGTAAGGTCATATTCTTTAGGATACCATAGGCCAAAATCAATTGTCCCCTTCAAGTATCTAAAAATCCTCTTCACAGCTGCCACATAAGATTCCTTAGGATCAGCTTGAAATATTACAATAATGCATACAACATTCATGATATCAGGTCTAGTTTGAGTCAAATAGAGCAATCCACCAATCATGGATTTGTATCTAGTCTATTTTTTTTAGGAGAATCATCATCTTGTGTCAACTTACATCCGGTCACCATAGGTGTACCAAATGACTTTGAATCTTCCATACCAAACTTCTTTAGCAATTCTTTCACATAGTTGGATTGAGATATAAAGATCACTTTATCTAGCTATGTAATTTGCAATCCCAAAAAGAATTTCATTTTTGCAATCATAGACATCTCAAACTCACTGTGCATCTCAACAGCAAACTTCATGCACAAACTATCATCTCCTTCAAAAATGATATCATCAAAAAAGAATTCAAGAATCAATTCTTTATCATGATTAATCTTGAAATACAAATTACTATCAACTGTACCTTTTTTAAATCCAAGATTCAACAAATACTTGTCCAATCTGGCATACCATGCTCTTGGGGCTTGCTTAAGTCCATACAATGCTTTCTTCAATCGGAAAACCATATCTCCCTGATCAATCAATTGAAATCCATGAGGTTGCTCAATAAACACTTCTTCCAGTTCACCATTTAGAAATGTTGAGTTGACATCCATGTGATAAACCTTGAAGTTTTTGTAAGTAGCATAAGCAAGAAATAGTCTCATAGCTTCAATCCTAGCAACATGAGCAAAATTTTCTTCAAAATCAATTCCTTCCATTTGAGAATATCCTTTACACACGAGCCTTTCTTTGTTTCTAACAACTTCACCTTGCTCATTCATTTTGTTCTAAAAGACCCATTTAGTCCCAATTACATTTTTGTCCTTAGGTCTAGGGACAAGAATCCATGTATCATTCTTCTCAATTTTCAGTAGTTCTTCTTTCATTGCTTCCACCCAATGTTCATCTTTACATGCATCATTGACATTATTAGGCTCAATCTTTGAAATCAAACAATATTCTTCTACAATTCTTCTCCTAGTTTGAACACCTTTGTTCTTATCACCTATAATTTGATCTTCTGAATGATTTAGTCTTACATACCTTGGATTCTTAGGGTATTCTTGAACTTCAGGCTCTTGTGATCTCACTTCTACGCTTTCACTAGTTCCTTCCTCTTAATTTTCCAGATTCACCAAAATGTTCTGAACTTGATTTGGAGTCTGAACTTTATTTCCTTTATCTGAACTGTCATTATGATTGTCTAAATCATATTCATAGGTTCTAGATGGTCTAACTGTGTCCTCATCAACCTTGACATTATCAATTTCAATTATTTTCCTCAATCTCTTATTGGAGCATCGATAGGCTTTACTTTTAGTAGAATAAACAAGAAAGATTCCTTCATCACTTCTAGCATCAAAATTTCCTATATCTTCATCTCTTTTGATATAGCATTTACTCCCAAATATTTTGAAGTATCTAACAATAGGCTTATGACCAAACCATAGCTCATAAGGAGTCTTACTGGTATCACCTTTGACATGTACCCGGTTGAGAGTGTAAATGATAGTACTCATAGCTTCTCTCCAGTAGATATGCAAACACATTTCCTTCCAACATCATAGTCTACCAGCTTCTTGAATTGCCCTGTTCTTCCTTTCCACAACTCTATTTTGCTAAGGGTTCTATGGGGTAGATAATTGTCTCTTTATCCCATGCTCTTCACAAAAAGAATTAAACTCTTGAGAAGTGAATTCACCACCTCTATCTGATCTCAAACATTTAATCTTCATTCCTATATCTGTCTCAACCATAGCCTTAATAATCTTGAATTTCTCTAGAGCTTCAAATTTTTCCATTAAGAAAGTGACCCACATCAATCTAGAATAATCATCAATAAGTAACATGAAATACATGTCTTCTTGTAAACTTCTGACTCTAGAAGGACCACACAAGTCAATATGCACAAGCTCCAACACTTCATTTGAACAATGTTGTTTGCTATGAAATGAAACTCTAGTTTGCTTCCCTAACTGACATTCCTTGCATATAGCATTAGTAGGATTTATGAACTTAGGAAGATCTTTCATCCTGAGTAGAACTTATCTTGATAATATTGTCAAAGTTTACATGAAACAATCTCCTATGCCACAACCAACTTTCATCAACTTGAGCAATCAAACAACTTTTACTAGTAGCACTAGGTGAAAGATATTACCTTTTGTTTTTGTACTAGATGCAATCACATTTCTGGAACTCCCCAATATTCTACACTTTCCATCCTTGAATTGAAGATTGTATTCCTTGTCAACCATTTATCCAACACTTAAGAGATTATGCTTCAAACCTTCCACATATAGAACATCATCTGTATTATGCTTACCATCAAGAGAAATGGATCCTCTTCCATAGATTACACCAAGCTTTGTCATCACCAAATCTTACAACACCACCATCATACTTTTTCCAAGCTCACAAATTTACTTTTATCACCTGTCATGTGATGAGAGCATCCATTTTCAATCACCCATTCATCTTTTCTTCAACTCTGATAGCTAGAGCTTTCTCCACATTTTTGCAACTAATAGATTCAATAGTTACAAGATCATTTTCCTTGATAGTAATAAATACCCATTCTTCCTCACTTAAGTTCCCTTTATCAAATTCATCATCTGTCACACCTTCATCAGTAGCACAATAACACTTTCTTTGGAATCTAGGCTTGTTAGGTCTTTGCTTACGAACTCTTTCTGAACACCTTGAGGAAAAATGACCTATCTTATTGCAAGAAAAAAATTGAAGAGGAAATTTCCCTTTATACTTACCTTCTCCTTTGGCTACCCTCTTGACAATAAGTGCTTCAAGCTCATCTAGATTTCTCTCTTCTTCTTCAATCTCTCTCATTTCCTGCTCATACTTGGATATTTTTCTAGAAGAACTTTCTCCCGAATCATATCTCTGCTTATCTTTTCTGGAGATAGTAGCTTTGAATGCATATTTTATCTTAGGAAGAGATTCACCAAACTCACTTAACTCAAAAGCAGCAAGCTTACCAATCAACATGTCTCTAGTCACATTTGTCACAATTCAGATCTCCTCAATAGCAGCAGCTTTGTGATTGTATGTAGCAGTAAAGGATCTGAGCACTTTAGCAACAATTTCTGATTCTTCCAATGTTCCACCAGCACATCTGATACTACACACAAGTTCATTCCCTCTCTGCATAAAAGAAGTGATGTTCTCATCTTCACTCATTCTCAATGTTTCATATTTCCCTTTCAGGCTTTGCAGCTTAGGAATCTTCACATGGGTATCACCTTCATACAAAGTTTCCAACTTTTTATAGATCTCATAAGTAGTTTTTAGCTCCATTACATTTTTCATCTCAGAATCAGTCAGAGCACTCAACAATGCTTCCTTAGCCTTGATATTGTACTCGGCTTCCTTAATCTCATTTACAGTAGAAGGACCATTATGTGGGATGATATACCTATTCTTTGTAATTGTCCAATAAGGTTCACCAATGCATTTTAGATGACACTCCATTTGAGTCTTCCACAGAGAATAATTTGTTCCATCAAATCTTAGACTATCCTTCTTATATGTCGCCATCTCAAATTACCTCAAGTGGTCAAGCTTCTTTGGAGGAACCTGCTCTAATACCAATTGTTGGCAACACAAGGGTAGACAACTGAGAGGGGGGGTGAATCAGTTGTCACAAAAATTATACAAATTAAACTTATTCTTAGATCTGATAAATAAACATGAAAACATAAACCATCACCACATCTAAAACACACATAACACCAAGATATTTTTACATGGAAACCTTATTAGGTGAAAAACCATGGTGGAGGTTAATCCACAAGATTATACTCTGTTAAAAGTATTATAAATGGGGAATTCACATGCTTTCAGGCACACTTCCTAGAGCTCACTACTCAAATACAAAAGGCTTACTACCCAAAGGAAGACTCACTGTCTTATAGTCACAATCGGATTACATCCGCAAGATTTTGAACTGAGAAAATAATATCTTCTAATGCCTGATTACAGTCCAATTAATCACATAACACTTTCATCTTCTCACTCCTTTTCATGCTTTACTTTTTCCTTCAAAAGATTAGAACATTATTTGTACTCAACACACCGCATACATCACACAAATAGTCGATCATATATATCCACAACTAAGGATAACATCAACTACATGTCGGCCCAACAAAATATGAAATGTGTACAAATTGTCGGCCCAAATCAATAAACAATTATCAATGTGGAAAAAAAAAATGTCAGCCAAAACCATAGTATGGACCCAAACAACATTCTCAAATTTAGAACACCTTCAACAATTATGCCTCAAAAATCCACAACACACTACAATCACCCTGTCGGCCATGATCATGAAAAATATGAACTCACAAAAAAATCACCAATTGCGAGCACAACGCTCAAAGCAGACCAAGAACATAGATAGAGAATGATCCAGAAATATCCACAAGCATCATGAATCACTATAGAAGCATCCGTAACATCTCAGATTACTAGAATCACATCATCTTCTTTCAAGAACACCAACTAAAGCAATAGAGCAACTGTTAGAACACATATACTCATAACTTAATCAAATCTTCATGCGAACCTCTGAAACTTCATGTGGATAAACTAGATATACTCATCAAAAAACCCTTTAATCTGCAACCTCTTATCATCAATATACTAAGCTAGCCACCATACTGAACTTCATTGCATCACTGACAATCTGCAACTTATTTTATTACAATTTTCTCAATATCCTCGACATATACAACCTTAAAGACATTAATGGAAATAGTGTTGACATCAATAACAACCACATATTAGCAATATCCAACACTTACTTTGGAGAGGATGTAGTTATTTTTGGTTTTGAGTATTAATTATTTGGTTTGAGCTCCATGATTATGCAGGTTGCATTTGAAGTTGGCATGGATTGATTAGTGGGTGCTCATGAATACTAGAAAGACTTGGGTTAGGTCAGATATTTCTTATGATAAGAGATATGTGTTGGAATGGTTACTTGTTACAAATATTTTTCAACACTAAATACCGAGGAGCCTACACCTAGAAATGGATGTGAGTCCATCATAGACCTGATGAGAAGGTTGTCTTTAATTGAAAGTCTATATTGCTTGGTGTTATAGTATGCACATGACAATCTCGTATCCCACTCTTGGTCTACTCAGCAGGTAAAATGATCTAAGAGGTGTTTCCTGCCTAATTATTAGATGCATTATTTATATGTATCTTGTCTTCTCTTATGCATTAGTCTTGAAAGTTGAGTTTTGAGGATTTGGGTAGGAGAGGTACGAGAGATAGTTAGTGGCTTTGGGCATATTCCCCTTTGTTGTGGGAATGTTTGGCTAAGTTTGATATACTTTCTGTGAGAGTTTTACATCTAAGTTTTGCCATGTTTCATTATAAGTTGAATCGTTAGATGTTGATATCCTTTCAGTTTGGGAGTGTTGAAGGAGATCTTACTTTACACAGTTTGGCACATGTTAGTGTGGTATAAGAACATGGTTTGATTTGCAGGTTCTCTCTTTGTGGGAATATTGTCTTCTTAGTTGAAGGTTCTTATGTTATGAGAGATGTATTTTACATATCATTATATGCTTCTTTGACACTATGATAGATGAGTTAGCCACATCCTCTATGTGAGGTGTTATAGGAGGACTTGTTAATGTTGTGATCTTGTTTTCAGATTTGGCATTACCTATGCAGTGGGGGTTCCATAAGGTATATTTGTTCTGTATGAGAGGGGAACCTCTCTTGGACTGGTTACACTTTACGATAGTGAATTACTTCCAAGGTTTTTTTATCGCATGTCTATGTGTTTTGTTACCTTGGAGTCTTATTTTGCAGGATGGTGGATATATAGGGACTTGTTTGAAGATTTGGGTTGTTATGTTGATAGCATGAAGTTCTAGCATGAAGTTCTACATATGATAGTTGTTTACCCTAGTTTATGGTATGGATAGTTTTGGATGAGCTAGCAAATTGCTATGATTGCTATTCCAATTTGGTATGAGTGTGGCAGTCACTCAGAGTCTTTTGTTATCATTTGAATTTGATGCTTGTGTTCATGTATAGACTGGTGCAAGTTTCAATGACAAAAGAAATGGTTACAGAGACTTGGGAAAGGTATTGATTGAGAAAGTTGACACTTTGATCAATGCTTCAAATTATCTTATAGATAAGTTCTCTTGGTGCAGGAAGGCCATTGGCCTTGAGTCCTATACTTGATTTATAATAATGATTCCTTGTTTAGAATAATTTCAATGTATAATGTCAAGTGGGAGAATGTTAAGAATAGGATGCCATTTAATTGCAATCGTAAACATATTTCATGTATCTCCCAAGCCCTTGAAAAGTGCTCCCCAACAAAAGGATTAGAAAGAGATTAAATTCGAATGAAATGAACATGTAAATTGACATTTGTAATTATTCCTAAATGATAGGAACATGTGGGGGCATCCAAGAAGAGATCCTACAAAATAGGAGCACATGGGGTGCCCACATGGAAGGTGGAACCCACCTTGTTTCTGTTAATTGTTTGGTGAATTGATAACTCTTATGTAATGCATTGTCAAGTTCCTACAAAATAGGAATTTATATTTACAATGTGTGTGGAGTGGTACTATCAGTTTAGTTTCAGTTTAGTTTAGTTCCTGATTCAGTTTAGTTTAGTTCAATTCAATTCAGTTATGGTTTAGTTATCTTCAATTGCATGTAGTTAGTTTGAGTTGCATGTAGTTGACTTCAGTTGACTTGAGTTGCATGGCTAATGACTTCAGTTGCATGAAAGATAACAGGTTGATACTTTTAGTTAACAGAGGATGATCAATAATGCATGATGTTTGCATGAATGGTGGAGATATGTTTTAGTTAACAAAGATTGACTTGGACCCACCTTGGGCGCCCAAGTCGGCATCTTGGAGTTAACACCTTTTACATGAGAAGATATTTATAAGGCTAAGTTAAGTGGGCCCATTCTTGGGTGCCAACTTTGATGAGAAGCATACAAGATATCTTCATAATCAAAATTAGTTAAGTCTTCAATTTTGGATGCCCAAATTGATGAAGGACTTGGTTTGACATTGTTTCTCATAGAAAAAAATCTACTTGCACAAGAATGGCATAGATATTTGTGAGGAGATTTATCCTCTTGTAATTGTCGACTCTTTGGAATTTATAATGTTCATAATTATCTATTTAATTGCAACAAGTTGAAGAGAGTTTCAAGAGTCAAAGATTGTTATAGTTTTGCAAGTTGAGCTTGTGCATGTGTGAGGGTTTGAAGAATGGCATGGGATGTGTGGATTCATCCTTGGTCACATGGAATACATGGTTAGCTTATGATGCATAAAGTGTATCAGAGTTTATTTGCAGGTTGTGAAGAAGGATTGTTGAATGCAAGGAAGCGTATCAATCAAGGATTGATATAGTATTATTGTAATCTTGTTCTAAGGTTAAATAATACAAGCACTATTGATTTTGGTGGTGGATTTTTTTCCCAAAATGATTTCTCCACGTATATGTTGTGTCACTTCTATCTTCTTGTCTCATTCTTCTACAATCTTCTGTCTCTTTCTACAATTGGTAAAATTGATTTAATCGGATTAATCACCTACAAATAATTGTGACAAAACACACTTAATTTAATCTACACTCTCATAGGTTTACAAGTTTAAAGCTACATTTTTACCTTCAATTTTCTGACAATACTATCATAGCTTTCTTCGCTTTCTATTTTTTTGGTCTTGATTGTGTAATCTTGTATTATTTGATGAATGTAGGTGTGAAATCTAATAAACTTCGGTCATCCTCCAACAACTTTGTTAGTGATGAAAGACATCCCTCTTTATCTTCAGGTTGTAGAGGTTCTATTTTTGTAGGTGGTGTCAATGTTCTTAGAAGGTTTTTCATCCTTGTGTTAGTTTGTAAGAAAATTTCAGATTTTGTATCATCTTTTATCATGTAAACCTTATTATTGTAAGTGTATTTATTTAAACAATGAAGCATTGAAGGAACTCCATTCATTTCATGGATCCATGGTCTCCCAAAAGAAGATTATATGAGAGATTATGGGGCATGACATGGATGGGAGTTTGGAACATGACCTTACCAACTTTGACAAGTAATGTTATCACACCAAGTGATTGTTTACCAACATTATCAAAACCATGAATGAACAAATTATCTAGTTGAATTTTAGTCTTATCTACTCCAATTTTTTCCAAAATATTCACACTACAAACATTAAGTCTCGAACCATTGTCAATAAGGGTACATCTAATCCCAACCCTATTAATAATAGCCATTATCATCAAAGCATAATTTTTTTTATGCTTTTCCAAAGGAGGTAATTCACTTTGGTGGAAGACAATATCGACATTACCTGAATTCATACCCTCAATTAAGAATGCTACATAGTTTGGTTGCACACTAGGAGGGATCACAACTTTTTACAAAGCACTTTAAAGCATGCCATAGTAAGTTGATGAGGTTTGAATTAGGTCTTTTTGATCTGTAGTTCTTGAGGCTTTTTGGTATTGACTTTGTGCAATCCTAATTATGATGTAATCAAACTCTTTATTTTTAATAATCAAATATCAATTTTTAAAAAATAAAATAAATCTTTATCTTTATTTTTGAAAATGTGTTTGACAGCAGATAACATGTATAATACTTCTTTCGAAAACAAGCAAACAAACAAACAAACTGGATTTACAATGCTTCCGAGAGCTCTCTAATGAGTTACAATGAAGTGTTATATCCTATACAATATTCTTCCAACGTTTTTTTAGGCATACACTTTTGCATATCTAACATGAGTGAATAAATACACCTTTCTTGAACTTGTTTAGTCAACCTAATTGGGCGCTTGGGAGGTCAAATGACCTTTTTCATTGATACAAAGGCTCCACCTAGGCATTGAGGGGTTGAAGTCTTGACTTTTTAGACCTTATCTCATTTCCATGCTCCTAAAAATATCCAATCAGCAATTTCTAGCTCCTAGACGTTTTTCGACTATTGATACTGCTATCATTACTACTCCAACTGGCCTTTAAGCATCAGGTCTCCTTAAGGGTATGGGAGGAAGGGTTTAACTGGGTCTAGGACTTCAAACTACACTAGAAATCATCATTCCATGCCTTCATAACCCACTTGCTCCGCATTTTCAGTCCTTTAGGTGTTTTAATATGTCTTCAAAATGCATCAAACCTTTTCTATAAATTATCCCTGCTCTTGCACTCGTTTATATTATTCTTGCTCTTGTACTGGCCCTACTTAAACAGTCTTACTATCTTGGATAGATCTGTCTTTATCCTTGTACTTGTCTACCATCATTCTCAGTATTCCCTTCTTCTACACATTGTTTGGTTTGTGCATTCTTTCTTTGTTATGTCCTTTTGATAACGTCATATCACTGTCATACATAAGATATTCTTCATTGCTCTTATACTCTGCCAATGGATGACTATGTTCTCTTAGTTTGTAGGCCTTTGTTTCACTTGATTGTATAGGAATTATGGTTTTGAATGGTTAAGGAAGGCTTAGAATTCTCTTCATTCCAATAGTGGCAAGTGACAGGTTTATTCTTTTCCTTCCCTTCTATCCTCTTTACACTAATTCCTTATCATGGCCTCTTAAAAAGTTGTCCAATATCCACAAAAAATCCATATAATGTGATGGAAATCATGTAATGTAAGGGCTGTCTTTTGTGAATGTTGACTATCTTATCAGGGACTATAGGTTGTTATTTTGTATGTGTCTAGAATCTAAATCCCCTCCATGGACTACGCTTTTATCTAGTATGACCCTTTGTTTGGTAAGCCACTGTAATCTCATGTCTGTTTGATAAAGTTAAATCAATATAAAAGAGCTTTAAAAATTAAAGATATAGGATCTAATAACATTGGACACACCAAAATGAAAGATGGGCCCTTCCTGTCTTTATCTTAATCAAAACATTGGATAGACCAAAAAGAAACTCAAGACCAAAAAAAGCATTGTCAACTCATTTCTCTATTGTCACTGTTTCACAGTGACCATGATTGCCATATTGTAAGATCTTCCATGGCTTGAAGACTAGCAAATCACTCTACCCAACTTACAAATCATGACTTTATTCCCTTTAAATGTGATGTTACTTGTTCAAAACTTTCAAGATCCACATCCTTCTTCACTCTCCCTGTTTAGGCATATGCTTGTTGTAGATTGAATTTAAGAATATTAATTGAAGTTTCACTACATTTTCCTTGATATTGCCAATCTTCAATGTTGGTGATTATGGTACACTATAGGTTGTCTCTATTCTTTGCCATGCAACATTGTGGACTGTCATTCAATCCCCATTATACTCTGCTATGCATAAGCATGTCATGGTTTGAGATGTGTTTGTTATGGACTATCCTTGCATGTTTTCAAATGTTCACTATTGTGTTCACCTTGAATCTCCTGCTGTCCTTTCTCGATAGCCACACCACTATGTATTCTTCTCCTTAAAATGACATTAGATCTACATATAATTATCACAATCTGTCATGCATTGTGGACTGCCTTACCACCGTTCGTTTCTCATCACCAAAATATCATATATTGATGTAGAAATCTCACTACTTCTGCAACAATGGACATCACTTCATGACAACAATTATATTTTTTGTCCTATTGAAAAATGCTCATTGGTTATGACTATTACTTGTGAGAGTAATGGCTAGTATTATAGATTGTATTGTGATTGTGTAAACTATCTCTCATACGCTACAATATTCATAGATCATCATTAGAAACCCTATTGCTTGGATAGTTTTGTAACCTTTGTAACTAACTGCAAGTAACATGTGTCATACAGTAGTAATGTTTCCCTTTAAACTTTGCTCTTAGTCATTGTAAACTAGTCCTTCCATGGACTACAAAAAAATATATGACAGTGCTTTCAAGATCATGATCTTGTCTTCTATAGAGCGTTCTCGCAACAATTTCATATTCCCCATGCTAGGAATGTCATCATATCTTAGAAATAAACTTTTGGATGCCATGATAGAGTGAAAACTGAAAATACAAAGGCTTATGCGACAGTTTATGACTGTCATATCCTTAAGTATCGACTGTCCTCTACAGTTGTGCTCATCATTGCACATGGTCATCTTAGATCATATCTCTGACAGAACTCATTATAGATCGGTGCCTCTTTTACCTTTAAATTCCTGGTTCCTATGATTTTAGACAGGTGTTTGGTTTTTTGAAAGACCAACTATACTATACCCTTGATAGATCCTGTCAATGGCTTTGACAACCCCCTCACATGCTAATGGCCTCCTTCCTCATGTTGCTTTGTTCTTCACATGATAGTGCTTATGACTGTCAAGCTGACATTTAAGCTCCTCTCTTCTATGCACTACATTATCATCAAATCTATGAAAAGATGCTAAAACATGTTTCATTTACCAGACTAAAATTTGGTAATTGATTTGGCACCATTTTTCATGTTTTCGGATAGCAATACCATATACATGCATGGTCTAGGTGAAATGGGTCTAAATTATTCAAAGCAATACAAGGTTGATGAACCTGTGAGCTCCTGTTGCATGTCTCTTTGAGGCTTGCTCCTTTCCTTCACAAGCATACAAGCCTTCTCATGGAATGTTCACTATTTTATGCAAACTAATCATACATATTAGCAGTGTATTCAACTGCCCCCTTTTTAAAGTCACTGAACTGTGCATGCTTATGGCCTTAGGGAGTGTGTAATTAGGCTATATGATGCAACAAGAATCCTTTCACTATCATATTGATGACTGTCACTTTCATATCTATGACACAAAACCTTCAGATCTAGTCTACAAGAAACCTCTGTGCTTTTCTTGCTACAACCACGACTTTTTTGAAGAACACTGTGATATAGTATGATGACTCCTCTATGAGTTATGACTATCCTATAGATTTTCGATGTAACTAGATTCATGCAACACTATCATATAGCCTTTTAGCGATGCTTTTTTATATTCACTATAGATTAGGTTTTGCATGGTTGAAACCTTGCTAAAACATGAAAGGTCATTTATCTTTTTCTTTCTTTTATCTAGCCCTAGGGTTTTTGATAGGATTTAACATTTATAGTGAAAATATCATCCAATGAATACCTCTTTACTGCACCTAAAACAACTTAAAGAAGGATGTTCCATGACATTCTTATCCCTATTTACAGGGATTAATCCCTTTAACAGTTGTAGATTAACTGATATTGCAACTAGCTATCTTGCCTCTTTAATATTGCAGGCTTCTTCAGATAACCCTTGACAGACCATTAATGATCTTCACACCTTTCTACCACTTTTGCAAGGTCTTGTGTTGTTTGACAGACACTCATAAGTTTAGTATATCTACAAAAACTATATGAGTCTTTTGAAAACCTTACACTGAATATAAAGGTGACTTTCTCTATGCAGAAATATTAACTCTGATATCAAATGTTGATTATCAAGTTGGAACTATTGAAATAAAATCTTTTATAACTGTATGCAAGTTGGAATGTTTTTTATTAACAGAATTTTCATATGATAAATATTATGTGATTACAAAATCAGCAACAAGGAGTAAATTAACAAACCATAAGTGAGAGGATTTATATGGAGACACCCTTTCAAGAAAACACTTTACATGAGAAAGAGGACAGGTATGTATTAATATTCAAAAGAGAGATAGAACCGCATAATAACACTTTGAACTCTCACAAGACTTTTATATACTTGTAAACACTCTAATAAAACTACTATCTTATTCTTCTACTTTATTAAGAAAAAAATATGAATACTATAACTAGTTTTTCAAAACAATGTACCATCAAACCATGATAAAAATACAAAAACTCCCACATCCAAAATGAAGAGGCTCATTCGAGAATAGTAAATGTAAATCCCAATGAGCCTTAAATAGCAAAAATTACCTCATTACTAATAATAAATGAATCTTTGACTTGTAACTCCTCTTTAATTGTCCATATCCCAATGTGAGCATTTAAAATCATCACCCTACTCATATGAGGCCCTTCAATAATGCTTAAGATATTCTACTACTCAATTCTCATACCCAAGTTGAGAGATTTGTGAAAACTAGCTTTGTAACCACCACTGCCAACTCTTCCACCTTCATGAATGCATATGACAGCTAATATCAAGATTATGAAAGAATCTAAATTACAAAATAAATTTTTGATTACACCCTATGTGTCCAAGGACACTTTTGAAGAGCGTTGGAGGAACATGAATAATACATAGGATTACAAGGTAAATTGGCAATCTAATCCTAACCCTATCAAAATTTTCACTCAATTCAGCTCATAATATTTTCTTGGAGGGAACTGGCTTGGCCTAAATTTTATTTTGAATTTGCATGCTATTAGAATCATCTCTACACTTGGGAAAACAAATTAGATCAATCTTTATCTTGTAGATTCAACAAGAGATAGTATTTGATAAATTAAGAATTAAAACTAGACCCTAGAAGTATGTGCACAAAAAATCTAATCATATTCAAATTATTTATCAATTTTTATTGTAAAACATATCACTATTATTCCAATCCTTATATAAAAAATAACCTGATCAAAATAGACCAAAAATAACATCTTAGCACTAAATGGTGTGTTGGATAGATATCTTAGTGCTTGTTTCACTGGGTGGTTTGTAGTTAGGAAGTGTTGTTAGATTGTAGCGAGGAGGCAGCTAGATGATGCTAGATGTGTTGCTGGTAGAGTCAAAAAAGGTGTGGCAGGATGATAACCAAATGATGGTGATTATATAGGAGGTTGTTTGTGACAACACATTGATTTATGTACAAGGGTTTAACCCTATTTTAAAATCCATTGATTCATAACTCCAATCAGAAGTCTTTATCCTGATAAAAGTAAACTACAAATAAATAGAAAATTACAAAATATTCAATTTTTAGAAATACAACTCATTTATTGAATTTTCCTTTGAAATTAAATTGAGATGAAAAATTACAGTGCCATCTTATTGGAAGTTGTATCTTAGAAATCTTATTTATCATGAGATAGAAGTACTTCAACTGGCAATTGACGAGAACAATTTTAAGCCCTGGTGGTCTACAATTGTTACTCCCCCATCAACCACTAGATTATGACCGCTTACATGCTTTGAATCCTCACTCGCCAGATACGATGCTGCCTCTGCAATGTCCTTTGCTTCAAGGGTAGCTTCCTTTAAATTGGCTACACCCCTAACCAAGGTCTCCATGTTAGCCATGACCTTATCTTTCTCCTCTTTTGAAGCCCCCATATTCAAGAAACTCATTATCATATCTGTGGCAACTGCAAAAGGAGAAATACAATTCACTCTAATACCATATTTATCCAACTCAACTGCGCCATTTTTAGTCAGACCAACAACTGCATGCTTTGAGGCAGTATAAGAGTAATTATTGCCTCCTACTATCCCTAAAATGCTAGACGTAGAGATTATAGTTCCTCTTTTCTGAGGGATCATAACACGAGCCGCATGCTAAATGCCATGCATTACTCCTTTTACATTTACATTCATAATAGTTTTGAATTGTTTCATGTCATACTCTGCCACGCTCCCTCTGTGGGGTTTTGCGATTCCTGCATTGTTATACATTATGTCCAGTTGGCCATGTTTTTCCATGGCTAAATCCACAGCTGCACTCACATCCTTCTCATTGCTCACATCACAGTGGAAAAATGTCACCCATTGAGAAAGGGATTCTGCAACATTTATACCAGCGTCATCTGCAATACTTGCAATTATGACTTTCGCTCCATGCTTTGCGAAGAGCTGAGTAGTGGCTTCTCCAATGCCTCTTGACCCACCTGTGACTATTGTAACCTTACCTTGTAGCCTGCATTTTACACCCACTTATCTTAATTTTCTGCCCAGAAAAACCTTTTTATTTGACTCCCAAACCAGAGGCAATGTTTTTGAATACTGTAACTCAAAAGATTTCCCTGATACTATCTTTTGTTGGTTTATAATATGTAGAAAACTATAAATTTAATGATACTGAAACTGTATGAAACATAAAACAACATAGTTCTCGTGTTGGGGTATGGTGTTGTACACCATTGCATAAAATGTTTTTATCATATTTATTGTAATTAAATAATTATTTAGTTGTGATGCACCTTGGTGGTGTGGATAATCACACTAGGTAATTATTTGGTCCCATGTAATGTTGTATTGTAACACTGTATTACTATTTGTGTAGGAGACATTTGATAGTAATTTAATATTGGGGAAATAAATATTGTAATAGCTTAGTACGCAATCTTAAAAAATCAGTTAGTGGTTTTGTATTCACATGGTTCTGTAGTACATGGTTTTACCTTACCACTAGTTGTATTTGTGTGAGCTTGTTTCTATAAAAGCAAACACAATGTAGTGTTTTGGGTTGGGGCTGAACGGGCTGAGTAGGTTGGCTATGATTATTGAGTCTTCCTGAAGAGTCCATTTGTGAAGTATGGCATGGGATGTGTGGATTCATGCTTGAACACATGAATGTGCATTGGAGGGCTTGATATTTCAGAGGTATTCATTGTAACTCTTGTATAGTTTTATAGCTGATTAATATGATGGAGTATGGATGTTTTTGGATGCTGGATTTTTCCCTCTTGAGGGTTTTTCCAGAGTAAATCTTGTGTTATTTTGTGGCTTGTCTATTTGATCTATGCATTGGAAAACTTGTATGCATGTTAATCTCTCATGGGTTATGTGGGAAATGGTTTAAAATTCTGGTTTGAATGCAATATTTCCTAATAAGTGGTATCAAAGCTTTCATGGTTGAAGAATTTTTGTTATAACCCTGGTTTGAGAGTTTTTTGCAAAGTTGAAGCCATGGACATGCATGTAGGGTTTGAGGCATTACAAGGTATGGAACACATGTTGCAGGTATTTTTATACAGATTTGAGCTTTTGGGTTGTCAAGATTTGTTGGGTTTATTGTAGATCTGAAGATTTCCAATGTTGGGTGAAAAAAGGTTTCTTGGTTTGAGTTTGCATGTGAGGGTTTTGTGGGGGAAATTTCATGAATAACCTTCTGAAACAAAACAGACCTCATGGCTGGATTCAGGCTGGCTGAGAGACGAATTTTGACATAAAATTCGACCTACTTTGGAAAAGTTGAAAAAAAGACAATTCATTTTTAGTAAAAGTCCATTTTGTATGTGCAGAAAAATAAAATATTTAAAAAATCCTAAGCTTGAATTAATTTTGTAGAGAAATCCTTTCATCTCATGGTCGGGCGAATTTTTTTTGAAATTCCTACAAAAGAGAAAACAAGAAAAAAATAGAAAATCGCATATGAAAAAAATATTGAAAAATCTTTGAAAAAACAAAAAAAAAATTAAAGGAAAAGCCTTGTGGGGGGGTTTTGTAGACCAACCTCCCCACAACCCACCATGTCAGCAGCTTCTGTCGTTGAAAGTACCATAGGGTACTGCCGACAACAGACCCTATCGGCACTATCAGCCAACAGGGATGCTAGTCGGCCAGTTCCACCAACAGTGGTCCCAATCGCCCAAACAAAAATTTCCACCATTTTAAAATTTTATTAAACGAAATTCAAATCTGTCAATGGAGACCAAACCTTCAGACCTAAAAAAAAAAATAAGCCAAGATTTATAAAGGCGTTGGGTCCACCATATGGGGGAAGGGGAAAAAAAATTATTTTGAAAACTTAAATTGTATTTAAATGTTTTTGAAATCTGCTACCCTCCCACCACCAAAGCATCGCCCGCGTGCCACTACAGAGCCACCAGTAGGGCAGATTGGAGAACTTTTTTTTAAATGAGCATAACTTTTGCCCAGCATGTCATTTTTTTGACTTCTTATAGTCGTTGGAAAGCTGGTTCTAAGTACTCTATTGTGGTATAGTTTTGGTTTTCTGATTTTGTCATTTTGACATGTTTTTGGAGCCTGAAAGTCAGATATTCTCATTTGCACATTTTTGGTCATATCTTTTGCATATAGAATCGTATTTTCGATTTCAAAGATGCATTGGAGAGTATTTGTAGTGTACTACATAGTGGTTCAAATTGTTTATCAATTTGTGGTGCAAGGAATGTTTGGTACTTGTTTGATTGCTTGTAGGAGCCTGAGATTCAGGATGTGATTGTGTGAGCATCCGGATGAGCCAAGAGGCAAAAACTTGAGGGAGAACATGTTTTTATATGTTATTTATGATACTATAGATGATTATCAGATTGGTGCTTCTTGGTATAAGTTTACAGGTAATTTTCAGAGTTAGGACTTTGATGGTGATAGGTACATAGGTTGTCTTTGGTTTTGAGGACATGGTTGGACATGGTTTGACTTGGAGTCTTGTATGGGTGATAGTTGGGTGCAAATATAGTGATGGCTATGGTTATGGTGTCATGGATATGCAAGTACATTTGATGCATTAGCATGACATGATCATGTATGTGGTGTTTGGTGGTGATATGGTTTGATGTTAGGAGATTGGTATTATCTTCTTGATGCCTATTTGGTTCCTTGACTATGGTTACTCTTTTGTGAACATGGTTGGCAAAACAGATCAGTGGTTGATTTGGTGTTTGAGTCTTGATGTCTACATGGTCATCTTCTTTGATATCTTGGTTTGCGGTTACTAATGTGATAATGAGTTTGCATGTTTTAGTGATTGGATCTATGAGTTATGTGGTTGGTAGGTATGCACAACCTATTGATTGTAGTGAGATGACTCGAATGTGGACTGCCAATATCCACTAGGTTTGACTCATTGTTGTTGCAAAATTCATTAGTTGGCCTTGTCTGTGGTCATTTGTGCATTGGTATGTTGTTTTGGGATTGAGAGGATGGATGTTTTAAGTACTTGATTCGTCAGTTTATGGGACTTGTAGCATGCGGTTTTATCACGATGTCATGATAGCTTGTTACGTTCATTGGTTATACACTTTCAGTGGGAGCTTTTGATAGTGATGACTTTACGGTGTTGGATTGGTTTGTGATGTTTTGATGGCAGTTGTATGTATCTTCTTGGTTTGGAGATCCTGGTTTACTTGTTATGTTACTAACATTGCAGTTGAGTGTGTGTAGACCTGGATGATCTTCATGGAGAGGATGGTTGTCATGATGCCATGTGTATCTTGTATCACAGTTCAGTGGGAGTTGTTGGCAGTGATGTGGATGCATCATGGGTATTGTTATCTTCATGTGATTGGAGATATGATTTCTTGGTTTAGAGTATGGTTGATATTATGTCATGGTTTACTCTTGATGCTAGCTTAGATTTTTGGCATGATATGTGTTCTCTTGAAACTAGGATGTATGTATGTTATGGTGCATGTGATCTCCTAGGAGGAGGTGTTTAGATCATATTGTCATGATAGGTTCTTGATTCTGCGGTTGGAGCTTTGACATTGATTGTATTTGATTCTCTTTGTATTAAGTACATTGATCATTTGCTTGATTACTTCATGATGGTGCTATGTTGCATTTGGAATTTGGCATGGATTGATCAGTTATAGGTGCTCATGGATACTTAGAGATGTAGGTGATGGTTGGAGTTCTCTTGTTATTAGAGACATTTGCTTGAGACGGTTACTCTTTGGAGGTTTCAACAGGAAGACCGAGGGAGCCTTCACCTGTATATGGACATGAGTTCATGATGGACCAATAGAGGAGATTTTTCTTGGAATGAGTCATGATGGCTTGGTTATCCTGGAGGAGCATTCTCATTCCCCACTCTTGGTTTACTTGGCAATTTATGATTTGAAAGGTATTTTCCCATTATATCTTTCAGATGTGTTATGTTTCATGCTTTTTTTCTCATGGGATTGAGTTGATTCATGGTGATTGATTATGGATACTCATTTGAGGATGGTTTAACATGAGTTTATATGCTTTATCTTTCATAGATATAGATCTTGAGCTATGTTAGTTAGTTCCAAAGGATTCATTTTGAGGGATGTTATGGCATGGTTATCTCCTTGTGCATTTGAGTTTATGATAACATTCTTTGATGAGGATTGTTAGGAGATGTTTTATGTGCTGATTTATAGTTAATGGGGATGGTTACCTATGAGTTTTATCTTCTTGTTTTGAGAGGCTTACATCCATGTTGGCATTGTTACATTGATTTATATGTTGTACTTGATCTATGAGATTGGGTGTTATGGATGTTGTTAAGGCTTTTCGGTTGGGGTTGTTTAGGAGATCATACTTGACACAACAATACACTTTTTGAGGTGTTGGTAGAAGGACATTATGGTTTACAAGTTTCTCTTCTTCATGGTTCCTTCCTAGATGTTCATGTTTTGGGAGGATGGTGACAACATGTTGTGAGAGATTATGTAGCTCTTTGGGTTACATGTGTGGATCATTGTAATTGTTCAAGATTGGTACTTCATGCTTTGATTTTCTTATCACACCTTGATGTATAGTGTGGATTGGTAGACTTGATATTCTTTGACATTACCTATGCAGTGGGAGTTCCTAGATATGTATGTTCTTCATTGACAGGTTTTATATAGGGAGCTTGGTTGCAATTTACAGGTTGGATATGTTCTTGGCATGAGTTTATTAATGTATTGATACCTTGGAGGTATGGATGGTTGGATGTATTAGCATGTGTTGTGGATGCTATTTCCAATCATGTGGATTTTTTCTTCATGACAACAGCTTGGTAGAGCCTTTTTTATCACTTGGATTTGATGCTTGTGCTCATCGATTGGTGCATCTTCACCTTGGCATGTTCCTTTTCTTCTATAGGTGGCACGTTGGAGGATGAGAGGATTTATTGCTTGAGATGGCGGTAACTTTGTTCTTATTGCAGGTATCTTGTTGGAGCATGAGAGCATGTTATAGATTCATGTGGTTTCATGGATGGTTATGATGATGTATATCATGCATTGATCCCTTATGCAATGTATACAACAAGTGGGAGAATGTTGGGGTATGGTGTTGTACACCATTGCATAAATTTTTTTATCATATTTATTGTAATTAAATAATTATTTAGTTGTGATGCACTTTGGTGGTGTGGATAATCAAACTAGGTAATTATTTGGTCCCACATAATGTTGTATTGTAACATTGTATTACTATTTGTGTAGGAGACATGTGATAGTAATTTAATATTGGGGAAATAAACATTGTAACAACTTAGTACCCAATATTAGAAAAGGGGTTAGTGGTTTTGTATTCACATGGTTTTGTGGTACATGATTTTACCTTACCACTAGTTGCATTTGTGTGAGCTCGTTTCTATAAAAGCAAACACAATGTACTGGTTTTGGGTTGGGGGTGAACGGGCTGAGTAGGTTGGCTGTGATTATTGAGTCTTCTTGAAGAGTGCATTTGTGAAGCATGGCATGGGATGTGTGGAATGCTTGGACACATGAAAATGCATTGGAGGGTTTGATGCTTCATAGGCATTCATTGTAACTCTTGTATAGCTTTATGGTTGATTAATATGATGGAGTATGGATGCTTTTGGAGGCTAGGTTTTTCCTCTTGATGGTTTTCCTAGGGTAAATCTTGTGTTATCTTGTGGCTTGTCTATTTGATCTATGCATTTGACAAACTTGTATGCATGTTAATCTGTCATGGTTTATGTGGGAAATGGTTTAAGATTTTGGGTTTGAATGCAATATTTCCTAACATCTCCCACAACAAACTAATGAAATATTAGCAAAAACAAATGTTCACATATAGCCTAGGTTTAATCAATGTTCACATACAACCTAGGTATGTTCCATTGACATACCTAGAAGAACAAAGATGACTAAAAAAAAATCAAAGGAAACAAAGAAAACAACCCAAAAAAATCGAACTTAGCCACAAAGTCAAAGACACAAATTTCATTACTGATAGTGTGAGTCAATGCTGGCTCACAAGAATTCTCAGACCTCTCTTACATAGGCTTCTTTCTTTTATCCTCAAACAATTTCATCTATAGATAACAACTCAAGGATATTATTTCTAAAACTAATTTGCAATCAACTTACTGTTGAGAGGTAAATGTATAAGAAATTTAGGCTGAAGAGAAAAGAGAACAGTTTCATAAATTCAACACTAGCTATAGTAATTAAAAATTAAATCTGAAATTAACTTCCTAATACAGCAGATGCAACTACTCCCATTTTTGTAGACATTGTTCTCTCATAAGAAAAGGCCAGAGCCCACAAAAAAGCTTGAGGAGCAGCGCCAGATTTATAGAATACAAATTTTGTCCCAACAGAGAACGAGGTTGTCAGCATAGCCCACTGACAGAAGGTGACACACATGAGGACAAGATTAGAAAGCTGCAAAACACTTTTGAAATGGATAATGAAGAAAGATTGATTCCTCGATCAAACAACAAAATATTTTTTTTGTTAAATTTATAAACCTGCTTGATGAAGAACCATTTTTTAAAGAAATAGAATTGATGGCAAGTCTCTCTAAGTGCTCAATACAATATAAAAAATGTCACACCACCTGGACATAAAATTGTTATGTAAGCTTTCTAAAGCATAGATAACGTCAACCGTAAGTCCCCTACTAGAGAAGGGCCACCTGTTGTTGGAATATATTTTTAAGTTAATTTCAATTATGTACTTGAGAGTTGTTGGAAAATATAATTTATAATTAAATATTAATTATAAAAGGTAATTGTACAGAAGCTTATGGTATTTAGTTTTATTTGAGGGGGAAAAATAATTGGGATGTATTTTTTTGTAAATGTTTAAATTTGAATTCATCTATGTAATATGTTCATTAATGGTAAAATATTTAACATATGATAGTATAAAATATAAAAATAATAATATTTAATTGAACTCTTAAGATAAGATACCATGTGTTAGCTTCTTAGGAGTTCTCCCACATGTTTTTCATTGTTTCCTTTGGTTATTAACTAAGTGTTTATCTTGTCTTTTACATAAATACTTTTTTTTTTATTTAGTGATGAGTTAATCACTTTGACAAACTATGTGTTTGTGCCTATGCACACATGCACATTGTATTAAGTTCCCTACACTACTAGCAAACATTTTCATATCAAAATTGCAATTTTTTTCTTTCAATACATTACACTCAATACCCATTGGTGAACTTGTCACACTTAACTATACACTTGATTTTCTAAACTTATGAGTTTTTCTATAGTTATTTTATCACTTGAACATAATGTTCCAATTGAGGCAATAAGAGTCTATATTTCTCGATATCTTTCTCCTATACATATGAATCTAGAAATTTGAGATGATTTCCACAACCATTAAAGTTTTGTTGATTTTGAAAGGCATTGTACAACCGTTGTGAATTAGCCATATCTTCTAGACTATTTTCCCATTATGCAAACCCTTGATCATTCCATCCTGAAGGCTACCATCAAATTGAATATTGGAAAAAAGGAAGAAAGATATATTTTTAGCTAAGGACGTCATTGCAAACTACATGTGTGGATATTTGCTTAAGTTTAATAGACCTTATTTTTTTCTCAAGTAGATTAGGTTGTTTTAAGTAAATATTATTTTCTAATAGATTAAATTTTCTTAGTAATTTGGGAATTTAAATAGAATATATATTTTTTTTATTAGCTACATGTAATTCAAAGGTTCTACTTCAACAATTTTTTATTTTTTTTAAGTTGTTGTTTGAATCCCATAGCTCCTAAAAACCACATACAACAAAAACAAGTCATCTGATTTTTAGTGAATCCTAAGATTATGTATGCATGCAATAATGAATGAATAATTACAATATGCAACAAATTATTATTGATAAGGGATGAAGAAACTCTAAATGAAACCTTAGGTGAGAATTAGATTAGATCATAACATGTGTCCTAATCCTATGATTTGAGACCAAAAGGAATATGATTTAAGTAAGTTTAAGCATGCTAGTATGAAAAGGGACCTAATAATTAATTAATTAGGTGATTATCTTTCCACTCTAACTTCCTCCTTAAGAACAACTTAGGGAGTAGGTAAAATGCATAGATGGGTCTTGGTTATAAGGTTTGATGAGCTACTCATGTCCAAAAAACAAATCTCATAACTCGAGAGAAAGAGAAAAAATCATTGAAAAAAGTTTTTCTCCAAACAAGAGAAAAATAAATAAACCTATACTAGTGAAAGGAGAGGAGGATTTGATGACTCACCGAGGACTATTTTTGTTACATAAGTACAATATAGACCCCTCATAAATATTGGGATTAAGGTGTCTCAAACTTAGAGTCCTAATATTGTTTTAATTTGATGTATTAATGTGCTTATTTATATTATTTAATTGCACCCATGGTATCCTGTCACAAATTGGGACCCACCAACTAAGTGCCATCCCCATTGGAAGTAATTGGATGACACATAATAATCCCAAGTGGAAATAGGAATCCCACTTTGGAATCTATGACATATGACAGATTCTATGATGTGCCATAAGGCATCTTTGAATGCATGGGAGAAAGTTGGCACCCAAGTTGGGTTATGACAGGATGTAAAAGAATCAGTTATTTTTAGTCAGTTATGATAGTTTCTCTTACAATTGTAAGTGTTGTCAACTATGAAAGATTCTATGATAGCTGTAAGATGTGTAAGACTTTTGTCATAAGCTAATTTTAGCATATTCTAGGTGCCCAATCTTGGAAGAATAATATTTGCATGTTTGACCATTATAAGGGGTGTAAGGGAATGTTGTACATGTGTCCAAATGCATGTGTAAGGAATTGAATATTGTGCCATGTAGATTTGGATGACCCTCACTTTCTAGATGCTTCTTGAAGCTTGTATCTCTCTATAAAATGAGTTCCTTGTAGGGTGATCCCACAATATTGGTTTACAATTTCTGGCCAAACTGGAGACTAAACTAATTTGTTCTAACTAAATCTTCACTTTTGAGCACCTATAGCAGCTAAACCATGAGGAATCTGAAGATGATGCAAACTAGTGATTTGTAAAATTTTGTCTGTAGCTTCTAAATATATCTTTTTCAAAAAATTTGGAATCAGATTGCACTTCTTTTTCCATCTCCTTCGAAAACTAGTTTTTTTCAATTAACACCATTTTTAAGGAGTGATGCTCACTGTATACAACATAATTTTTTTTCCATGAAGGATAAAAATTCTATTTTTTTTGAATTTGGATTTGGAACTACAATATCTAGCACTTTCATTCAGTTTCATAGTGTTTTATTGAATATTTTTTTCTTAATCAAGTTTTGAAGTCAAACCAATTACAATTCAGACATAGGCAAACACTTTATACAACATAAATTTTTTTGTATGTATCGAAATTCTTTTTTGTTGTTGGATCAAGGACTTCAATATCTAGTGCACTAATATTTTTCACTTTTTTTTTATAATCTATTGTTTTCCACATGTGCAGAACAAAGAGCTTGAATTTCAGTAAAAAAACTACATTCAAAAGAAATAAAAAATAAATATAATAGTAAAATTAAATTTATTTAAAATTATACTTTTTGGGAAGCTTATAATAAGGACTACATACTTACAAAAATCAAATTTTAAATGAATTCATTTGTTCCCCCAAAAGGTAAATAAAAAGTGGTTTTTTATCAACATTTTAATAGGTGTAATGGAGACTCCGTTATAGGTATGGTTTAAAACTAGCGGGGTTCTATCCAAGAGGGTTTGATATAAGGTGGTTTGATCAAAACCTCTTCAATTGGAATCCTTTAAATGGAACTTTTCAAGACTTAAATCATTATATTCTCTAAAAATATGTTATTTCAACAAAAATCAGGGTCTTCTGGAAATTGTAAACCAGTATTGTGGGATCATCCTACATTGTAGAATGCATAGGTTGTTTGCAGGTAAAAAAGTTTTGTCGGGTTAACTCTAGAATAGGTGTTTGTGATGAAGCACTTGCATAAAATCTCTATACTTGGGTTGCATTGTAACTCCTATTTGAAGTAATATAAAAGTATTGTGCTTTTGGAGGGTGGGGTTCTTTACTCGAAAGGGTTTTCCCCATGTATATCTAGTGTATATTATTTTTTGTGTACTTCGTCTATCCCATTATTCCTATGTGTATCTTTTACTGTAACTGTATAAGGTGTTAAAATGATTTTTTTGTAACTCTCTCCTACTTAGATTAGTGTAGGAATTTTTTATGCTCATCCGACTTCCTTTCAGTTAAAATCAAAGCTTTTCTAGCCTTGGTTCCTTTGTTGGGTTAGAAGCATTTTTTGATTTGATCTTTGTTTCAAGGGGAATTTTGCAAAATTGCATCTTTCCTTACCTTTTTGTAGGAAAGAGATGGAAGGAACATCTAGGATGATTGAGATGGAGAAATTGAACGATCGTAATTTTTGAACTTTGGAAGTTGCTCAAACTGGAAGACATGTTTGGGTATGTGTAGGATCATCATGGGAAAACCAGGCCCTTAAGAGGCGAAAAATTCAAAAAAATCAGAGTTAGGCAACTTGACGTAAAATTTGAATAAGTTATCTATATTATTTCAAAAATATGTAAGAATAGAATCTATAGCAAATTGAATGTAGTTTCTAAACTACTAGGTTTATTTAAAAAAAAATCTATTTGGTGAAAATTTGAAATTTCAATAAATTAGGACTTAAATTTTAGGGAAAAAATAAGAAGTAGGTGCCTGTCTGACCACCCTACCACATAAAAATGATAATAATTTTTTATAAGATGTTAGATATGATGCATATTTTTTTATAATTTTTTTCCAAGTAAATAATTAATTATGAATTTTTATTACAAATTTTAAAAAATTTAAAACTCGTATGTCCGACCACCTTAACTTAGTCAAAACTTCATGAAATTCATTTTTTTAATCCTATAGTATGTGAAGCATAGAATAGGATGCATCTTTTGGATTCAAAAATGTGATACCGTTTGAAAGATATAGATGTTTTTCAATTAGCCTATCAATTAGGACTTTAATTGTAATTCAAATAGAAAATGAATAATAATTATTTATTAAATTCAAAGTAAAGCATAATTTATATTGGTGGAAAGTTGAGAATCTCCTTTAAAAACCCTTTTTTCTTCATCAATTTTGGGTAAAAAAAATGTCATTAACCACATACCCTACACATACACATCATATCACCACTTTTGGCCCATCATTATTTTGGACATACCCACTCATCGACTATGATCTATGGGTTTCTATTTTTGCAACTAAACCGTCAGGAATAAAACAAGAAGATTGGGATCTCATGGATAGGAAAGCAAAGGGTCTTATTAGACTATGTTTGGTTGATTTTGTCCTCCTAATTGTCTATGGAGAGAAAAATTTTGCTTCTTTGTGGAAGAAGCTTGGTGATGTCTATTAGGATAAATCCCTGGTAAACAAGATTTTTTGAGAAAGAAGATGTTTTCTCTAAAAATGGAAGATGGAGGATCCATGGAAGATCACCTAAATGCATTTGAAATGTTGGTTGTAGAATTGGGAACTCTATTGGAGACAAGATTGATGAACAAGACCGTTGCATGCTCCATTTTGTGTTTGTTGCTGAACTCTTGGGATCACCTAGTAATGGCTATTGGAAGCACTACTACATCAAGATGCATGAGGTTGTTGCCTCATTATTATCTGAAGAGATGTCAAGGAATTCCTCTAAGATGGCCAAGGAGGCCCTTGCAATTCATGGAAGACCAAAGGAGAGAGACCAAAAGAAAGACAAGAAATTTAAGTCAAAGTCTTTGAGGAGATGTAGGTCTCCTAGTAAGAAATGCAAGGAAAAATGTTGGAACTGTGGAAAAGTTGGTCACATTTGAAAAGATTGCAAGAAGGAGAGGAAAAAGAAAAAAATTTCTTTCTCTACTTCTGAGTTTGAGAAATCATCTCAAGATGATGGAGAAGCATTTATTGCAGCCTTGGTAGTCCATGCATTGGATGATGTGTGGTTGATAGATTTAGGTGCATCCTTTCACATGACTTCTCATAGAGATTGGTTCTCAAATTATGAGTACAATGGTAGAGAGGTGTACCTGGGTGATGACTCTCACCTAAAGATTGTTGGTCGTGGAAGATTTGGAATAAGATTTCTTGATGGAAGAGTGAAGGGGATTAATGGTTTTCTTTCATATCCTGGGTTTGGCATGAAAATTGATTTTTGTAAGTAAATTGTATGATTAGGGGTACAAGTTGTTTTCTCTAGTGGAGGATGCAAGATGACTAGAGGAGCTATGGTGTTAGCTAAGGGAGTCTATATTGGCACTCTGCTTCAGCTTGATGCATACATTGTATAGTGCAATAGTTCTTTTGATGTACCATAGAATAGATCTTTGTATTCTTCATCCTCACCATTAGATTCATGCAGAAAAAGAAGCATGTTGCAGCTACATTCAATGGTTGTGCATTTTGCATACTTAAGGGTGCTCATTCCATGGAAATGAATCTTCTTGTAGAGAAGACAATGTTATGGCACCAACAACTTGGTCACATTGGTGAGAAGTATATTAGAACCCTAAAATAAAAGAGCCTTGTTGAAGGCCTTGATGATTGTAATCTCGAGTTTGAATTTTGTGAACATTGTGTATATGGAAAATAACGTGTTTCTTTTTACTCTAGTTCTCATAAGTCTTATAGGGTTTTGGACTATGTTCATTCAGATGTTTTTGGTTTTGTAAATGATCCTTCGTTATCAAAATATATATATTTGTTTCTTTCATAAATGATTATAGTAGAAGGAAATTCGTTTATTTCCTTAGAAGTAAAGTTGATGTCTTTAATTAATCTATGGAGTTTAAGGCCTTTGTAGAAAATTAGACTAGTAGAAAGATTAAGTTTTTGAGGATTGATAATGGTGGCGAGTTTTGTTCCATAGAGTTTAACAAGTTTTGTAAAGAGCACGAGATTGAGAGACATTAAAATACTCCCTATACTCCACAACAAAATGGAGTTGCAGAGAGGATGAATAGAACATTTATGGAGAGGGCTAGGAGTATGTTGAGTGGTGCTAGCCTTGAGAAAAATTTTTGGGCTAAAGTAGTAGCCACCACATGTTATTTGATTAATAGATCTCCTACATCAGTGCTTGTTGGAAAGAAACCCATGGAGGCATGGTTTGGTAAAAAGCTTTTGATGAGGCATCCTAGATTATTTGGTTGTGAAGCTTATGCTCATGTTCCAATTGAAAAGAGGTCAAAGTTGGAGAAAAAAATGTTAAGTGTATCTTTATCAGCTATGGTGTTAGTGTGAAAGGGTACAAGCTTTGGGATCTAGAAGCTTGGAACGTTCTGTACAACAGAAGTGTGACTTTCAAAGAGATGAAACCTTCCACTATTGAGCTACAACTAGAGAAAGAGGAATAACAGAAGGAGGTAGTTAAAATTCCACATGCTACTTTGAAGAAAGAAGAACTATGCACTCCTGATGGATTTCAAAATGAGGAGAGCTCAAGTAGCTCTAAAAGTTTTGAAGAAGGAGAAACTCAACCTCAGCCTTTGAGGAGGTCTACATGAGTTAGGTAGAAACCGAAAAGGTTTGGTTATTCATTACTAGATTCCAGTTGTATTTTTTCCTTGATTACTAACATTGATGAGCCTAGAACGGTTAGAGAGGCATTGGGTAGGAATGATTGAGATTCTTGGATGCAATCCATGGATGAAGAGATGGCTTCTTTGAAGAAAAAAAAGACTTGGGATCTCATACCTTTTTCCTGCTGGATGTAAACCTATTGGTTGTAAAAGGGTTTCAAGAAAAAGTGTAGTCCTGATAGTAGTGTTGAGAATTATAAGGCGTGTTTGATTGCTAATGGGTATTCTCAAGTGGAGGGAATTGATTATGGTGAGATCCTATATTCTCTCCTATATCAAAGTTGACATCTATTTGACTTCTATTGTGGTTTACACTTTCTAGGAGGAACAAATTTCTACTGAAATCACATATTTTAAAAAAATATAATGATTTAAGCCTTTAAAAGTTCCATTTAAAGGATTCCAATTGAATATGGTTTGATGAAACCACCTTAGACTAAGCCCCCTTGGATAGAACCCTGCCAGCTTTAAACCATACCTATAACGGAGTCTCCTTTACACCTATCAAAAATGCTAATAAAAAACCACTTTTGATTTAGCTTTTGGGGGATCAAATGAATTCATTTAAAATTTATTTTTTTGTAAGTATGTAGTCCTTATTATAATATTCCAAAAAATTATAATTTTAATTAAGTTTAATTTGATTATTATATTTATTTTTAATTTCTTGTGAATGTACATTTTTCACCAAGAATAAAGCTCTTTGTTTTGCACATGTGGACAAATAGTAGATTATCAAAAAAAAATTGAAAAATATGAGTGCACCAAATATTGAAGTCCTTGATTCAACATAAAAAGAAAATTTTAATTTTGATACATACAAAAAAATTTATGCGTTATACAGTTGCGCTAGGTCTGAATTGTAATTGATTTGACTTCAAAAATTGATTAAAAAAAAAAATTCAATGAAAAAATATCTAACCAAGTGGAAGCACTAGATATCGGAGTTAAAAATATAAATTAGAAAGAATTAGAATTTTATCCTTGATGGAAAAAAAGGTTGTGTTATACGGTGAGCGTCACTTTTTAAAAATGTTGTTTTCTAAGAAAAACTAGTTTTCGAGGGAGATGGAAAAAGAAGTGCAATTTGATTCCAAAATTTTTGAAAAAAATATATTTAGAATATACAAAAAAAATCATGAAACTCTAGTTTGCATCATCTTCAAATTCGTCACTGTTTAGCCGATATAGGTGCCTGAAAGTGAAGATTTAGTTAAAAAAAATTATTTCAGTGTCTAGTTTGGCCAAAAATTGTAAATCACTATTGTGGGATCACTAGCTACATATGAATTAGAAGTGGAATAGATGGATGTGAAAACAAAATTCCTTCATGGTGATTTGGAGGAAGAGATTTACATGTCACAGCCAAAACATTTCGTTGAGAAAGGTAAAGAAAATTTGGTTTGCAAACTAAAGAAGTCTCTTTATAGTTTCAAAAAAGTCTCCTAGAATGTGGTACCAAAAGTTTGATACCTATGTATTGTTATTGGGATTTTAGAGATCTAAATAAGACCATTTTGTATATTTTAATTTTGATAATGGTCACATTCTCATTATGTTGTTTATTGGGAATGGTAAAAGTATACTTTTAGATTTGAAGTTTCAGTTGTTAGAACAGTTTGAGATAAAAGACCTAGGTGCAACTAGGTACATTCTAAGAATGGAAATCATGAGAGAGAGGTAACAAAAATCTTTGGTTAATCCAGAGTAAGTATGTGAACTCAGTGTTGGAGAGATTCAACATGGTAGATTGCAGACAATTATTTGTTCCTACAATGTAGGGGACAAAGATTTTTGTGAATGATTATCTAAAATCTCCTACTAAGATGGAGGACATGACCAAGGTACCATATGCAAGTGTAGTTGGAAGTTTGATGTATGTAATGGTGTGTACGAGACTAAACATGGCCCAAGCAATGGGAGTCCTTAGCCATTTTATGGAAAATCCTAAACAAGTGCATTGGGATGCTGTTAAGAGAGTGTTCAAATATTTATGGGGTACTTCTGAGTATGCCTTGTGTTTTCATGGTTATCCTACTGGACCTCAACATTTTGTGAGAATTCAAGGAAATGTGGATTTATATTGGGTAGGTGAAATTGACAGCAAAAGATCCAGTAGTGGCTATGTGTTTATGATGTTTAGTGGTGCTATTAGTTGGATGAGTAAGCAGTAGGTTATTGCTACTTTTTCTGTGATAGAGGCAGAGTATATGGCAGCCACTGATACTTGTAAGGAAGCTATTTGCATTAGGAGATTATGTTCTAATATTGGTTTAGATGCAAGACAAATTACTATTTGTTGTGATATTTAAAGTGTGATTTTCCTAGCAAAGAATCCTACCTTTCATTCCAAAACAAAGCAAATCAATGTACAATATCATTTTGTTCATGATATGGCAGAGGATGGAAAGGTGAACTTGGAGAATGTTGACACTTTGGTGAATGTTATAGATGCACTAACAAAGCCAGTGAGCACAAAGAATTTTAGATGGTTTTCTAATTCCATAGGCCTTGGGGCCCTGAGCAGATGATTTTGTGTGACTCTCAGCAGGTCTTCAACAAATGGGAGAATGTTAGGATTAAGGTGTCTCAACCTTAGAGTCCTAATATTGATTTAATTTGACGTATTAGTGTATTTATTTGTATTATTTAATTTCTTATGGTGTCTTGTCACAAATTGGGACCCACCAGCTGGGTAGCATCCCCGTTCAAAGTGACTAGATGACACATAATCATCCCAAGTGGGCATAGGCATCCCACTTTGGAATCTGTGACATATAATAGATTCTATAACGCATCATAAGGCATCTTTGAATGCATGGGAGAAAGTTGGCACCCAAGTTGGGTTATGAAAATATGTAAGAGAATTGACTATTTTTAGTCAGTTATGAGAGATTCTTTTACAATTGTAAGTGCTTTCAACTATGATAGATTCTATGATAGCTATAAGATGTGTAAGGCATTTGTAATAAGCTATTTTTAGCATATTCTAGGTGCCCAAGCTTGGAAGAAGAATATTTGCATGTTTGAACATTGTATGGGGTGTAATGGAATATTGTACATGTGTCCAAATTCAAGTCAAATGCATTGAATATTGTGCCATGTAGATTTGGATGCCTCTCACCTTCTAGATGCTTCTTGAAGCTTGTATCCCTCTATAAAATGAGTGCCTTGCGTTGTAGAATGCATAGTTTTTTTGCAAGTAACAAAGTGTTGCCGAGTTAACTCCAAAATAGGTGTTTGTGACAAAGCACTTATGTAGAAGCTTTGTACTATGGCTCTAGTGTAACTCATATTTGAAGTAATATATAAGTGCTATGCTTTTGGAGGGTGGGGTATTTTACTCGAAATGGTTTTTCCCACGTATATCTAGTGTATGTTGTTTTTTGTGTACTTTTTCTATTCCATTATTCTTATTTGTATCTCTTAATGTAATTGGGTATGTGCAGGATCATGATGGGCCAAAAAGTGGCAATATGATGGGTATTTGTAGGGTATGTGGCTGACGACATTTTTTTTACCCAAAATTGATGAAATGAAAAGGGTTTTTAAAGGATATTCTCATCTTTCCACCAATATAAATTATGCTTTACTTTGAATTTAATAAATACTTATTATTCATTTTCTATTTAAATTACGAGTAAAGTCCTAATTGATAGGCTATTTGAAAAACATCTTTAACTTTCAAATGGTATCATATTTTTTGAATCCAAAACATGCATCACATTCTATGCTTCACATACTATAGGATTAAAAAAAGAAAAATTGAATTTCATGAAGTTTTGAACAAGTTAAGGTGGTCAGACATACGAGTTTTTATATTTTTTAAAAGTTGCAATAAAAAATTCATAATTAATTATTTACCTGGAAAAATTATAAAAAAATATGCATCACATCGGGACGAGTCCTCTACTGATATATAAAATATTATAAAAAAATATTATCATTTTATTGTGGTTAGGGTGGTCAGACAGACACCTACTTCTTATTTTATCCTTGGAATTTAAGTACTACTACATTGAAATTTCAAATTTTCACCAAATAGATTTATTTAAAAAAAAATAAACCTAGTAGTTTAGAAATTGCATTCAATTTTCTACAAATTCTATTCTTACATATTTTTGAAATAATATAGATAACTAATTATTCAAATTTTTACGTCAAGTTGCCTAGCTCTGATTTTTCTGATTTTTTTGCCACTCAAGGGCCTGTTTTTTCCATGATGATCCTGCACATACCCAACTATATAAGGTGTTAAAACAAAAATATTGTAACTCTCCCCTACTTAGATTAGTGTAGGAAGCTATTTCTTCTCACCCGACTTCCTTTCAATAAATAGGAGAGAAAATGTTAGACTATGAATCCCCGTAATAAAGAGGTAGTTGTTGTGTTAATAATGATAGATTGAAGATAGAAAATGATCTATTGTTTGTAAACAACATTTCTCCTCTTAGGAAAAAATAGATCTATTAGTGATCGCAAAACTCATTCCATTAAGCTATATGAATAGGGAACCAAAATCCAAATACATGAATCTCTAAAAAATGCTCAAATGTTCACATGTTAGAATCAAGTAATGGTAGTTCAAAATCTTATGAAGATTGATGTAAAAAATATTCAAAGAAAATGATGATGGGTACCAATGATGGTCCGATTGTTATTAAAGAGGAGATTAATTCTCTCAGATGCATCTTTCAGATCTACAACATGAGATTTCACAAGAAAAGATTATATGTGTAGCATTAGAAATTGTACTCCCTTGTAGGTGATACTATAATTTCATGCTTAGTTTGGACCTATTTTAGTTACCCTTGCATTTATGCATTTTCAACACCTCCTAACTAGGCCCCAATCTCCTAAATTAATACATTTTAAGGCCTATTTTCTATCTCAAATATCTCTCACTCGCACACACACATAATTTTGTTTCTCCCTCTCTATCTTTATCTCTATATCTCTCTTACTTTATTTGTCTCACACACACTCCCTATTTCTCCCTCCTTATCTCTATCTCTATCTTTGTATCTCTTGCTCTCTCCATCTCTTTATATCTCCCCATCTCTCTATTTCACCTCTCTCTCCCTCTCTCTATCACTTGTCTCTATCACCTTCTTTATCTCTCACTCTTTCCCCCTCTATCTCTATCATCCCATCTTTCCCTCTCCTTCTCCCTCTCTCTCTCTATATATATATCCCCATATCAACCTCTCTCCATATATCACTTCCTATATCTTTATCTTTCTCTCTCCATCTTCCCCTCTTTCATTGTGTCCCTCTTTCTATATCTATTTCTCCATCTCCCTCTTCCTCTCTCCTTCCATCTCTCCATCTATATATATTCATATCTCTCTCACCCCTTCTATCTTTCCCAAGCTATATGTATCTCTCTATATTTCATTTAGATCCCTATCCCCCCTCTCTCTCCCTCTCTCTCCCTCTCTCCCTATCACCCCCTCTTTATATATCTCTCCACTTCTCCTCTATCCTCTCTCTATTTCTATGACCCCCCTCTTTCTTCCCCTCTATTTATACATATCTATCTCCCCCCCTCTCTCTCTCCATATCTCTCTCTCTCACTCATACAAACACCCCCTCCTTGTTTCTACCTCCCTATCTCTATCTCTATTATCCATATCTATCCTTTTATCTCTCTCTACATCTCTCTCCATATTTATTATTCTTGCACTTGTGTTGACCCTACTAACATAGTCATATTATCTTGGATAGCTCTTTCTGTATCCTTGCACTTGTCTGACATCATTCTTAGTATGCGCTTCTTCTACACATTGTTTTGTTTGTGCATTATTTTTTGGTTATAGACTGCCCTTTTTGATAATGTCATATCACTGTCATACATAAGATATTATTCATTGCTCTTATACTCAGCTAATGAATGACTATGTTCTCTTAGTTTTTAGGCCTTTGTTTCACTGGATTGTACAATAATTATGGCTTTAAATGGTTGAAGAAAACTTAGAATTCTCTTTATTCCAATAGTAGCATGCGTCAAGTTTATTATTTTCCTACCCTTCTATCCTCTTTACACTAATTCCCTATCACATAGCCTCTTAAAAAGTAGTCCAATATCCCAAAAGAAATCATATAGTTTGATGACAATCATGTAATGTAAGGACTTTCTTTTATGAATGTTGACTATCTTATCAGGGACTATAGGTTGCCATTTCTATGTGTCTACAATCTAAATCCCCCCCATGGACTACATGTTTATCTAGTACAACCCTTTGTTTTGTATGCCATTGTAATATATCATGTTTTTTCTGATAACGTTAATCAATATGAAAGAGCTTTAAACTAGCAATCACACCTTGATGTGCAATGAGTATGCCAAAGAGGTGTGGAAGGTCAATTAGGAAGCATTTTGGCTCTCTTTTTTTCATACATATGTGCAGGTCACTTGGTAGGCAATTTATCAAATGATTTTTTTTGTGCAACAAAGGTCTTACTGGATAAATAGTAGCTTCAAATCAACTGTGCATCCACTTGTAGGGATCCAAACATGATTGAAATAAAACACATGAATTGGGAAGATAATTAGGCTTCATTATTATGCTCATTTTATGTTTGAAATAGGGAGAGAGGGAGAGAGGGATAAAAATGAGAGATAGAGGGGGGAAGAGCAAGAGAGATAGGGGTAAGGAGATAGAGATAGAGAGGGAGAGGGAGATGGAGACAAAGAGAGAGATAAAGAGAGAGAAGGGAGATGGATAGGTAGAGATGGAAGAGATAAATATATAGAGAGGGAGAGAGAAGAGATAAAAATATTGTAAACACGAGTTTTGGTACCCAAATGTTACTTTCACTCTTAGGGTTTTTTACCTAAAAGGAAAGGAATAGGGTACAAACCACTATGTTCACACTCAAGATTGAGGTAGAATAGATGTAATATGTCTAGATGAGATGTTCTAAATGCACAAAACTAAAAAAGGAGATGATTTATTAATGCAAACCTGATAAATGCAAAGCGTTTGAAAACACATTGTGATATGTAGAAATGACTTAAGAATGCAAATACATAATAACAAAAATAAACAAAAATGGAGAGGTGCACCTGGAAGTGGAAATGAGATGTGGAGAGGTCCTGTAATTCTGTAGAGGTGACTAGAAATGTTGATTGGGACACTTGTGCAAGTCTGGGCGACTTAGTCTCGCTTCACTAGAATTTTTGCCAAAATAGGTTTCTCCCAAAAGGGTATCCAAAAATGTAAAAATCACTTTTTATGATTGGCAGTGGGACTAATCCACCAAGGATGGAGACTTAGTCCACTTGGGAATCTCGGGGAATCTAGAACAAGAATCTGTAGCTATCAATCTATACTTCACTCCTTAACAGGTGTCTGGTTCATATTCTACAGAAATTGGGCTGAAAATGATCTCCAAGCTTCAATTAGGAATTTTTTGACTTGAATGACTTTGATGAATTATTGACCACTTTTATCACCTTTCTCTTTGAAAAATCTACATACAAAACATGTAAAATACACATGAAAAGAGGGGGGAAATGGTTAAGGGTTAGAGTATAGGGGTTTGCCTTGATCAAACCCTAGTTTGGTAATCAAACCCTAAATAATGAAATGAAATAAAGAAGCAATGATGAAAAAATAACATGAAATTTCATAAACTCACCAAACCCTTATTGTAAAAATATGAAGATATGCAAGAAGATGCTCCAATGGATGCTTGAAGATGCTTAGAATGCTTGAGAACGTGAATGCTATGATGCTAGAATGAGTGCTTAATGAATTATGTTGATGGGGGTTAAAATGAGAGAAAAACTCTTTATTTATACTTTATTTTCCAATATTTCTCAAAAATAACACATTACAGGCCGACTTCAAGGGTTAGAGAATAAAATCCTGCTAGAAATTTAAAATAATTTTGATTTTTGTGCATAGTGGGACTAAGTTGCCCCAGGTGGTGACTTAGTCTCACCAGAGCAATTTTACTGGGTGTCGAGAATTAAAATGAATTTAATAAGGTTTAACGAAAATATCCTCCGAAACACACTTAAGTAGGGTCAAAAAGTGCATTAAGGGGTCATTTAAACATAAGAAAGGGTTGAATTAGTGATGCCAAGTCTAGAAAAGCATGAGAGTTTGTTAAAAATCTTTACAACACTTTGAAATAAGACTTGGCAAGTGATAAAAAGAGAATATTTAAGTGAATTATGATGATAGGGTCCTCAAAAAGTGTGAAAGTGGATTACAACACTTCACAACACCTTTATAAGTCATCCTAGAATTATTAATGATTTATAAGGGCCCAATACCTAATGTGAATGTGTTGGCCACATTGCAACATTAAATCTAGGCAAAATCAAGCCAAAAGCTCAAGGAGGGGCGCAAACATAAGAAAAAGTAGAAGGGTTAATTTTTTCGTGTCCACAAATATAAATATAAAGATAGGAAGTGATATATAGAGGTAGAGAGAGAAAGATATAGGGGTGGAGATATAGAGAGATAATGAAATAGAGATAGAGGGAGAGATGCAAAAAATATGAATAAAGAGATAAATAGGCAAAGAGTTATAGATATAGAGGTCTAGGAAGAGGGAGAGGGAGAGAGAGGGCAAGATGTTTAGAGATAGAGGGGGAGAGAGGAAGATAGAGGTAGAGATGAAGATAGAAGGAGAGAGGGAAAGGGAGAGAAATAAATAGAGATAGAGAGAGATAAAGAAGAGAGAGATATGGTGATAGAGAGGGAGAGATAAGGAAGAAGAGAGAGATATCAAGAAAGAGGGAAGAGAGATAAAAGGATATATATGGTGAGATAGAGAGATAGATATATAAGGATATATAGAAAGAGGAGGAAAGGGAGAGAGATATAGATAGAGAAAGAGAAGTGGATATAGAGAAATATAGAGGGAGAGAGGGAGAGATGGAGAGAGAGATAGGGAGAGATAGAGAGAGGGAAAGAAAGAGGGAGAGAAAGAGGGAGAGATAGAGATATATGTGAAGAGAAAGAAAGAGATAAAGATATATGGGAAGAGAAAGGGAGAGAGAGGTAGAGATAGAGAGATAGATAGGGGGATAGGGATAGAGTGACATAGGGAGAGAGAGAGAGAGAGAGAGAGAGAGAGAGAGAGAGAGAGAGAGAGAGAGAGAGAGAGAGAGAGAGAAAAAAGGACACATGACATAAACAAGAATAGACCTAATCTTAAAATGATGGAGAGGGGAAAATTACCTTGGTACTCATATCACTATCTTAATAAATTATGCGGGACCTAACATATCCCTATCATTGTTTTTTTCATTTATTATATTTGGAAAAATATGGGGGAGGAAGGATTTCCATTGGATCCTCCTCCTTCACCTCCTGATATTGATGGGTATCTACATCTAAGCAATTGAGAGAGAATTCAAATTTTATTGTCATTAGCAATTTTATCTCTCTTTATGAATTCTATTTTACTTTTCTTAAGGCAATAAAGGTTCTACAAATAATAGTAAAAACAAGTTTGGTCAAGTTCATGACATCTTCAATATCATGATGGAGAAAAGTACATATAGCCAAGGATAACATTGTTACACAAGTGAGAGATATCCAAAAAAATTATATTTTAGCACCCAGGAGACTAACCAAGGTTAAGGAGCAAGTTGGGCATGGCCTCCTATTGATGTGATTTTCATGACCGCACCAATCAGCAGAACGAAGTTGTCTGAGGGCTACTCCATTCTCTCTTGATCAAAGTATTATGTGTGCTAAGAGTGCGAGATAGATCACACGTTCAACTCCAAGGTTCTGAAATACCTGGAACACCCTCAGTTGGTTGATGTGAATTATTGTGTTCTTACGAGGGGACTTACACAATTGTTCAGAATACTTGCAGTAAACAATAGATTTATGCTTTGAAGGGGATTTTCGTGTGAATGATTTAGCTTTGAAGTGTGAGTTTCCTAAAACTAACCAAAAGTGTGCGGAATTGAATGGCTGCAGAGATTTTGAAAATCTAAATTCTAACCTAAATGCAAAAGGGTGTTAGGCTTAATTTCAATGAACTTCAACCAAACGTTGTCTAGTCTCCGGTTGGACAGCTTCGACAAGGTTAGTGCAATCTTCAAAGGAGAAAAAGGATGTTCAAATCACGATTCAATGATGCAAGTACCATCACAACGATGCATAGCTACACATGAATCTTGATCGAAGTTAAGTATAAAAGTTTTCCAGTTGACCACGCAGGACAAACTTACCATCAGTAAGATTGTTAGTGGTATGGACTCAAGAAGCTCATTTACATCAAACATAAACACCCATAACTAACTATTTGCATGAAAGTTAAATCCTACTTGAAGTCAAAGGAAGAAGAAACCTCACAAACTAGTCACAACAAAGTTGAATTCACCATCAATGAAATGCTTTTATTATGATTAGCTTTCGTGACAATCTCTTACAAAATTCTCAAAGGGAGAATTCCCCTTCTCCTTCAAACAATGCAATGAAAACTATTCTAACTCCAAAAATGTCTACTCTCTATTCTGCTCTGATATCAACTGATTGCTAACTACTAGTGTACAAATGAGGGGACTCCCCTTTATATAGCTGGCCAATCTCAACGGATGGTCCAGATCAAATTACAATGGAGGGCTCAGATCGAGCCACCTCAGCCCTAGACAAGAATAACCCTAAAAACCGCCAGAAGGTGGAGGAGTGGCGTCATTAATGATCCCAAAAATAGCAGATTCCTCCTTGACCACCATGGGCAATTAATGCCCACTATCCTTCTAGAAGATTCTCGTCCATAACCGCGTTCCCATTGCTCTTTTCTCTGACCGCGTAAGCTATGAATCGGGCCAGCACTGAATCAACTTCCTCCTCAGAAATCGATGGAGTAAGATTGAGCTGATATTCAAGGATACCCACCATCTGCTCCCGATCACAAGACTTTCTCCAAGTCTCAATAGACTCCTGTGTGCTTTGAATAATTGTTGAAAACGTAGAGATGTTTTCAAAGTCAAGCTGGGAAAACGTCCTCATCTCAGAGAAGAAAGGCTGCAACCTTGCCTTCAATCCTTCCACCTCTACCTCCTCATGAGTTAGCCTCCTGGCGAACAATGCATCCAATGTGTTGAGGATGCCCTCGTGAATATTTCTCATCGCCTTCTTGATTTTGGAAGATTCTGTAGCTGCCGTGTCAAAGAAGCCCTTCCCAGTGAATGCAGCCGAATGCCATCCAAGGAAATCATACCTGTCTCCAGCTTGGATCACTCCTTCATTTATCAAAGTCTGTGTAGGCACACGCATCAGAACAGCAAGGCGAGGAATAGTCTTGTCCTGGAAAATATGGGTGTCACCCCAAGCTTGCTCAACACCATCTAAGCGTGAAAGGATACTAGATGCACTCCGAAAAGAGGAGACAAGGTCAGCCATGAATTTCTCCGCCTCACTGCAAACACTGCTTATCCATTTATCTCCCTCTCGGACAACCCTCTTCACTTCTTCAAGCCCACTGATTGGTTCTTGTGGCAACTCCGGTGGAAGCTCTACTGTTGGGTTCTCCTGAGCACCCGGACGTGCTAGATGTTGCACATATTCAACCAATGCCTTGTGCTCTTTCTTCAATCTCTTATACTTTCCCTCCTTTTTCACTAGCCTGTCCCTCAACGCTTGGAATGAGCTTTCAGCTTCTTCAACCACTTGCACTCCAGAAGGACGTCCCAAATCAATTGTGGTGACGGTGTAATTCTCTGGCATTGCGTCACTCAAATCATGATCCTCCCTTGGAACGACAATATGGAGGGTGCGTGAACCAGCCTGATTAGTCTCCATTTTCGAATACTTTCTTGCCCTCTTCCTTTTTGGTGACTTACTTGTTCTATTTAGAAGCTCCTCCATCTCAATTGCCAGATCAGCATCATCGTCCTGATCCCTCCTTATTGCATGTGAGAGCCAATTACGCTGAACGTCGTAAACAATAAGGGGCTGCTCTTCAGTTGCCTCCACTTCACGAACCTCCTCCCGGCAATATTCTGTTGAGGCTCAATTATTTCAATGTGTTGATCACTCTCCTCATGAGCTCCAACCCTTGACTCTATGACGTCTTCCTCTATCTCGAGCGCATAATCAAAGTGGGTATCTGTTTCTGTCTCTTCCCCTTCATCTGGCTGATTGGCACCTTCAGGAACATTAGCACTCTGACTGTCCATTTCTCTAGGCATTGGCTGGTTAACTTCTCCAACCTCTGGTGCTTCATTCATTCGAACCCTCTGATCCGCAAATAGCAAGACTTCGCGCACGTTGGAGGAATGGGTCACCAACTGAGTAGATGATGTATCCTTCGATCCTTGAGGTTTCGGCTGAATAGGTTCTTCCGGCTGTGGTGGCTCCACAGCCTGGGTAGTTTGTTTCTTCCTCTTTGCCAACACCGGTGGCCTTCTATCACCCATGAGGTCATACGTGAGGGCAACTGACCTCCTCAATCTGTGAACGTGCTCCTTTACCCAAGTCCTTGTAAAAGTCAAGACGGGAATAGACAAGGTGTCTAAGTCCATAATCTCCGGCTCAGCCCAATCTGGTGCTGGGATCGGAGTGTTCTTTATTGATTTGTAATCTGGGTGAATAAGCTTGGTATCTTCTTCGACTTGACCCGGCACTGGGACCACTTCACATTCTCTGATTAATTTGAGAGGCAACCTGGAGAACATTCTTTTTCTAATTTCAGCTTCGTCTCCAGCGTTTGCCCAAAAATCTTCCAGGTGAGCCCTATGCCTGTACTCCTCCCTACACTGTTCCAATCTTTCCTCGGGGATCAAAATCCTGCCGGCTGGTATGGAGAGTTAAATGATAGAACCGCAACTCGTCTTCCGCCTCCTTGGCTGCCTGCAAGGAAGGGCACTCCTCGAGTGAGTTTCCCAAAACAATGGGAAAGTGTAAACCTCCCTTCTTCTTCCTTATAATTTTGTCATAGGCTACCAGTTGCCTAGACAGCTCAAGCATTATCATCCTGTTCGTCGGGTACCTCGGTAGTCGGTAAGCGTATGAACTGTACCCCGACAGCTTCAAATAGGTGAACTTTGGGAATTGGACGAACCAAAACCCATACTCTTCTATCAACATTTGTGCCTCTTCAGATATCCTCTGTTGCAGTCTTCGTTGAAGGGTCCTCGTGATGTACATGGTGAAGGCGTCATTCACCCTCTTGAAGTCAGCGGTGCTTGTGAGATGCAGCTGCCTACAAGATTCATGAATCTTGAACTGATTAAAACCGCACCCAATCAGCTCTTGGTATGCCAACCCCCTGTATTTTGTCATCCGAGCAAGCATGTAGATGACATACGAACTCATGTAGAATGTTTTCGTTCTCCTTATATTCTGAAACTACTCATCAATGTTGTCGTTGATCATTTGAGCCCAATTCACTTCCACCTTCCCTTCGAGCACCACGTTGATGTAAAAGAACATCCATGGTTCGAACACATATGACTGTGGGCTGCCGTTAACTCGACTGAGCAACATGATTATATCACAATATTCTTGCTTCAGCTCCTCTGAAATTATTTGTTTTGGCAGCCTAGCGGCAGGAGGATTTGGTGTTCTCATCCAGGTGGTGTTGATTCTCTTCATGCATTTCTCGAAAGATGTGGCATACATCTTATCAGCTTTTGCCATGGATTTGTATAGCATTTTATCTGTGGGCAGAATCCCGAATGCCTTGCCAATTGCATCAGGTGCGAGGTTGGCCAACAACATGCCATCTGGAGAAACAATCTACTGATGGTCTGAATTGTAGAAGTTTGCGCACTCCATAATCAGTTTTGGACATCGAACCGCTGGTTGGAACCCGACTGCTGCATATAATTTGCTCAGAATGTTGCGTGACACTTCCGTCAGAGGATTGCCACCTTGCCCATATATCCTTCGCATGAAGGCCTCGAGGTTGAAAGATCCAAGGTTGGTATCAGTCACATTCCCGAACTTTGACACGATCTTAGACTCCAGAATGAAAGATTTCTTCAAGCTCTTGATGATCGCCTGCCTGGAGGCATTTTCTTTAATAGCTTCATTATTTCTAGCCTTAGCTCCAGCTTTGCTTGTCCCAGCAACATTAGCTTTTCGTCCCTCAGCCATCTGCAAAACGAGAAGCAAACATTACACTTCAAACTTTAAAATAAAAACAACGAGAATGGCTGGCGAATGGAGTTGGCTGCAAAAATAAATATAAATTAATAGCTTTAGCAGTAAACTTCGGCTTGAAACCTCAATAACTTTAAACTTCAAAATATAAATTCCGAACTTCAACAATTTTGCAGCCAAAAGAAATTAACTCCAGCAATCCCAACTTCGGAAAATGCTTCAAGTTTCGGCCACTTTCAACAATTTTAAATCAACAACTTCGAAAGTTTTAAATCAGCACGTTCCAACAATTTCAAATCAGCACTTCGAAAGTTATAAATCAGCAACTTCGAAGGTTTCAACAGTTTCAAATCAGCACTTTGAAAGTTATAAATCAGCAACTTCGAAGGTTTTAACAGTCTTTACTTCTGATTTGATTCTAAATATTTAGCAACTTCAGAAAATTAAAATCTTCAAGCTCAAGCAACTTCGACTTCCAGCATTCAGTGAAATAATTAAACAATTTCAGCCTTCAGCAACTCTCAACTTCGAAAAACACTTCAAGTTTTAACAACTTTGAAAATATTGAATTTCAGCAACTTTGAATACTTACCTTCAGCAACTTGGAGAAATAAAAATGTTCAACCTCGACAGCTTATGCTTCAAACTTTGTTTCGAATTTCAGCAACTTCGCAACTTTAAATCTCAGCAACCTTGAGTTTCAGCAACTCAGAAAATCAATCTCCGGCAACTCCAAGCAATTTCAACTTCAGAGAAATAAATCAACTTCCTTAGCAACTCTCAACTTTCAGCTCTCAAAGAAATTAAATCAGTCTCACAACGAAAACCTCAGAATAATTCTCAACAATCTCATTCAACTCTCCAACACAAATCTCAGCTTCGAATCTTGTGAAATGAAAATGAAAATCCTCGAAGTTTTATAACCAAAAGCTGGTGCTTATTTTAGCAAATGCCATTAATGACTTAGCAATTTTCCAAATTTAAAAGAGAATATTCTAGCCGTCTTATAGTCGTCATAGCAATTTGCTATTCCGGGAGATTCTTTCCTCGATTTGAATTTAAAACTTCCCTCCTAACTGCTAGTTACTTCCAGCTAACTGAAGCAACTTTGAGAAAAATCATTTTACTTCGATTTAAAACAATCTCACCGCTTTTTTAAAATGGCATATTAAAAATATAAAAATTTAATTTAAATGCCATTTAATTTATTCGTTAGCACACTTTAAAAAAATGGCTAGGCATAATTTATTTTCCGTTCGTAATAACTCCGAAATAGATTCCCCACAAATTAAAATCGTCCGAATTCTAAAATTTCATGTGTCTAAATTTAAAGGGGAACTTTTAATTTGACTTAGGAAAATAATTAAATTAATTTAATTAATTTCTCCAACTTAGGCAAATTTCGAAATTAATTGCCTAGAGAAATTTTTTTTCTTCCAAATGCCCTTTTGAAAATTTTAAATGCCATCGAATATCTTCATTTGATTTTTCGCATATTATGCTAATATTCATTTGTCCCACTTAGAAATTTCACCAACTTAAATTCCCAAGGCAAGGCGCATTTGCAACATTGTGGTTTCAATTTGTTATGCCTAGAAAGTTATATCCACCCTTTCACTAGCTTAGGCGCAAATAAAATGTGTAGCTTTCAATTAAATGCCTTAGTCAAATTCAAATGCCTT
>VDFB02058242.1:598389730-598466296 GCA_007258455.2 Sequoia sempervirens
TGATTTGACTTCAAAAATTGATTAAAAAAAAAAATTCAATGAAAAAATATCTAACCAAGTGGAAGCACTAGATATCGGAGTTAAAAATATAAATTAGAAAGAATTAGAATTTTATCCTTGATGGAAAAAAAGGTTGTGTTATACGGTGAGCGTCACTTTTTAAAAATGTTGTTTTCTAAGAAAAACTAGTTTTCGAGGGAGATGGAAAAAGAAGTGCAATTTGATTCCAAAATTTTTGAAAAAAATATATTTAGAATATACAAAAAAAATCATGAAACTCTAGTTTGCATCATCTTCAAATTCGTCACTGTTTAGCCGATATAGGTGCCTGAAAGTGAAGATTTAGTTAAAAAAAATTATTTCAGTGTCTAGTTTGGCCAAAAATTGTAAATCACTATTGTGGGATCACTAGCTACATATGAATTAGAAGTGGAATAGATGGATGTGAAAACAAAATTCCTTCATGGTGATTTGGAGGAAGAGATTTACATGTCACAGCCAAAACATTTCGTTGAGAAAGGTAAAGAAAATTTGGTTTGCAAACTAAAGAAGTCTCTTTATAGTTTCAAAAAAGTCTCCTAGAATGTGGTACCAAAAGTTTGATACCTATGTATTGTTATTGGGATTTTAGAGATCTAAATAAGACCATTTTGTATATTTTAATTTTGATAATGGTCACATTCTCATTATGTTGTTTATTGGGAATGGTAAAAGTATACTTTTAGATTTGAAGTTTCAGTTGTTAGAACAGTTTGAGATAAAAGACCTAGGTGCAACTAGGTACATTCTAAGAATGGAAATCATGAGAGAGAGGTAACAAAAATCTTTGGTTAATCCAGAGTAAGTATGTGAACTCAGTGTTGGAGAGATTCAACATGGTAGATTGCAGACAATTATTTGTTCCTACAATGTAGGGGACAAAGATTTTTGTGAATGATTATCTAAAATCTCCTACTAAGATGGAGGACATGACCAAGGTACCATATGCAAGTGTAGTTGGAAGTTTGATGTATGTAATGGTGTGTACGAGACTAAACATGGCCCAAGCAATGGGAGTCCTTAGCCATTTTATGGAAAATCCTAAACAAGTGCATTGGGATGCTGTTAAGAGAGTGTTCAAATATTTATGGGGTACTTCTGAGTATGCCTTGTGTTTTCATGGTTATCCTACTGGACCTCAACATTTTGTGAGAATTCAAGGAAATGTGGATTTATATTGGGTAGGTGAAATTGACAGCAAAAGATCCAGTAGTGGCTATGTGTTTATGATGTTTAGTGGTGCTATTAGTTGGATGAGTAAGCAGTAGGTTATTGCTACTTTTTCTGTGATAGAGGCAGAGTATATGGCAGCCACTGATACTTGTAAGGAAGCTATTTGCATTAGGAGATTATGTTCTAATATTGGTTTAGATGCAAGACAAATTACTATTTGTTGTGATATTTAAAGTGTGATTTTCCTAGCAAAGAATCCTACCTTTCATTCCAAAACAAAGCAAATCAATGTACAATATCATTTTGTTCATGATATGGCAGAGGATGGAAAGGTGAACTTGGAGAATGTTGACACTTTGGTGAATGTTATAGATGCACTAACAAAGCCAGTGAGCACAAAGAATTTTAGATGGTTTTCTAATTCCATAGGCCTTGGGGCCCTGAGCAGATGATTTTGTGTGACTCTCAGCAGGTCTTCAACAAATGGGAGAATGTTAGGATTAAGGTGTCTCAACCTTAGAGTCCTAATATTGATTTAATTTGACGTATTAGTGTATTTATTTGTATTATTTAATTTCTTATGGTGTCTTGTCACAAATTGGGACCCACCAGCTGGGTAGCATCCCCGTTCAAAGTGACTAGATGACACATAATCATCCCAAGTGGGCATAGGCATCCCACTTTGGAATCTGTGACATATAATAGATTCTATAACGCATCATAAGGCATCTTTGAATGCATGGGAGAAAGTTGGCACCCAAGTTGGGTTATGAAAATATGTAAGAGAATTGACTATTTTTAGTCAGTTATGAGAGATTCTTTTACAATTGTAAGTGCTTTCAACTATGATAGATTCTATGATAGCTATAAGATGTGTAAGGCATTTGTAATAAGCTATTTTTAGCATATTCTAGGTGCCCAAGCTTGGAAGAAGAATATTTGCATGTTTGAACATTGTATGGGGTGTAATGGAATATTGTACATGTGTCCAAATTCAAGTCAAATGCATTGAATATTGTGCCATGTAGATTTGGATGCCTCTCACCTTCTAGATGCTTCTTGAAGCTTGTATCCCTCTATAAAATGAGTGCCTTGCGTTGTAGAATGCATAGTTTTTTTGCAAGTAACAAAGTGTTGCCGAGTTAACTCCAAAATAGGTGTTTGTGACAAAGCACTTATGTAGAAGCTTTGTACTATGGCTCTAGTGTAACTCATATTTGAAGTAATATATAAGTGCTATGCTTTTGGAGGGTGGGGTATTTTACTCGAAATGGTTTTTCCCACGTATATCTAGTGTATGTTGTTTTTTGTGTACTTTTTCTATTCCATTATTCTTATTTGTATCTCTTAATGTAATTGGGTATGTGCAGGATCATGATGGGCCAAAAAGTGGCAATATGATGGGTATTTGTAGGGTATGTGGCTGACGACATTTTTTTTACCCAAAATTGATGAAATGAAAAGGGTTTTTAAAGGATATTCTCATCTTTCCACCAATATAAATTATGCTTTACTTTGAATTTAATAAATACTTATTATTCATTTTCTATTTAAATTACGAGTAAAGTCCTAATTGATAGGCTATTTGAAAAACATCTTTAACTTTCAAATGGTATCATATTTTTTGAATCCAAAACATGCATCACATTCTATGCTTCACATACTATAGGATTAAAAAAAGAAAAATTGAATTTCATGAAGTTTTGAACAAGTTAAGGTGGTCAGACATACGAGTTTTTATATTTTTTAAAAGTTGCAATAAAAAATTCATAATTAATTATTTACCTGGAAAAATTATAAAAAAATATGCATCACATCGGGACGAGTCCTCTACTGATATATAAAATATTATAAAAAAATATTATCATTTTATTGTGGTTAGGGTGGTCAGACAGACACCTACTTCTTATTTTATCCTTGGAATTTAAGTACTACTACATTGAAATTTCAAATTTTCACCAAATAGATTTATTTAAAAAAAAATAAACCTAGTAGTTTAGAAATTGCATTCAATTTTCTACAAATTCTATTCTTACATATTTTTGAAATAATATAGATAACTAATTATTCAAATTTTTACGTCAAGTTGCCTAGCTCTGATTTTTCTGATTTTTTTGCCACTCAAGGGCCTGTTTTTTCCATGATGATCCTGCACATACCCAACTATATAAGGTGTTAAAACAAAAATATTGTAACTCTCCCCTACTTAGATTAGTGTAGGAAGCTATTTCTTCTCACCCGACTTCCTTTCAATAAATAGGAGAGAAAATGTTAGACTATGAATCCCCGTAATAAAGAGGTAGTTGTTGTGTTAATAATGATAGATTGAAGATAGAAAATGATCTATTGTTTGTAAACAACATTTCTCCTCTTAGGAAAAAATAGATCTATTAGTGATCGCAAAACTCATTCCATTAAGCTATATGAATAGGGAACCAAAATCCAAATACATGAATCTCTAAAAAATGCTCAAATGTTCACATGTTAGAATCAAGTAATGGTAGTTCAAAATCTTATGAAGATTGATGTAAAAAATATTCAAAGAAAATGATGATGGGTACCAATGATGGTCCGATTGTTATTAAAGAGGAGATTAATTCTCTCAGATGCATCTTTCAGATCTACAACATGAGATTTCACAAGAAAAGATTATATGTGTAGCATTAGAAATTGTACTCCCTTGTAGGTGATACTATAATTTCATGCTTAGTTTGGACCTATTTTAGTTACCCTTGCATTTATGCATTTTCAACACCTCCTAACTAGGCCCCAATCTCCTAAATTAATACATTTTAAGGCCTATTTTCTATCTCAAATATCTCTCACTCGCACACACACATAATTTTGTTTCTCCCTCTCTATCTTTATCTCTATATCTCTCTTACTTTATTTGTCTCACACACACTCCCTATTTCTCCCTCCTTATCTCTATCTCTATCTTTGTATCTCTTGCTCTCTCCATCTCTTTATATCTCCCCATCTCTCTATTTCACCTCTCTCTCCCTCTCTCTATCACTTGTCTCTATCACCTTCTTTATCTCTCACTCTTTCCCCCTCTATCTCTATCATCCCATCTTTCCCTCTCCTTCTCCCTCTCTCTCTCTATATATATATCCCCATATCAACCTCTCTCCATATATCACTTCCTATATCTTTATCTTTCTCTCTCCATCTTCCCCTCTTTCATTGTGTCCCTCTTTCTATATCTATTTCTCCATCTCCCTCTTCCTCTCTCCTTCCATCTCTCCATCTATATATATTCATATCTCTCTCACCCCTTCTATCTTTCCCAAGCTATATGTATCTCTCTATATTTCATTTAGATCCCTATCCCCCCTCTCTCTCCCTCTCTCTCCCTCTCTCCCTATCACCCCCTCTTTATATATCTCTCCACTTCTCCTCTATCCTCTCTCTATTTCTATGACCCCCCTCTTTCTTCCCCTCTATTTATACATATCTATCTCCCCCCCTCTCTCTCTCCATATCTCTCTCTCTCACTCATACAAACACCCCCTCCTTGTTTCTACCTCCCTATCTCTATCTCTATTATCCATATCTATCCTTTTATCTCTCTCTACATCTCTCTCCATATTTATTATTCTTGCACTTGTGTTGACCCTACTAACATAGTCATATTATCTTGGATAGCTCTTTCTGTATCCTTGCACTTGTCTGACATCATTCTTAGTATGCGCTTCTTCTACACATTGTTTTGTTTGTGCATTATTTTTTGGTTATAGACTGCCCTTTTTGATAATGTCATATCACTGTCATACATAAGATATTATTCATTGCTCTTATACTCAGCTAATGAATGACTATGTTCTCTTAGTTTTTAGGCCTTTGTTTCACTGGATTGTACAATAATTATGGCTTTAAATGGTTGAAGAAAACTTAGAATTCTCTTTATTCCAATAGTAGCATGCGTCAAGTTTATTATTTTCCTACCCTTCTATCCTCTTTACACTAATTCCCTATCACATAGCCTCTTAAAAAGTAGTCCAATATCCCAAAAGAAATCATATAGTTTGATGACAATCATGTAATGTAAGGACTTTCTTTTATGAATGTTGACTATCTTATCAGGGACTATAGGTTGCCATTTCTATGTGTCTACAATCTAAATCCCCCCCATGGACTACATGTTTATCTAGTACAACCCTTTGTTTTGTATGCCATTGTAATATATCATGTTTTTTCTGATAACGTTAATCAATATGAAAGAGCTTTAAACTAGCAATCACACCTTGATGTGCAATGAGTATGCCAAAGAGGTGTGGAAGGTCAATTAGGAAGCATTTTGGCTCTCTTTTTTTCATACATATGTGCAGGTCACTTGGTAGGCAATTTATCAAATGATTTTTTTTGTGCAACAAAGGTCTTACTGGATAAATAGTAGCTTCAAATCAACTGTGCATCCACTTGTAGGGATCCAAACATGATTGAAATAAAACACATGAATTGGGAAGATAATTAGGCTTCATTATTATGCTCATTTTATGTTTGAAATAGGGAGAGAGGGAGAGAGGGATAAAAATGAGAGATAGAGGGGGGAAGAGCAAGAGAGATAGGGGTAAGGAGATAGAGATAGAGAGGGAGAGGGAGATGGAGACAAAGAGAGAGATAAAGAGAGAGAAGGGAGATGGATAGGTAGAGATGGAAGAGATAAATATATAGAGAGGGAGAGAGAAGAGATAAAAATATTGTAAACACGAGTTTTGGTACCCAAATGTTACTTTCACTCTTAGGGTTTTTTACCTAAAAGGAAAGGAATAGGGTACAAACCACTATGTTCACACTCAAGATTGAGGTAGAATAGATGTAATATGTCTAGATGAGATGTTCTAAATGCACAAAACTAAAAAAGGAGATGATTTATTAATGCAAACCTGATAAATGCAAAGCGTTTGAAAACACATTGTGATATGTAGAAATGACTTAAGAATGCAAATACATAATAACAAAAATAAACAAAAATGGAGAGGTGCACCTGGAAGTGGAAATGAGATGTGGAGAGGTCCTGTAATTCTGTAGAGGTGACTAGAAATGTTGATTGGGACACTTGTGCAAGTCTGGGCGACTTAGTCTCGCTTCACTAGAATTTTTGCCAAAATAGGTTTCTCCCAAAAGGGTATCCAAAAATGTAAAAATCACTTTTTATGATTGGCAGTGGGACTAATCCACCAAGGATGGAGACTTAGTCCACTTGGGAATCTCGGGGAATCTAGAACAAGAATCTGTAGCTATCAATCTATACTTCACTCCTTAACAGGTGTCTGGTTCATATTCTACAGAAATTGGGCTGAAAATGATCTCCAAGCTTCAATTAGGAATTTTTTGACTTGAATGACTTTGATGAATTATTGACCACTTTTATCACCTTTCTCTTTGAAAAATCTACATACAAAACATGTAAAATACACATGAAAAGAGGGGGGAAATGGTTAAGGGTTAGAGTATAGGGGTTTGCCTTGATCAAACCCTAGTTTGGTAATCAAACCCTAAATAATGAAATGAAATAAAGAAGCAATGATGAAAAAATAACATGAAATTTCATAAACTCACCAAACCCTTATTGTAAAAATATGAAGATATGCAAGAAGATGCTCCAATGGATGCTTGAAGATGCTTAGAATGCTTGAGAACGTGAATGCTATGATGCTAGAATGAGTGCTTAATGAATTATGTTGATGGGGGTTAAAATGAGAGAAAAACTCTTTATTTATACTTTATTTTCCAATATTTCTCAAAAATAACACATTACAGGCCGACTTCAAGGGTTAGAGAATAAAATCCTGCTAGAAATTTAAAATAATTTTGATTTTTGTGCATAGTGGGACTAAGTTGCCCCAGGTGGTGACTTAGTCTCACCAGAGCAATTTTACTGGGTGTCGAGAATTAAAATGAATTTAATAAGGTTTAACGAAAATATCCTCCGAAACACACTTAAGTAGGGTCAAAAAGTGCATTAAGGGGTCATTTAAACATAAGAAAGGGTTGAATTAGTGATGCCAAGTCTAGAAAAGCATGAGAGTTTGTTAAAAATCTTTACAACACTTTGAAATAAGACTTGGCAAGTGATAAAAAGAGAATATTTAAGTGAATTATGATGATAGGGTCCTCAAAAAGTGTGAAAGTGGATTACAACACTTCACAACACCTTTATAAGTCATCCTAGAATTATTAATGATTTATAAGGGCCCAATACCTAATGTGAATGTGTTGGCCACATTGCAACATTAAATCTAGGCAAAATCAAGCCAAAAGCTCAAGGAGGGGCGCAAACATAAGAAAAAGTAGAAGGGTTAATTTTTTCGTGTCCACAAATATAAATATAAAGATAGGAAGTGATATATAGAGGTAGAGAGAGAAAGATATAGGGGTGGAGATATAGAGAGATAATGAAATAGAGATAGAGGGAGAGATGCAAAAAATATGAATAAAGAGATAAATAGGCAAAGAGTTATAGATATAGAGGTCTAGGAAGAGGGAGAGGGAGAGAGAGGGCAAGATGTTTAGAGATAGAGGGGGAGAGAGGAAGATAGAGGTAGAGATGAAGATAGAAGGAGAGAGGGAAAGGGAGAGAAATAAATAGAGATAGAGAGAGATAAAGAAGAGAGAGATATGGTGATAGAGAGGGAGAGATAAGGAAGAAGAGAGAGATATCAAGAAAGAGGGAAGAGAGATAAAAGGATATATATGGTGAGATAGAGAGATAGATATATAAGGATATATAGAAAGAGGAGGAAAGGGAGAGAGATATAGATAGAGAAAGAGAAGTGGATATAGAGAAATATAGAGGGAGAGAGGGAGAGATGGAGAGAGAGATAGGGAGAGATAGAGAGAGGGAAAGAAAGAGGGAGAGAAAGAGGGAGAGATAGAGATATATGTGAAGAGAAAGAAAGAGATAAAGATATATGGGAAGAGAAAGGGAGAGAGAGGTAGAGATAGAGAGATAGATAGGGGGATAGGGATAGAGTGACATAGGGAGAGAGAGAGAGAGAGAGAGAGAGAGAGAGAGAGAGAGAGAGAGAGAGAGAGAGAGAGAGAGAGAGAGGGAGGAGAGAGAAGTAGAGAGATATAGAAAGATGGAGTGATAGGGAGAGAGGGATAGATAGGGATAGAAAGAACATAAAGTGTCTTCAAAAGGACATGACATAAACTAGAATAGACCTAATCTTAAAATGATGGAGAGGGGAAAATTACCTTGGTACTCATATCCCTATCTTACATAAATTATGCAAGACCTAACATATCCCTATCATAGTTTTTTCATTTATTACATTTGGAAAAATTTGAGGGAGGAAGGATTTCCATTGGATCCTCCTCCTTCACCTCATGATACTAATGGGTATCTACATCTAAGGAATTGAGAGACAATTCAAATTTTATTTTCCTAGCAATTTTATCTCTCTTTATGAATTCTATTTTACTTTTATTGAGGCAATCAAAGTTCTACAAATAATAGTAAAAGCAAGTTTGGTCAAGTTCATGACATCTTCAATATCATCATGGAGAAGATAAGTACCTATAACCAAGGATAACATTGTTACACAATTGAGAGATATCCAAAACAATTATATTTTAGCACCCAAGAGAATAACCAAGGCTAAGGAGCAAGTTGGGCATGACCTCCCTAACCTTAAAATAGGGAGCACCATTCATGTACTTGACTAAATTTTCCATATTTGGTTGGAAATTTTCTTCTTAATGTATACTATAAATTTTTTGAGTAGTCCCTCTGCACCCAATAGTAGCTTTATGAGCTATTTTTCTCTAGCTTCCTGACCAATTTTTGTACCAAAACTATTTTTTTTTTCTTCACACTAAATAATATTACATCCTAAGCATAACGATTGATCCATATTTTTAATGAACCCATGCATGGATAGAGAAGAACTAATTCTTAAAATAAAGCTAGATGATTAGCCATATCAACCCACTTCCACCAAGAAGATAAATGATTTTAACTTGCATGCATGCCAAGTGAAACACATAAAATATAATAAATGAAATCTCGTTTTATCATTATTATGTAAACCTAAAAGATTAAGGATTAAGATTTTTTATGTCCCTTAAATAAGCACTATCATTCTATCGGCTTGTCAAATTTATTATCTATACCTTATTAAGATTTATTTTTAATGGAAGATGCCACTATTAGGAATGCTTGAGATTTACATAGGAAATGTTCCATCCAATATTTTAGAGATAGTCTACTAAAGGTCTCAAAGTTGACACCATGATTAATTGTCTAATTAAATAAGTATTACTATAATAATTAGAATTTTGTCCTAGATAATTAAGGGCCTCATAATAACTATCTACGAACCCATCATAGTTTTCCAAATCCGGTTCCAACCCTCCCACTTTTGCATGTGGGTAGAATGCTAAATTTTTTTAATGAGATTTTGCTTTAGACCCGCCAATTTCAGTTTTTTGGAAGTTTGTAGAACTTTGATAACAAATTCAGATTGCGCAATGGCATGTCATGAGACAAATTTGTTCGAGGCATTCTGTCAAACATTTCTCTTCCTATTTCTTTTCAAATTTCCATTTTTGTGGGCCTGCCTGTTGGTGATGCATTCTGTGAGAACTGTGGTTCAAATGAAGTTGATTCTGTCTGTGAATTCTAACATTTATACATCATGTTCCATGAAAACAAAAAAATCTCGATGACTTGTATATTCTGTGGGAATAAATTTGATGTTTGTTAATAAAAATCGGTGGAAGTTGGATTATAGGTTGGCAAATTTTACCAACCGTCGGGGAGCACTGAGATTCAACAGGTCTTGCCATTTAGAAGCGTGGGAACACTTCAAATCAAACAAAATCTGTACGATAAATTGTGCTCATTTGCAAGTGCAATATGTCGATTGTGATGATCATTTGTAAGTGCTTAAAAGTTTCTAAAGCTTTTCAAAAAATCCATTTGTGCGTACCCTGCAATCATTGCATTCCATGAGATAACCTCTCATTGAGGCATTCTGTCAAACAGTTCACGTCGCTTTTCTATGCTTCCACATTTTGCTTGCATACATGTATACAAGAGCATTTCCAACTATAATATCTGAAAAAAATCATCCTTCCGTGATGCTTTGATGGATGTCCATACCCTGTTCCAAAGCTCCCACTCCCATTTTGGCACAAGGAGGAAGATACTGGCGAAGGTTGTGTAATTTGGCTTCACACCTGCCAACTGCATTTTCAAAGTTTCTAAAGCCTTTTCAACAAATCTATTTAGTTACATATATCCTGCAATCATTGCAGTCCATCAGATGGCATATTTTTTAGGTATTCTGTCAAACAGTTCATGTGCCTTGTTAATGCTTTCACTTTTTGCATGCATGTCTACTAGGGGAGTTGCGACTATATCTGACAAATTTCCTCTATCCTTTATTCTTCACTGGATGTCCATACTGTTCCAAAGCTCGAATTTTGACATGGGTAAGGTTGCGGAATTTGGCTTTAAACCTGGCAATTGCACTTGCTTGGAAAATTTTCATCAGACAAATTTCATTAACCCACATTCCATTCTACATTATTCTATTGATGGAAGTGTGCCTTCTCATTTTCATTTTCTCTCTGGATACTTGGATCAATTCTCAATCAGAATCTTGCTTCCGCATTTCCCTCTTTCACATTTTCAGCCTTCTTTGCCAATTTTATGTGAGTGTATCTAAACTCTCAACTTTGCCTTCTGATTCTAACCCTTAATCTCGTTTATGCTTGAATTCAAGCAAGCACTTAGGAAAGGACATGATACTTATTGGAAGTCCGAAATGGTGCAGTAATCCTTTCAGTGAGGCAATGCTTTGGAAGAAGAAGAGGTCCTCAAAGCGCAAGCATTGCAGTCTCCTGACCTTCAATTCTCCTCATCCTCACCGGGGGTTCTGAATGGCGGGTGGATACCTGCAGTTGGAAGTCCAAGAAAGCACTGTAGATGCCTCAATACCCAGATCCTCGGCAATTGGACTCTGTCATAGAGATGTTGAACACCTTTCCTCCTCTGGTTTTTGCAGGGGAGGCAAGGAAGCCGGAAGAGATGCCTGGAGAGGCTGCTCTAGGTAAGGCTTTTCTCTTGCAAGTAGGGGACTGTGCGGAGAGCTTTAACGAATTCAATGCAAATAATATAAGAGATACCTTGAGGGTTCTTCTGCAGATGGGTGTTGTGCTCATGTTTGGAGGTCAAGTGCCTATAATAAAAGTAGGTACCTTCTTTTACCAAACATGACATTTTAAGTTGCATGTTTGTTTTTATCTTTCATAGCCGGATAAAAAATGCAAGGGAAAACCAGGATACCATCGTGAAAACAAGTAGTCAAAATGAGTTAAATTGTCTTGCATCGCTTTTCAAATACATTGAACCATTGATTTCAATATTTAGCTTGGGCTTCGCAAATAAGGAAACGCCTTCGGCGTAAAAATAAAGATATAGGATCTAAGAACATTTGACAGAACAAAAAGAAACTCAAGACCAAAAGAAGCATTACTGACTCGTTTCTCTATTGTCACTGTTTCACAGTGACCATGACTGCCATATTTTAAGATCTTCCATCGCTTGAATACCAGAAAATCACTCTACCCAACTTACAAATCATGACTTTATTCCCTTCAAATGTGATGTTACTTGTTCAAAACTTTCAAGATCAACATCCTTTTTCACTCCCCCTGTTTAGGCATATGCTTGTTGTAGATTAAATTTAAGAATATTAATCCAAGTTTCACTGCATTTTCCTTGATATTGCCAATCTTCAATGTTGGTGATAATGGTACACTATAGGTTGTCTCTATTATCTGCCATGCAACATTGTGGAATTCATCCCTATTATACTGTGCTATGAATAAGCATGTCCTGGTTTGAGATGTGTTTGTAATGGACTATCCTTGCATGTTTTTAAACATTCACTATTGTGTTCACCTTGAATCTCCTGCTGTCCTTTCTCGATAGTCAACACCACTATGTCTTCTTCTCCTCAAAATGACATTAGCTACTATATTGATGTAGAAATCTCACTGCTTCTGCAACAATGGAAATCATGTCCTATTAAAAAATGCTCATTGGTTAGGACTATTACTTGTGAGAGTAATGGCTACTATTATAGATCGTATTGTGACTCTGTAAACTATTTCTCATACACTACAATATTCATAGATCATCATTGGAGACCCTATTGCTTGGACAGTTTCTTAACCTTTGTAACTAATTGTAAGTAACATGTGTCATACACGAGTAATACTGCCATTTAAACTCTGCTCTTATTCATTGTAAACTAGTCCTTCCATGGACTGTGCAAAAAGATATATGATCTGGCCTTCTATAGACTGTCCTTGCAACAATGTCATATTCCCCTTGTTTCCATGTTAGGAATGTCATCATATCTTAGACATAAACTCCTGATGCCATGAAAGATTGAAAAGTGAAATACATATGCTTATGCCACAATTTATGACTGTCATGTCCTTAAGTACCGTCTGTCCTCTACAGGTGTGCTCATCATTGCACATGGTCATCTTAAAACATATCTCTGACATAACTCATTATAGATCTGTGCCTCTTTTGCTTTTAAATTCCTGGCTTCTATGGTTTTAGACAGGTGCTTGGTATTTTGAAAGACCTACTATACCCTTGATAGAGCCTATCAATGGCTTTGACAACCCCCCCACATGCTTATGGCCTCCTTCCTCATGATGCTTTGTTCTTCACATGATAGTGCTTACGACTGTCAAGCTGACCTTTAAGCTTCTCTCTTCTATGCGCTACATTATCATCAAATCTATGAAAAGACGCTAAAGCATATTTCATTTACCAGACTAAAATTTGGTAATTGATTTGGCACCATTTTTCATGTTTTCGGATAGCAATACCATATACATGCATGATCAAGGTGAAATAGGTCTAAATTCTTCAAGCCAATACTAATAGATTGATGAACCTATGAACTCCTGTAGCATGTTTTTTTGAGGATTGCTCCTTTCCTTCACAAGCACACAAGCCTTCTCATGGAATGTTCACTGTTTTATGCAAACCAATCATACATTTTAGCAGTGTATTCAGCTGCCCCCTTTTTAAAGTCACTGAACTGTGCATACTTATGGCCTTAGGGAGTGTGTAATCATTCTAGTTATTCACTTTTGGTTGATTGGGCTATATGATGCAACAAGAATCCTTTCACTATCATATTGATGACTGTCACTATCATATCCATGACACAAAACCTTCAGATCTAGTCTACAAGAAACCACCGTGCTTTTCTTGCTACAGCCACGACTTGTTGAAGAACACTGTGATATAGTATGATGACTCCTTTATGTGTTATAACTGTCCTATAGATTGTCAATGTAACTACAGTCATGCAACACTATCATATAGCCTTTTAGCAATGTGTTTTTTTATATTTACCATAGAGTAGGTCTTTTTTATATGTAACTACAGTCATGCAACACTATCATATAGCCTTTTAGCAATGTGTTTTTTGCGTGGTTGAAACTTTGCTAAAACATGAAAGGTCATTTATCTTTTGCTTTATTTTATCTAGCTCTAGGGTTTTTGATAGGATTTAACATTTATAGAGAAAATATCCAATGAATTTCTCTTTACTGCACCTGAAACAGCTTAAAGAAGGATATGCCATTACATTCTAATCCCTATTTTCAGGGATTAATCCCTTTAACACTTGTAGATTAACTGTTTTTGCAACTAGCTGTCTTGTCTCTTTGATATTGCAGGCTTATTTAGATAATCCTTGACAGACCATTAATGATCTTCACACCTTTCTACCACTTTTGCAAGGTCTTGAGTTGTTTGACGGACACACATAAGTTTAGTATATCTACAGAAACTATATGGGTCTTTTGAAAACCTTACACCGAATAGAAAGGTGGCTTTCTCTATACAGAATTATTATCTTTGATATCAATGTTGATTATCAAGTTGGAACTATTGCAATAAAATCTTTTATAAATGTATGCAAGTTGGAATTTTTTTTATTAACAGGAATTTTCATATGATAAATATTATGTGATTGCAATATCAACAAGAATAAATAAATTAACAAACCATAAGTGAGTATTTATATGAAGAAACTCTTTCTAGAAAACACTCTACATGAGAAAGAGGATAGGTATGCACTAATATTCAAAAGAGAGATAGAACCACATAATAACACTTTGAACTCTTACCACACTCCTATATACCTGTAAACAATCTAATAAAACTACTATCTTATTCTTCTACTTTATAGAAAAAAGAGAGAGTCCAATATCATAAATATTTTTTCAAAACAATGTACCCTCATTCCATGATAAAATACAAAAATTCCCACATCCAAAATGAAGAGGCTCATTCAAGAATAGTAAATATAAATCCCAATGAGCTTTGAATAACAAAAACAACCTCATTACTAATAATAAATGAATCTTTGACTTGTAACTCCTCTATAATTGTCCATATTCCAACATGAGTGTTTAAAATCATCACCCAACTCATACGAGACCCTTCAATAATGCTTAAGACATTCTACTACTCAATTCTCACACCCAAGTTAGAGAATTGTGAAAAGTAGCTTTGTAACCACTATTGCCAACTCTGCCACCTTCATGAATGCATATGACAGCTAATATCAAGATTATGAAAGAATCTAAATTACAAAACAAATTTTTGATTACACCCTATGTGTCCAAGGAAACTTTTGAAGAGTGTTGGAGACACATGAATAATACATAGGATTACAAGGTAAATTGGCACTCTAATCCTAACCTTCAAATTTTACATTCAATCCAGTTCATAATAGCTTCTTGAAGGGAGTTGGCTTGGATCAAATTTTAATTTTGAATTTACATGCTATTAAGATCATCTCTACACTTGGGAAAAAAAATTGGATCAATCTTTATCGTGTAGATTCAACAAGAGATAGTGATTTGATAAATTAAGAATTAAGAATAGACCTTGCAAATGTGTGCACAAAGAATCTAATCATATTCAAATTATTTATCAATTTTTATGCTAAAACATATCACTATTAGTCTAATCCTTATATAAAAAATAACCTGATCAAAATAGACCCCAAATAACATCTTAGCGCTAAATGGTGTGTTTGGATAGATATCTTGGTGCTTGTCTCACTAGGCGTTTTGTAGTTAGGCAGTGTTAGGAAGATTGTAGCGAGGAGGCAGTCAGATGGTGTGAGATGTGTTGCTGGTAGAGTCAATACGGTGTGGCAGTATGGTAACCAAATGATGGTGATTATACAGCAGGTTGTTTGTGGTGCATTGATTTATGTACAAGAGTTTAACCATATTTTAAAATCCATTGACTCATAACTCTAATCAAAAAGTCTTTATCCATAATCTGATGAGAGTAAACTCCAAATAAATAGAAAAATACAAAATATACAATGTTCATCAAGACAACTCATTTATTGAATTTTCCTTCGAAATTAAATTGAGATGAAAAATTATAGTGCCCTCTTATTTGAAGGTGTATCTTAGAAATCCTATTTATCATGAGATAGAAGTACTTCAACGGACAATTGCCTAGACCAATTTTAAGCCCTGGTGGTCTACAATTGTTACTCCCCCATCAACCACTAATTATGACCGCTTACATACTTTGAATCCTCACTGGCCAAATACAATGCCGCCTCTGCAATGTCCTCTGCTTTAAGGGTAGCTTCCTTTAAATTGGCTAGACCCCTAATCAAAGCATCCATGTTGGCCTTGACCTTGTCTTTCTCCTCTTCTGAAGCCCCCGTCTGCAAGACATTCATTGCCATACCTGTGGCAACGGCAAAAGGAGAAATACAATTCACTCGTATTCCATATTTACCCAACTCAGCTGCGCCATTTTTAGTCAGCCCAACAACTGCATGCTTTGAGGCAGTATAAGAGTAATCATTGCCTCCTAATATACCTAAAACGCTAGACGTAGAGATTATACTGCCTCTTTTCTGTGGAATCATAACACGAGCCGCGTGCTTAATGCCATGCATTACTCCTTTTACATTTACATTCATAACAGCTTCGAATTGTTTCATGTCATATTCTGCCACGCTTCCTCTCTGGATTTTTGCGATTCCTGCGTTGTTATACATTATGTCCAGCAGGCCATGTTTTTCCATGGCTAAATCTACGGCTGCACTCACGTCCTCCTCTTTGCTCACATCGCAGTGGACAAATGTCACCGATTGAGAAAGGGCTTCAGCAACTTTTATACCAGCGTCGTCTGCAATATCTGCGATGATGACTTTGGCTCCATGTTTTGCGAAGAGCCGAACAGTGGCTTCTCCAATGCCTCTTGACCCACCTGTGACTATTGCAACCTTGCCTTGCAGCCTGCATTTTACACAAACATATCTTAATTTTCTGCCCACAAAAATCATTTTATTCGACTCCCAAACCAGAAGCAATGTCGATTTCCATGATACTATCTTTGATTGGTTTATAATATCTAGAAAACTAGAAAACTCTAAATATAATGATACTGGATATTTTATGCAATATAGTTTTATGTAAGCTTTATGATTAAACTGTATATGTTTTTTGGTTGGCCTTTCGGATCATATGCAGTGATTCATTATAGAAAAGAAGAAGAAAGTGACAAAAAATAAACATACACAGTCTAATCCAAAAACTTGCATACAACTTCATAGACTGTAAAAACTCATATCAACATAATTCTTCCACAACAAACTAATGAAATATAAGCAAAAGCAAATGTTCATTGTTCACATAGAGCCTAATTTAATTCATATTATTGCTTTTGTTATTACAGGTCATCCTTGGCTTTTGAAGGGTTTAAATCTTATTAGAAAATCTAGAAAGATATAGCAATGAAGTCTTAAAAACTAAATCCAGACTATAAGAACAAAAATGGAAAAAAAAAACACAGAAAGAAAACAATAAAAAAAAACCCACCATAACATATAACATGACGGTTGGAAATCAAATCACTATAAAGTGCTCTGAACACAACCATTAGACTTAACCACAAAGTCAAAGACACAAATTTCATTACTGATAGTGTGAGTCAATGTTGCCTCACAAGAATTCTTAGAATTCTCATACATGGGCTTCTTTCTTTTATCCTCAAACCATTTTATCTATGGATAACAGTCTATGAAATTTAAGCTGAGGAGCAGAAATAACAGTTTCATAAATTCAACACTAGCGATGCCGATAATAATTAAAAATTAAATCTGAAATTACCTTCCCAGTACATCAGATGCAATCTATTGATTTTTGTAGCTCGAAAAGTGGGATATGGATTTGCTTTAAAGCAACTCAAGATTAGATTTGCTTTAAAACAATTCGAGTTGGATTTTCAGCAACAGTAGTTTTTATTCTTTAAATAGAATGTTTCTGAGTTTGTGAGGATAAGATAAATCCTAGAGTGATTTTATGTGTAAATAAAGCCAAAGAAAGCAAGGACAGATTCTTTCCTTGCACGCTAAGGAAAGCAGCTAGGCTCTATAAATGCAAGATTGTTGTAGCAAACTTATATTGTATTTTTCGAAAGAAAAATTTGCTGTTAGGCTGAATAGAAGATCCAACATTTGCAGGTTTTTCCCCACATTGGGGTTTCCTGGGTATATCTGTGTTATTGTCTTTTGTGTTTGGCTTTATGTTATTTTTGCTTCCGCTGTTATTAGTTGTTAATTAACCCAGTTGTATTAATTGTTATAAATCATATTTTTTTCTGTGAATTTATTGTGCAATTAATTTGTTGCTGGGTTATAGAAATTAACATGGTATCAGAGCTCTAAACTATGAATACGAAGCCAAGATTTGTGACGCAGATTTCAAGAAAAAAAAAAAGTCATCAGATTTTCGTCTCTAGTTATTTTGTAGCTATGGCAACCAGTGTTCGATACGAGGACAGGCTCGAGGGTGCGTCTAACTTCTTGTAGTGGAAGGTTCGGATTACATCTGTTCTCAAGGAGAACAGGCTATGGATCTATGCTAGCACAGAAGTGACTCCACCAACAAATGATCCTGTTGCCTTAGATTCGCATGAAGTCAAAGAGGCCAAGGCTCAGAGGATTATCCTGGATGGAGTAAGAGATCATTTAATTCCTCATTTATCGGGGAAAGACACCGCCAAGGAGATGTGGGATACGCTCACAAAACTTTATCAGAGCGACTATCAGAGTCGTAAGATGATGCTCAAGGACAAATTGCATAATACCAAGATGTCCAAAGGCGAGAGTGTGACCTCTTACTTGTCCAAGCTGACACAGGTCAGGGATGAGCTTGCTGCTGTTGGAGAGACGATTAAAGAAGATGAGTTGGTGCGTATAGCCTTGAATGGTTTTTCAAAGCACTGGGAAGTGTTTGTCAAGTGTGTTGTCGGCAGAGATCGGCTACCTGATTGGGCAAGACTTTGGGATGATTTTGTTCAGGAGGAGATCCGTGAAGGTGCTCATCGAGGAGATCAGACAAAGAAGGTTCAAGATGAAGAAAATCTTGCTCTTGCAAGCAAGGGTAAGAAGAAGTCAATAAAGAGCAATCGGAAGGTTCTTCTTCCAAGAGTGGGAAGAAGAAAGATCTGAGCAAGATTAAATGTTTTTGCTGCCATCAGATGGGTCACTATGCCAGTCAATGTCCGAATAAGAAAAATAAGGACAAGCAGAAGAAGCAATTTGCTGCTACAGCAGAGGTGGACGAGTTTGCATCACGATTTGAAAATGAGTTTTCGCTCATTGCCTGTCTCTCAAGTTCAATTGCCAACAAGGTATGGTATATTGACAGTGGGGCTTCTCGCCACATGACGGAGTCAAAGAATGTTTCACCAAGTTGGAGGAGAAGAAGCTGGATTTCTATATTGAGCTCGGAGACAATGCTAAGTACCATGCAACTGGTATTGGCACCGTCAAGTTTCAGAGGGAGTCTGGCAAACCTTTGTTGGTGGAGGATGTGTTGTATGTCCCTGGCATGACAAAGAATTTAATCTCAGTTTCTGCCTTGGAAGACAAGGGTTACATCGTGACCTTTGAGAGGGGAAAAGTCTATATTCGTCCCAAAGATTCCAAGATTGCAAAAGTGATTGGTGTCAGGCATGGTAGCTTGTTTCGGTTACAGTTTGAGCCAGCACATGCATTGGTTAGTAGCTGTAAAGGGATAGGAGAATTGTGGCACAGGAGGATGGCTCACCTTCACTATGGAGCACTTAATATTCTTAAGGAAATAGTGACAGGGCTGCCTGAGATGAAGACAGAAAAGCATGAAGTGTGCAAGGGTTGTGCTCTTGGGAAATATGCCAAGACCAGTTTTCCAAGCAGCGACACTAGATCCGAAGGGATTTTGGATCTTGTACACTCAGATGTGTGTGGACCTATGTCAACAACATCCTTGAATGGATATGAGTATTATGTTACCTTCATTGATGATTTCTCCAGGAAGACGTTGGATATATTTCATGAAAAATAAAGATGAAGTCTTCAGTAGGTTCAAGGAGTTTAAGGCTCTTGTGGAAAACCAAACTGGGAAGAAGATCAAGATACTGAGGTCTGATAATGGAGGCGAGTATACCTCGAATGCCTTCAAATATTTTTGTGCTCAGGAAGGTATCAAGAAAGAGTTGACAGTTCCGTACAACCCTCAACAGAATGGGGTTGCTGAACGAAAGAATAGAGCTATCGTTGGAGCAGCCAAGGCCATGCTACATGATCAGGATCTGCCTTGGTTTTTATGGGCAGAAGCTTGCAACACAGCTGTGTATTTGCAGAATAGGAGCCCTCACAAAGTGTTGGGAAAATTGACTCCAGAAGAGGCATTCACTGGTAAGAAACCAGATTTGGGGCACATTCGCATCTTTGGATGCCTTGTGTATTGTCACATTCCTGTTGAGAAGAGAACCAAGTTGGAACCTACTACAGAGAAGGGTATCCTTGTTGGGTACAGTGAAACTTCTAAGGCTTATCGGGTTTATATTCCTGTTCTTAGGAAAACAGTGGTTCGCAGAGATGTGAAGTTTGAGGAAGAGAGGGCTCTTCAGAAGTCAAGTAACTTGATAAATGAGGAGGAACAAACATCCACAGTGGAGGTAGCACAAATTCCTCAAACTTCAGTCACACAAACTGGAGAGCAGAACAAGCAGGATGATCAGATAGAGGAACAAATAATTCCTCAACTTCAGATTCCTAGTAGTGAGAAGAGGAGAAATAGGGCAGCTGAGCAAACATTGAGAGAGGGTCAAGAATATGTAGGTGATCCTCAAGATTCAATCAGACAAAGAAGGGCTCCCAGACGTTATTCAGATTATGTGGCACTTATGAGTGAATTAATTGAAGTAGAGCCTTCCAGCTTTCAGGAGGCATCCAAGCACCAAGTATGGAGAGATGCCATTGTGGAAGAGTATTCTTCCATCATGAAAAACAGTGTGTGGGATGTAGTACCAAGACCAGAAGATAAGTCTGTGGTGGGCTCGAGATGGCTGTATAAGATTAAGCATGCTGCAGATAGTAGTGTGGAGAAGTTCAAAGCTCGGTTTGTGGCTAAAGGGTTTTCTCAGAAGGAGGGAGTCGACTATGACGAGACTTTTTCTCCAGTAGCCAGGTACTCATCCATAAGAGCTATCATTTCTATAGCGGCACAGATGGGTTGGAGGATTCATCAGATGGATGTAAAGACGGCCTTCCTCAATGGGGTGATTGAGGAAGAGATTTACATAGAGCAACTAGAAGGGTTTGAAGCACATGAGAGAGATTCTCATGTATGTAGGTTGAAAAGAGCATTGTATGGACTCAAGCAGGCTCCCAGGGCGTGGTATTCACATATTGATAGTTACTTGCAGAGTGTGGGCTTCATCAAGAGTGAGGCAGATTCAAACCTGTACTATGTTCAGGTGAAGGGTGAACTTCTCATATTGTTGTTATATGTTGATGACCTATTTCTCACAGGGTCAGAGGAGCTCATAGCACATTGCAAGTGGGATCTTGCAGGAGAGTTTGAGATGAAGGACTTGGGGTTGATGCATTACTTTCTGGGATTGGAGTTGTGGCAGAAAGAGGGAGAGATCTTCCTTGGACAAGGGAAGTACTTAATTGATATCTTGAAGCGATTCAGGATGGAAAATTGTAAGCCTATGTCAACGCCACTTGTGACCAATTGGAAGAAGATTGATGCTTCTAGATCAGAGGCAGTGGACCCGACTTTATACAGACAGTTGATAGGCTCTCTTATGTATCTGGTCAACACTAGGCCAGACATTTGTTTTGCAGAAACTCACTCAGCAGTTATGGTGGAACCTAAACGTGTGCACTGGATAGCTGCGAAGCATGTTTTGAGATATCTCCGAGGCACAGTTGATTATGGGATGAAGTATGTTCAACAGGATGGAGTGAAGCTCAAGGGGTTTACTGATGCAGATTGGGCAGGCAGTACAACTGATCGAAAGAGCACTTCAGGGTGCAGTTTTAGTTTGGGATCAGGAGCAGTCTCTTGGTACAGCAGGAAACAGAAGTCAGTTGCACTGAGTTCTGCAGAGGCCGAGTATATGGCAGCCAGTATGGCTACATGTGAGGCTATCTGGCTTCGAAAACTTCTAGCTGGGCTCTTTAATGAGGAGTTGGATCCTACAGTCATTTACTGTGATAATCAGAGTTGCATCAAACTCTCTGAGAATCCAGTATTTCATGACAAGTCAAAGCACATTGAGATCAAGTACCACTTCATCAGAGATTGTGTGGAGAAGGGGATAGTGAAGCTCAATTACATTCCTATGGATGAACATATAGCAGATATCCTGACAAAGGCCTTGATGAAGAGCAAGTTTGAATTCTTCAGGGACAAGTTGGGTGTGGTGCAGAACACTTTCCTCACTAAGAGGGAGTGTTGATTTTTGTAGCTCGAAAAGTGGGATATGGATTTGCTTTAAAGCAACTCAAGATTATATTTGCTTTAAAACAATTCGAGTTGGATTTTCAGCAACAGTAATTTTTATTCTTTAAATAGAATGTTTTTGAGTTTGTGAGGATAAGATAAATCCTAGAGTGATTTTATGTGTAAATAAAGCCAAAGAAAGCAAGGACAGATTCTTTCCTTGCACGCTAAGGAAAGCAGCTAGGCTCTATAAATGCAAGATTGCTGTAGCAAACTTATATTGTATTTTTCGAAAGAAAAGTTTGTTGTTAGGCTAAATAGAAGATCCAACATTTGCAGGTTTTTCCCCACATTGGGGTTTCCTGGGTATATCCGTGTTATTGTCTTTTGTGTTTGGCTTTATGTTATTTTTGCTTCTGCTGTTATTAGTTGTTGATTAACCCAGTTGTATTAATTGTTATAAATCAGATTTCTTTCTGTGAATTTATTGTGCAATTAATCTATTGCTGGGTTATAGAAATTAACACAATCACTCCCATTTCTGTAGACATTGTTCTCTCAGAAGAAAAGGCCAGAGCCCGCAGGAAAGCTTGAGGAGCAGGGCCAGATTTATAGAATAGAAAAGAGAAAATGAGGGTGTTAGCAATGAGCATAGCCCACTAACTAGTCAAGCAGAACGTGACAGACATGGGGACATGATTAAGAAAGCTGCGGTATACATTTCAAATGGATAATAAAGAAAGATTGATTCCTCGACCAATTAACGATTTTTTTTTTTTTTGGGAGTAGGTTTTATGAACCCGTATGAGTTGCTGATACTGGTTTTTGGGTCTGAAGAAAGATTTCAAAAGTGTGTGTTTTCTTAAAGAAATAGAATTGATGGTAAGTCACTGTAACTGCTCAATATAGGCCTAATATAAAAAAAGTCACACCAGTTGGACATAAAATTGATATGTAAGCTTTTTAAAGCATAGGAGTAGGTTTTATGAACCCGTATGAGTTGCTGATACTGGTTTTTGGGTCTGAAGAAATATTTCAAAAGTGTGTGTTTTCTTAAAGAAATAGAATTGATGGTAAGTCACTGTAACTGCTCAATATAGGCCTAATATAAAAAAGGTCACACCAGTTGGACATAAAATTGATATGTAAGCTTTTTAAAGCATAGATAAAGTCGACCGTGAGTCCGCCACGCGAGAGGGGCCACCCGTTGTTAGAATATGTAAGTTAATTCAAATTATAGAACTAAATATTAATTATTAAATGTAATTGTGAAGAAGTTAGTGGTATTTAGTTTTGTGTTTGAGGGAGAAGAATAATATGGATGTATTGTTTGTAAATATTTAAATTTGAATTGATCTATGTGATATGTTCATTAATGATAAAATATTTAACACATGATAATATAAAATATAAAAACAATAGTATTCAATTGAACTCTTGGGAAAACATACCACATGTTAGTTTCTTAGGAGTTTCCCCTCATGTTTTTATACTTGCCCTCGGTTATTAACTAAGTATTTATCTTGTCATTTACATTAAAAAGTTATTTTTTCCCCTATAATGATGAGTTTTCCACTTTCACAAACTATATTTTTGCATTTATGAACATGTGCACATTGTATCAAGTTTTCTACCCAAGTGGCAAACATTTTCATATCAAAATGGATTCTTTTTTTTTTATCAATACATTAAACTCAGTACCCACTGGTGAACTTGTCACACTTAACCATACACTTCATTTTCTAAACTAACGAGTTTTTCTATAATTCTTTCATCACTTAACCCAATTTAGAGTTGGAAATTCTTTCTCCAATTGCTAAAGGGCCTAAGACTCAATATAGTGTTCCAATTGAGGCAATCAGGGTCTAGATTTTTTGACATCTTTCTCTTGTGAATATGAATATAGGAATTTGAGAATGATTTCTACAACCATTAAAGTTGAAAGGCATTACATAACCTTTGTGAATTATCCATATGTTCTAGAATTTTTTCCCATTGTGCAGGCCCTTGATCATTCTATCTTGGAAGCTACCATCAAATTGAATATTGGAGAGAAGGAAGAAAGCTATATTTTGAGCCAAAGACATCATTTCTTTCATTAGCCTACTCTACATCTATGTCATTGCCAACCACATGTGTGGATTTTTTTTAAAGTTTAATAGGTTAATTTTTACAGTAGATTTTATTTTTTTAAATAAATATTATTTTTTGAGATATGATATTTCTTAGTAATTTAATAATTTAAATAGTAGATTTATATTTTCCATTAGCTACACATAATTCAAAAGATCTACTTCAACAATTATTTTAAATTTTTTGATTTGATGCTTGAATCCCATAGCTCCTAAAAATCATGTATAACAAAAACATGTCATCAAAAAAGAGAAAAAAACAACTAATTTTCTATGAATCCCAATATTTGTTAGAGTTATCATGCATTAGATGACAATTAATTAATATTTAATTGATTATTACTCTAATTTATTCGCATGCACTCAAGATAAACTTAGGAGTGCTTTATGCTTTTATTAATTGAGCTAATATTGGATCATTATATCTCACAAGATTATGCATGCATGCAATAATGAATGAATAATTACATTATACAACAAACTACTTTTGATAAAGTATAAAGAAATGCTAAATGAAACCCTAGGTGAGAATTATATTAGATCATACCATGTGTCCTAATCCTATGATTAGAGACAAAAAAGAGCATGAACTAATTTAAGCATGCTAGTATGAAAATGAACCTAATAATTAATTAATTGTGTGATTATCTTTTTTCTCTAACTTGAACCTCTTTAAGTAAAACTTACGAAGTAGCTAAAAAGAATTGATGGATCTTGGCTACAAGTCTTGACAAGCTAATCATGTCCAAAAAATAAATATTTCATAGTTGGAGAAAAAGATAAAATTTCATGGCAATTTCTTTTCTAAATGAGAGAAAAATAAATAAATCTATCATAGCGAAAGAAGGAAAGGAGGCTTTGATATGACCACCCAAGGACTAATTGTGTTACATAAGTACAGTAAAGACCCCCAATAATAGGAGAGAAAATATTAGAATATGAATCCCCCTAATAAAGAGGTAGTTTTGTGCCAATGATGAAAATTTGAAGATAGAAAATGATTCAATATCCACAAACAACATTTCTCCACTTAGGAAGAAAAACATCTATTGGTGATAGTAGAAATCATTCAATTAATCTAGATGAATAGGGAACCAAAATCCAAATACCTGAATCTCTAAAAACCACTCAAATATTCACATGTTACAATCAAGCTATGATAGTTCAAAAGCTTATGAAGATTAATGTAGAAAAATATCCAAAGAAAATGATGATAGGGTAACAGTGATGGTGTGGTTGTTATCAAAGAGGAGATGAATTCCCTCAGATGAATCTTTCAAATCTACAATATGAGACTCCACAAGAAAAGGTTATATGCTTGATATATATGAATCTAACGTAGTTATATATGGAAGATGATGAATGTCCTTCTAAAATGAATTATGAGGGTCATGGATGTGGTGAAACTAGCCTTATCAAGAGAAATAAAAGATAGAGATGTGATGTTGATAGGAGGAGTGGGAGCTATGATATACTCAAGCTTCTCTAAAATACCATCATTCAAAAGTATGTTATATTTACCATTGAACATGCAAGAACTATGATATACTCAAGCTCTCTAAAGTACAACCATTAAAGAGTATGTTATATTTACCATCAAGAAGAATGAATCAATTTACGATATGAATATATGGAAACAAAGATATACGAGGTTCTCCAAAGATCTCTCAAATTTTGATCCAAAAATGTGTAGGGAAAATCAAGCTTTTTTATATTTAGAAAAATCTAAATATAATGACATTGAAAAATGTATGAAACTTAAAACAACATATATCTCCTATAACAAAATAGTGAAGTTCTCATGAACAAAAGAGTTATAAAGAGTAGATAAAGTCAACCATGAGTCCCCCACGAGAGAGGGGCCATAATGCAATACAGAGGTAGGAAAACAACTTATCCCAATTTCATTTGTCTAAACTCAAAACATCTCAGTCTGATTACTCATCACAACTACATTTTTCCTTTCACAAAACTCTTGATTCAATACACCAAAAAAAAACTCAGAGTTCCAATTCTTTATCAAACCCACAAAACACCTTAATCAACTTAAAAATGAATGAAACAAACTAACTTGGTTTCCTCAAATATCAATTGATGGCTTCATTTGTAAACCACCTACAGCCAACCTTCATGGCACTCACAAATCATCAAACTCCAAACTTTATCTTCCAAGACACAAGTAATTGTTTCAACACTTTAGAAACCTTCATTTTAGTTGAAATAACAAGGCCAACCCTTTTCTAACCCCAACAATGCAGACCATTCACATTTTCTTCCCTTCATTATAGACTATCCTAATTCCTTGTAGCATACCTAGTACATACTATCAAAATTATCTCTTCAACCAAGGATCCATTTCAGATTGTAATCATCATTTGGATACTCTTTATAGGGTTCTAAAACATAACTAAAAATAATATAAGTTTCTTTGGAGAATTTAGTTCAAACTTGACTATACTCGCTGCCAAACAGGCCTAATTAGGTCTCATCACATTAGGGATTTATTGAATATACAAGATATGACCTTGAATACTCTTTTAAGACCTTTCAAACACACCATTTTAGACCTAAATATATTTATTTAATCATTAAAAGTCTACTTACCAAGACATTTTCACAAACCCTAGGTGCTAACCTCATAAAATATTGTATTTTTCAGACTATAGCAACCTTTAATAGCTTTAGATTTCCATGCCTAAACCTTATTATTTTGATCTAAAACTCATTGAATATGAAATTAAATGGAAAAAAGAGAAAATTCACAAAATTTCAAGAATTCCCACTGAATACAAAAGGAGAAACACAAATTTCTTGCTTATTGGTTACCCTAAATAGGGGTTTCAACTGTTTTTAGAAAAAAATTTGATATCTTTCTCAAATCAAAACCAATGTGCATGAGACAAAGTTTATTTGGAAGGTTATTGAGATTAATAACACATGAAAATAATTAGAAACATACTCCTACCCATACTAAGCTGTACACAACCAAGAAACAGTAAATTGTTGAAGAAATATGCTCAAAAAAAGAGCTTTCATTGATCTACTTTCTTTATTCAATCACCCACAAGTTGCAAAAGATTACAAATGATTTTTTAAGGAATTTTACACCATGAATCTTGAGTTTTTAACTTCCTCCAACTGAACTAAACTCCTAAGATTCCTCAACTTCCCTTTGTTGCATTTGTGCAACTTTTACAATTTTGCAATTTTGTTTTTGCAATTTTGCAAGTTTTTTCAACTTTTACATCTTTTTGAACAATGAACCCACCTAGTGCTTCAACATATGAAAAAATAACATTATTATATTATTGAAACACCAAAATTGAACCTAGTTTCAAAATTCCTCCATGGAAGCATGAGGTGGCTAAGGTGCTCCTACACCAGGCCACCCATTGTTAGAATATAAAAGTTAATTCAAGTTATTTAATTGAGAGTTATGGGAATACATAATTTAAAATTAAATATTAATTATAGAATATAATGGTGAAGAAGCTAATTGTATTTAGTTTTATATTTGATGGAGAAGAATAATATGGATGTATTGCTTGTAAATATTTAAATTTGAATTGGTATATGTGATATGTTCATTAATGATAAAATATCTCACATGATAGCATAAAATATAAAAAAATTAATATTCAATGGAACTCTCGTGAAAAGATACCACATGTTAGTTTTTGAGGAGTTTCCCCTCATATTTTGTATAGTTGCCTTTGCTTATTAACTAAGTGATTATCTTGTCATTTGCATTTAAAAAGTTGTTTTTTTTCCTATAATTATGAGTTTCCCACTTTCACAAACTATGTTTTTGACCCTATGAACATGTGCACATTGTATCAAGTTCTCTACCCAGGTGGCAATAATTTTCATATAAAAATGACATTTTTTTATCAATACATTAAACTTAACATCCACTGGGGAACTTATCACGCTTAACTATAAACTTTATTTTTTAAACTTATGAGTTTTTCTATAGTTCTTATCATCACTTAACCCATTTTAGTTGGAAATTATTTCTCCAATTTTCAAAAGGCCTAAGACTCAATATAGTGTTCCAACTAAGGCAATGAAGTTCTAGATTTTTTGATATCTTTCTCTCATGCATATAAACCTAGGAATTTGAGATGATTTCTATGACCATTGAAGTTTTGTTGATTTTGAAAGGCATTGCATAACCTTTGTGAATTATCCATATCTTCTAACAATTTTCCCATTGTGGAAGCACTTCATCATTCTATCTTGGAGGCTATCATCAAATTGAATATTGCAGAGAAGGAAGAAAGATATATTTTGAGCTAAGGACATCATGTCTTTCATTAGTGTACTCTACATCCATGTCAAAGCCAACCACATGTGTGGATGTTTTTTTAATTTTAATAGGTTAATTTTTCTCATGTAGATTTTTTTTTAAAAATAAATATTATTTTTTGATATATTATATTTTCTTAGTAATTTAATAATTTAAATAGAAGATTTATATTTTTCCTTAGCTACACATAATTCAAAGGTTCTACTTCAACAATTTTGTTAATATTTTGGAGTTGATGCTTGAATCACATAGCTCCTAAAAATCATGTATAAAAAAAATATGTCATCAAAAAAGAGAGAAAAAGTAATTGATTTTCTATGAATCCTAAGATTATGTGTGCATGCAATCATGAATGAGTAAAATTACAATATGCAACAAACTAATTTTGATAAAGTATAAAAAAACCCTAAATGAAACCCTAGGTGAGAATTATATTAGATCATAACATATGTCCTAATCCTATGATTTAAGACAAAAAAAAGAGCATGAACTAATTTAAGCATGCTAGTATGAAAATGGGCCTAATAATTAATTAATTGGGTGATTATATTTCATCTCTTCCTCTAGCTCTATCTCCTTATCTCTCCATCTCTCTCTACCCTTAATATTTTTCTCTCTACCTCTCTCTATATATCAATTCCTATATCTTTCTTTATCTTTTTATCTCTCCATCTCCAATTTTCTCCCTCTCTATATGTTTATATCTTGCATCTCTATATAGCCCTTTATCCTCTTGCTATGTATCTCTCCCTCTATTTTTCTCCATATCATTCTCCATCTCCATCTCTATATTTATCTTCCTCTCCATATTCCTTAAACCCCTCTCTCTCCTGCTCTTCCCCCTATATCTCTCACTCTTTTTATCCCTATCTCTCCCTCCACCTCTCTCCATATCTCCCTATTGCAAAGATAACATGAGTTAATTGCTAATGGAACGTAATTATCTTGATGATTTAGAGGTTTTTGTTTTAGTTGTCTTCATATCATTGTTAATGGATGCATAGTTGATTTGAATATATTACTTCTCCATTGAGACCTTTGTTGCACAAACATCATTTTCTAAATGACCGACCAATTGACCTCATGTATACTGAACAAATGTATACAAAAAATAGACCAATTTTTTTCCAAATTGACCTTCTAGACATCTTCAATGTACCCATTGCACTCCAATGTGTTATTCCTAGTTATTATCATAATAATAAAGGTAAATGGAAGTTCTTACTTTTTAATTATAATTATCTGTAAAAATGATAAATAAATTATAATTAATTTTAATCATAATCTTAATTTTAATTCTAATTAATTTGCATGCTAACACACTTAATGGATTGTGGATTTCAATGCTACCCCTCCTATGTTATGAGCAGTTTCAACCTACCCCTATTTAAAAATGTCCTCGCTATGGCTTCCTAACTCTCTCTAACTAGATGCTTATGTTTTATTTTGGCCTCCTCTCATCAACACTTTTGACATTTGAGGCATTGTGTTCTATTTTGGCCTCCCACCTACATTATTATTTTGTATGTTTTTTAAACAAAATTGTAAAAGAAATGCCACTTTATGTATGTTACTCTACACTTTATATTAATAATATTTAGGATTTCCTTTTATCTAAAAAAAATCATGCTAATTAAAATTATTTTTGAAAACATAACAAAATAGAAAGTAAAATAAAATCTAGATTCTAATATTTTTCATGGTTTTTTGTCAAGATATGCATATTAATTTAATTATATATCAATATTATATATAATATAAGATGCTAACAATGATTATGAATTAAAATATAACATAATTATTCTATTAAAGTTAATTATATAATATATTTAAAATATATTAAATTATTAAAAACATCTAACTTACTAAATCATTAAGAATTGAAACATAACATTATTATAGTATATTTTATTATATAATATTATTATATAATATATTTAAAATATAGTAAATTATTATTTTTTTGATCGGTAAAATAGTTGATTTTATTGAAATTTGAAATAAAAGATTACAAAGCTATTTCCAAAAGAACTTTAGCTACAATCCATTCCAAACCCCATCAATTCTTGCAAAAACACCCAAATACCTACCCCCAATTCCAGCTTAAACCACCCCAAAAATACAAAAAAGTTTAAATATTTCAAACTAACAAGCTTAAAAACAAACAACCCCAGAGAACCCATTAACAAGTCAAGAGATTGGAGCTGCCTTTAATCTTCCTTTAGCCTGGGATCTAAGGACCATTGCAAACACTTTCTTTTTCTCCTTCTTGGAATTCTTCCCCATTACCTTTTACCACCCGTCCTCCACCCTTGCAACCTCCTTCTATAGTCCAAATATAACTCATGGGGGCTCCTCCAAAAAATATTTTGAAACATTTTGAATTTATAAATTCTCTACTTTAAAAAATATAAATATTTTTTGAATAAAAAAAAATAATTGTCTTATTTTCTATTCAAATAATTTATTAATAACTAATTAAGAAAAATCGATTGCAATAATATTTTTCCTACATGTAACTACTAATAAAAGAATTTGGCTGAAAGGAAAAAAAGATACCCTTAATCCCTTAGATGTAATATGGATTGGGTTCATCAAAATGTAGAGAATAAATTTATTCTCTTGAGATATGTAGGGATAATAAATGAAATATGTATAATAAAACCTTAAATAAAGAGTTGAGAAAAATTATATGTTAGAAATTAGAAATTGAAAATCAAGAGTTAGACAATTTCATTGATTTTGATGGTTGATAGAGAGATGTTCATTGTGTTGATGATAAATTTTTAATTGTATCTAATAATCACCTAAACTTGGATGCATTAGAAGAAAACAACTATATCTCAATTGGATTAACTTCAAAATTTTATGGAAGGATATGATCACATATGGTTAGGTTCAAATGATGTTATTCTATCATGTAGCCTTGTTGATTATGTTTGTTGAAAAATCTAACCTTTGGTACATCTTATAAAGTGCTCACTTGAAGTATATTTGGTGTTAGAAAAACAATTGGTACTAATATTCACTATTGCGACTTGTTCTAATAGATAGAAATAGTGACTAATTTCTTTGCTAGTAGTTAGGCTTTCAATTGAATTAAAATGATAAAAAAAAAAGAAATAATAACTATTAGACAATTGATATAGACAAAATAAAATTTGATTGATCAACATACAATTGATAATGATTAATATTAAATAGAATATCTTAATTGTCTATTAATCTCTCTACTATCATAATGATAAAATAAACTAAAATATATTTTTTCCATACACAACTCTAAACATATAACTCAAAACCTCGTAAAACTTCAAACCACTTATAAATGTATACATATATACAAATTAACTCATTCTAAAATAATTACCTTTAAAAATATAAATATGTATACAAAAATAATACTAGCAGTTGCATGCACAGGCATGCAACAATCAACCCATAGGGGTCTACTGCAAAAGGCTATTCAGTGGGGAGGAAGGAGGAAAGTTTTTTGTGGAATGGAATTATAATAGTTATTAAAAATTGATTTTACTTAATAATGTTAGGAATATAGTAAATTAATTCTCAACAAATACAATTTTTTAATAAATTTATTCTTTAAAAATTATAACTAAAAAATTAAATCAAATATAAATTTTTAAATAATGATTTTTTCTAACAACAATAATTTCTAGCCAAAATTTATGGTAAGAGATAATTTTATCTCCATTTTAGTTTTATATTTATTAGCCCTAGATGCACATGCATATTTTAGCTTTTTGTCTAGGTTATTCAATCAATTAATTCATTATTATTTAATTATGTTAAGATACATATGCATACAAATACATGAATTTTTTTTTAAAGAGTTATTACCCATGCGTTTAATTACTAATATTGCATTATAAAATATTCTTTTAAAAAGGTATTCAATAACTTTTCGTATCACATATTTTTTTAAGAAAGAAATATGTTTAATATTGACTACTTTTTATAATTACTATTTAGTCCATAATTTTGCAAATTAAAGTTTTAGTATACATGTGCTTTTTGGGTTGGTAGTAGTAAAATAAAATGCAGACAAGTATAAAGGATTCAAAAGTAGTTAATTACAAGGAAATTGAGAATGAAAGTATCAATTTTTAATGAATTATTCATAGTGCAATTAAAGACTTAGTGACAACATCTTTGATAAAAAATAAATAAATAGAACTCACAAAAAGAAGAGTGTGATGACACAATACACATCTTTTTACATTGTTATAATAAATGAATAAAAGATACACCTTGCTTTGAGGTGACATGATGAAAGTCTCAAGTGCTTCCCTACTACTTGCTATGACATAACAAACATGTTATAAACTATGTTTTTTGAAGCCAAGTGTATGTAAGAATTTGTGTACACATTTATCAATGTAAGAAGAAATAGATGGCGTCAAAAGCCAAAACAAAAAACCCACACTTGTTATCCACCCTACCATAGTGGCATCATGGAGCATCCGGGACTCTAGCCAAACCCCCAAGCAAGAAAAGTATGAAACATCCGTAGGAAATTTTGTGGACTCCCATCATACATCATACAATATCAAAGTTGGGAAAAATCTAGTGTTTCCATATATGATCTATCATATTGTAGTGTTTTTTTGTTGTGGTAACTTTGTAAAAAGTGAGCATCATGATTTTGGGATGGTTTTGCATGCTTTAGCCTAGTACCTTCAAATAGATGAGAGTGGTATGTCAGTGGATGTGCAAGCAAGATTAGGAAGGAACCATACAAAATTAGTAATTATATGGGTAAAATCAATATAGACAATCTAAAAGTGGAAATAATGAATAATATTTACAATTGGTTCACCGAATCTATTTATTGATAATGGAAAAGTTCTATACTTACATGTATTGTTGATAGTGTTTAACAAGCACAAGCAACATTGGATTGAGTTGTTGGAGCATTAAACAATTTGAAATAGACAATTTAGAATACACTAATGTTTTTGGATGTCTATTGTATTTATGCAACATTATAAAGGAAATCATATAGGTCTACAATAAAAGAGGTTAGCATTATGTGTTGTAAATAGAAAGAGATAAAATGGAACATTTTGAATACATGGTGAAATATATAGTAGAGTCTATAATAACTAAAAAGGTTTATCTAATTTCACAAACATATATATTAGTATAGATTTTCTCTTGCAAGTGCTTATATTTGCATTGCATGGCTAAGATGTATATCCAAAAATGTGTATGTGAATCATGGCCACATATATAACCAATAACTAGAATGGAAAAGAAATTTTTTTGTGGGAAAACAATCATACATTTGACTTGAAAAAAGATAGTCGATAGTCTACCCATTGCATTTTTGCATGTGTGTATACTTATCTTTTCATCTTATTTAAAAGACTATTTACATACAATTGCTTGTGAAGATAGCAATTTTATCTAAAGTTATAACAGCATTTATATTATGCAATTTTAAATGCATTTATATTTAAAATAGAATTGCAATAGAAGGAACCATATAGTAAAAATGGCCATCAAATTGACAAGCCAACTAGTACATAGTCTGACTCACTGTAGCCTCTTTGTTTCTGGATACTTTAATGCTTTATTTTATATTGATTTGTATACTTTGTGGTTTCGGGTCCCTATAAAACCCATTTTTTCCTCTTTCAAAAACTAGTACATAGTCTAACAACTATCACACAATGAACAGTTTGCTTTTCAAAACTAGGAAAAATAATAGCATAAAAAATATTGATACAACACAAGCAATCTACATAACAGTGGATGCGCTGGACATGGAAGTAGATGGGAAAGTGATTGCTCACATGAGGGTTAGTGCATCATGGCATTGTTGTACAATAGCACCGGAGGAAGTAAATGGAATGTTTGATGCTACAGTTTGGGAAAGTCTATTGTTTTTGGTTGAATTCTCATTAGAGGGTTTTAACACATATGTGCTCCGAAATGTGCAAGAAAATATATTGATTAAGTTGCATTGTTGAAAGAGCCATTGTGGTCTTGGTTCAAGACAAGACTATAGTAAAATACATCACCTTTGACCTGGTTCTCATTTTGTACATGTCTGCATTTTTTGCCTTTCTAGTTATTGGTTGTTATATATGCTCATGTTTCGCAAACATATTTTTGCATCTACACCTTAGCCATGGAATGCAAATAAATTCATTTTGCATGGGTATTTTGCATAGATGATTAATTTATTGTTCATGTCTTCTTGTTATATGTTTCTATCTTTGGCGTTATACCCATTTTGTAGACTTTAAAGAGATTATGGCTTTGTATGGATGGAGAAATTGTAGCTAAAACAACAGATTGTTGTAATATTTTTTCCCTTGGTTTATTGTTTTAGTTATATTTGTGCATCTTTATGCACCCTTTTAGTCATTATACAATGTTTATAGTCTATGGAATGAAGCTTTGTGCATGGATCTCCAATTCAAATAGATGAGGAAAAAAGAATATCATGAAACATATTGATACAAGATTTGAGCTACGTTCTTTGGTAATAAATTTTGAAGACAAGTAGAGAAACTGTATAAGAGGTGTTAGAGTGATTAATTTATTGTTCATGTCTTTTTCTCTTTACTTATTATTCCTTGTTATATGTTTGTATCTTTGACGTTATATCCATTTTGGAGACTTCAATGAGATTATGCCTCTGCATACATGGAGAAATTATAGTTAAATCTTCTTTCTTTTGTTAAAAAATATGGTCAAGATTAGTAATTTTTTCACCCTTTGTTTATTGTTTGTAGTTTTCTCTATGCAGCTTTGGCGTTATAGCCATTAACATAGGAGCAATTGCATATTAACATAGGATTAATTGCATATATATATATGTAGAGGCTTAGTATGAAAGCATGAACATTTTGGAGATAAAAATAGTTTAGTGGCTGTTAAGTGTTATTCTAATAGCTCTTTTATAGTTTCTCTATTTTCCTATAATATTTAGTTGCAAGTAATGTACCTTGAATTTTCAATTAAGTCTATGGCATTATACCCATTTTGCACAAGTTATTGGAGCCGATTGGATCTACCACTTCTATTTAATGTGGGTTGATTTCCAAATAACGTAGCTCGAATTTTCAATTGACAACTCAACTCTTACATAGACTGCTTATCTTGTATTAATATGTTTAATGTGGGTTTTTGATCATGTGCCATTTACTTATGATTCTTAAGTGTTTTTCTAATAGTTCTTTTACAATTCCTCTATTTTGTTTATAATATTCAATGCAAAATAATGTAGCTTGAATTTTGAATTGAGATTGCACAGATTGCTTGTGTTGTATCAATATCCACTTGGCCATAACAAACTGTTCATTATTGTAGGTCGCCTGTTATATTCTCAATGGTCTTAAGGTCTACCGACCGTCTGTGCTTTTCCTATGATTATTAAGTGTCTTTCCACTTATATAAGAGGTATTAGAATGACACTTATTTGGTACTAAATATTATAGAGAAGAGCCACATTAAATAGAATTTTAAAATATGTAGCATAGAAGAGGCAAACTACAAGAATGAATAGTTTGTTATGGGGATCTAGAAAAAAGAGTGCCATGAAGAACAATTTGTCATGTGGAACTTCAAATAGATGAGGGGAAATAAATATCATGGAACATATTGATAGAACACATATAACATGTTCCATCCAAACAAAATAACCACATTAATTAACAGTTTGTTATAAGGAGCTTGAAATAGATGAGGGAAAAGGAGTATCATGAAACATATTGGTACAAGACAAGCAATCTATGTAACAGTTGCAAGATGTATTATAATAACACTTTAGAATCACACGTAAATGGGATATCAATGGGAACCATTCGCCAAGTTTTCAATTTTTTTGGCATGTGTATGTTTTTCTGGGTATGTACAAGATCATCATGGAAAAAACATGCCCTTAAGTGGTGAAAAATTAAAAAAAATCATAGTTAGACAACTTGATGTAAAAAATTGAATAAGTTATTATGTCGGTATTGGCATGGTGTAATGGTTTAAAGGTGGCATTGTTGTTCTTTCCACCAAGGTTCAAACCCCATTGGGGTGGTATTGTTGAATGGTTATATTCTGGTTCATAGCTCCAGTCAAAAGCATTTACCCTTTGAATTTTTATTTTTATTTTGAATAAGTTATCTATATTATTTCAAAAATATGTAAGAATAGAATATGTAGCAAATTGAATGTAATTTCTAAACTACTAGGTTTATTTTATTTTTAAAAAAATCTATTTGGTAAAATTTTGAAATTTCAATGTAGTAGTACTTAAATTTCAGTGAAAAATAAGTAGGTGTCTATCTAACCACCCTAACCATAATAAAATGATAATATTTTTTATAAGATTTTAGATATAAGTAGAAGAATCATGTCTTCATGTGATGCATAATTTTTTGTAATTTTTTCCTAGTAAATAATTAATTATGAATTATTTATTACAACTTTTTAAAAATATAAAAACTCGTATCTCTAACCACCTTAACTTGGTCAAAACTTCATGAAATTCAATTTTTTTTTAATCCTATAGTATGTGAAGCATAGAATGTGACACATGTTTTAGATTCAAAAAATGTGATACTGTTTGAAAATTAAAGATGTTTTCAATCAACCTATCAATTAGGACTTTAATCATAATTCAAAGAACAAATGAATAATAATTATTTATTAAATTCAAAGTAAAGCATAATTTATACTGGTGGAAAGCTAATAATTTCCTTTAAAATCCCCTTTCGTTTCATCAATTTTGGGTAAAAAGAAATTCATCAGCCACATACCCTACACAAACCTATTATATCGCCACTTTTTGGCCCATCATGATCCTATTGATGTCAAATAGCATGGATGAATTGCAAATGGTGGATATAGAGTGGCTGCCATATATGTATCATAGATTTAGGGGATGAAGTGATGAGGAGGAGAGACATTAAGGCTATTTTATGAGCAGATGTGTCTTGAGTAGGAGTTTTTCATGTATAGTGGAGGTGCATCAACTAGACAAAGTGATGAGGCAATTTGGGTTGAGATAGGATATTTCAGCAACCCCTACCATATTTCTTCAATACAATAGAGAGTTTCCATGGCGAGGCCCCATTTAACCTAGAGCAGCTAGGGAGGTGGACAACATTACATGTGCCTTACCCAGGGAGGGTTGGAGGAGATCTAGAGCCAGGAGTGACGGGCCTATATCCAAGGTGGTTCTAGAATATGTGATGGGAGAGGATCACTCCTACGGAGCCCATTATTGAGGCATTGGGCTTTGGATTAGAGGATGAGTGGAGACTATAGGTAGAGATGAGGGGGAGAGTTCAGTGAAGGAGGGGGACTATGAGAGAGGCAGGTCATGGACGACAGGAGGAGGTAGGACAGGCAGTTATAGGTTGACCGATCAAGGTAGCGAGGAGGAGACAACGTAGGAGAGGCCAGAGGGAGAGTGGGGATGATTAGTAGCACAGGGAGGTTGAGATGGGGGTGAGGGAGGAGAGAGTTGAGCTAGAGAGGGGGCAATGACGGGATAGCAGAGCAGATCACATAGGAGGAGCCAGCCACAGAGATCCCAGGGGGAGAGTAGGGTTGAGGAGGTGGAGGATGTGGAGGTGTTGGGAGAGAGAGGCACCAGACAAGGAGAGGAGATCCTTAGGATAGCAGTTCCTGGTGAGGAGGCATGGTCAACCATAGAGAGTTTGAGTCTGCCCCACTGTGGAGGGCCATAAGACATAACAAAACCAGGAGTGTAGGGGTGATGACAATGTTATGGATGTAGATGTAGATGTTCCAGATATGGATGTTTTGGATGTAGAGGCTTTGGCAGCAGTTCCTTATGTGGCACCAGAGGATCCCACTATACAACTGAGGGGAGCCCAGGTGAGGCTTTGGATTACAGAGCAGAGAGTGAGAGCACTCGAGGCTGACCTAGTGAGAGTATAGGATGAGAGTCAGAGGGATTATGAGGCCATTTTTAGCCACTTATATTCACAGATGAGGATAGTGGAGCGGGAGAGGGAAGACTTGCAGGTAGACATACAAGGAGTACAAGATGAGTTGGCTAATGTGAGTTGGGACTGTGACATCTTACAGGAAAAGGTTATCATATTATAGGCTAGGGGGAGCTAGAGGGGATAGTAGATCAAGGGTCATAGACATTGGACAATAGATAAAGGATCTTCGATAGGAGCAAGATGAGATTTGTGATAGAGTGCATTGTTTAGAGCAGATAGTCAGAGATATGGGGTTGATGTAGGAGAGGGAGGATGAAGTGAGGGATCAGGAACAAATGATCTAGGCAGAGAGAGATGTAGTACAAGCACAGGTGTAGGCTATGGAAGCAGAGAGGGATGTGGCATAGGCACAAGTTCAGGTGTTGTAGAGTGAGAGAGAGTTGATAGAGGCACATGTACAATCTCTTTAGAGGAGGAGAGAGGAGGTAGTGTCAGAGGTGTTGTCTCTCCAGAGAGTGAGATTTAGCAAAGTTGAGATTGCAAGCTCTACAAAGGGAAAAATATACAATAATGGCTTGGGCACAGGCTACCTAGAGGGAGAGGGATGTGGTAGAGGTACAAATGCAAATGCTACAGGGAGAGAGGGATGTTGTTATGCCCTTAGATAGTGTATATGGTTATGAATAGTCGGCTTGTGGCTATCTTAACCCTTAATTAAGTCATATTATCATTAGTATATTGTTATTTAGTTGGTTAGGTCAGCCTAGGTCTTATATAGGGGTGTCTAAGTCGGCCAAGGTGATATCCTAGGCATAAATAGGTATATATAGGAGATTATGAGTCTTATTTCATCAAGTTGTGAAGTGTGTTCTCATTAGAGATATTTGGAGGTTTCCCCCTCGAAGTGGCTTGTTATTCTTAGTTATTATCAAGTATTTGTAGCATATTTCATATTACATCCTTCTATTGTGCAAGTTATTTCATAACAAGTGGTATCAGAGCATGATCTTGGCACTGTAGAGGCAACTTTTTTTCATTTTTGGAGGTGATTTTTTGAAGAGAATATCTTTTAGAATTTGGAAAAAAAAATTCTAATTTTTAAAGGGTTTTTGAGGAACATATTAAAGAAGTTTCAATCTAGATTTTAGACAAATTGGAGTAGAAATAAGCAAGTTATTGAAAAATTAAAATTTTAACAATTATCACTCTCCACGCTGAAAATAGGCTTATTTCTTGAGGATTTTTCTAGGAGAGAGTTATTTTGGCCCTACTAACTTACAGTAAAAATTTCAGAGGATTTAAATTTCATTTGTGTGATTTATTTCAAAATTAGGGGTTTCTATCATGGCAGGGCCTGCAACAAGGGGCAAAAAGAATGTTGTCACTACGAGGAAGACTCCTAATAAGGATGGAGTAACAATAGAGGATACTAATCCTAATGAGGAAATCAGTAAGTTCAAGGAAGACATTTACTCAATGAAGATGGATATGTGTGACCTAAGAGGAGATATATCATACATACGAAGCATGCTAAGTGTCTTTATGAATGGACCAAGAAAGGAGGTCTCAAGCAATGAAGAAGAAGAAGAAGAAAAAGAAGAAGAAAAAGAAGAAGAAGAGTATGAAGAAGTAGAAGAAGTAGAAGAAGAAGAAGAAGAAGAAGAAGAAGAAGAAGAAGAAGTAGAAGCAGAAGAACCCGAAGAAGGAGAAGAGGAAGAAGAAGAAGAAGAAGAAGAAGAAGAAGAAGAAGCAAAAGAAGTGGAAGAAGAAGAAGCTGAAGAAGAAGAAGAAGAAGGAGAAGAAACAAAAGAAAAAGAAAAATGCAATGAAGAAGAAGAAGACAAAGTTCCTCATCAAGCTATTCAACTAATGCAAGGCTACCATATACCATTGCTCACCTCTTCCTCTATGGCACATCAAAAGGTTCAAGTAAAGGAAGAACACATTCATAGCCATCAAGAGCTTGATGCAAAGGGAAGACACATCTTGGAGCTGAAGTTAATTTTCCAGACATGCATGAAGAAGCTGAGGACATCAATAGTTCCAAGTTACCTCATTATAAGGAAATATTTTCTAGTTGAAGCTACCACATGGGATGATGAAGATTATATGAAGAACCTACAACAATTGTTCAGTGTTGAGGACAACACTTTTGTAAAGGTGGGGGGCATGTTATGCCCTTACTTAGATAGTGTATATGGTTATGAATAGTCAGCTTGTGGCTATCTTAACCCTTAATTAAGTCATATTATCATTAGTATATTGTTATTTAGTTGGTTAGGTCAGCCTAGGTCTTATATAGGGGTGTCGAAGTCAGCCAAGGTGATATCCTAGGCATAAATAGGTATATATAGGAGATTATGAGTCTTATTTCATCAAGTTGTGAAGTGTGTTCTCATTAGAGATATTTGGAGGTTTCCCCCTCGAAGTGGCTTGTTATTCTCAGTTATTATCAAGTATTTGCAGAATATTTCATATCATATCCTTCTATTGTGCAAGTTATTTCATAACAGATGTCACAGTGGCTCAAGTAGTACAGAGTGAGGGTGACATGCCAGGAGTAGATGTACAAGGATTGTAGAGGGAGAAGGATGTAGCAGTGGCACGAGCGGTGGCTACAAAGGAGATGCGAGATTGAGTACAGGTAGAGTTGGCACAACAACGATTATCTCAGGAGGCATGGGAGCAGGATAGGAGAGCCATTACCAGGGATGAAGACAAATATCATTAGGAGCAGAATGTTGCTCGGGTCCAAGTTGTGGAGCGAGAGGAGAATATGAGAGAAGCAAGATTTTGGATGGCTACATATCACCATGCTGTTCCCAATTTGACACAACGGAAATTCCATTATATTTGGTAGATGCCTCAGATGCCAGCGCCATCTCAGTCATTGGGGACGTGGACTCAAGGCTTCAGTGAGTCATCAAGGGTTTCTCTAGGTAGCGGGACAATACCTAATTCTCCACAAAGATCAGATGTGGGTAGTTCATTCAGTAAGTGATAGGCTACCGGTTGTTTGATAGGTGCAGGGTAGATGGATAGTATAGAGTTGTAGTTGTTATTTGTAGGGCCTTGTACTGGTATTTTGATCTGATGCTTTTTGTATAATATGGACATGGATTTTTATGACATCGACGACATTATTATGATGTTATTTATGTGATATTCATGATTATGAGATGTACTTTGGACCTTTGGTGTATGATATATGATATATGATAGCCCTTATTGACACCATGTTCGTGTGTTGGATGAGTGATTGTGTTTATGCATTTGTGGACTATGGATGATTTTATTGATGTATATGCGTATGCTTATATGATGATATGATGTATGCATATGTTTATGATAATTGTTATATATGATGACTAACATGTGTAATGCAAGATATGATGTATTATTATTTTATCTATGATGGTCTCGAATCTTTGTGATGCAGGTGGCAATGTATGTATGTATGAATCTAATATGTGTGGATACATAATGATGCAAATGTATGGATCTAAAGTGTAATTGATTTATGGTAAACAATATTAACATAAGTGTTAATAAGGATGTGCATGATAATGGAAGATGAGTGTAGGAATAGTGTGAGTTTGCACCTATCACAAACCTTTAGTATCCTAAGAAGAATGGGGGATAGAGGGGGAAGTATTTACACAACCAGAAGCATAAGGTGAATGCAATGCAATGGTCATGATCATGAAATGCAATCCTAATAGAATTTTCCATCTTTGGAGCACTGATTTTTGTTATAGCATAAGACACCTAGTGTCAGGGTATAGGAAACCAAGACAAGTTAGCGTCGAATGCATGAAGCAAATACACAGACAAGAAGGCTATCCCAACACTCCAAAATGTTGAAGAATTTGGTCGGGCTAGGTATTGGGATAACTACAAGTAAAAAGGGATGCCCCAGCATTATAAAAGATCACATGGGTCTTGGTGGATACTACATGGGACAACCTAGCGAACAACAACAATAAAAGATCAAGATATGCCCCTTATGTGAAATAGTCAAAACACACCATAATATGATAGATTATGGTGACCTTAGCTAATTGTAATAGGGAGCTCAAATGATAAACAAAAACTAGCAACATCAAAAGATCGAAATCAATATAAAATTTCCTTTTCCATAGGATCAAGAGGATGGATGAGGTTGATGAGGTACGTTAGGAAGGATGCATCTTGTTAAGACCAATGATGGATACTAAGCTAAAATGACCTCGATGACATAGAAAATCAGATACTAACCAGACTTCCTAGTACTGGAGGATCTTGTTTGTTAAGAACCAGTTAGATAGGGACATACTTGACAACATGACACAAGGAAAAAAATAGAAAGCCACAAACTGACACACCCTACAGACCTAGAGGCTCGGGGGTTGATCATAGATTAGCCTTGCCTACGTGAAAGTGTAGATCCCTTGTAGTTCTAGAAAATACTATGGATAAAGTGGAAAGAAGACAATGGTGATTGATGGTGAATGGCACAAGACACAACAGACAAACTCCCCAAGGGAGGATCAAATGATCAACCTTGCCTACATGAAAGCATACGGGCAACATAGTTTGGAAAAGAAAAATAACAAGCGACCATGGATAAAAGTGAAAAGGGACTGATGGAGAAAACCAATGGAGGACCAAAACAGGTTGGTCCAAAATTCCTTGGGGGGTGATCAAATGATAAAACTTTCCTACGTGAAAGCGCAGGGGCAACGTAGTTAGACTAAGACCAAAAGGACTGACAGGACAAGATGGGAACTAGGTGAGACTGACACGATGGATGATCCTAGATGGTGACACAAAGTGACCGAAGAATAGTCAAATGACATAAGCTCAGATTGGGATAAAAGCTCAGCATGATGGATAGCCAATGTGGATCATCCAATGCTCAACCAAGATATATACCAAGCAGCCAAGGATGGGATGGGCGAGGATGTTAGGATAGGGCGGATGAAATCATAAAATAACTAGGACACAAGGTAGGTAATGACTAAGCCCTCTACAAATGGCACCTGTAATTAAGTTTTTACCAAATGTACTTATCCAAGGCACCATCGGGGGTGGTTTTCACAATAGGATGAATTATTTTTCGTTACTATTTGTGATTTTTTGTGATTTTTTTTTTTTTTTTGATAATTTTTTACTTTTTGTATTTTTCATGTAGATAGGATCACTAAGCGGACTTAGGAATAAAACATTTTTAGATGTATGATATTAATAGGCTATTCTAGGGGATCTCCTTTAAGGGTGGTGAATCTATATGCCTCAGATCCATACTTTGCAATGATGATAGAGGGACCTAACTAGTTTGCTTCAACTTTCCTTTCTTATCTTGGTCCTACTGAGTGTGTTGGTTTTCTTTAAGGACTAGGTCACCAATATTGAACTGACAAGGATGAACCTTCTTGCTGTAGCTACATTTGAGGTGGTTTTGATAGGCTTGAAGATGATCATAATCTTTGATCCATCTTTCATCAAGTAATTCTAGCTGGGTGAGCCTTACAATATGAGTGTCTTCTTCACTGATAAGGTTCTTCAAAGAAATTCTTAGTGATGGGATCTCGACCTTGATCGGTAAGATGGATTTGGCACCATATACTAGAGAGAATGGGGTGGATCCAGTAGGGGTACAGATGGAAGTACGAAATGCCCAAAGGGTGGGAGAAATATGGAGGTGCCAATCTCGACCAGTGTTATTGATGACCTTTTTAAGGATTCAAATCAGAGTCTTGTTAGTAACTTCTGCCTGACCATTACCCTGGGGGTAATAAGGTGTAGACCAATGGTGTTGAATATGGAAGGTGTCACAAAGGTCTTTCATAGCTTGGTTTTTGAAAGGTTTTCCATTATCAGAGAGGATGGTGGATGAGATACCCTATCGACATATGATATGGTAGAGGATGAATTTTGAAATCTAAGTACCAGTTATTTGTGAGAGTGGCATTACTTCCACCCACTTGGTGAAGTACTCAGTGGTGGTAATAATGAAGGTGTGGCCATTAGAGGATGGAAGGTATATCTTTTTTATCATATCAAAACCCCACTAAGCGAATGGCCATGATGGAAGAATAGGTTGAAGGTCTCGTTCTGATGCGTGAATCAGATCTACATGTTGCTGACATGGGAGAAATTTCTTCACAAACTCATAGGCATCGTGTTCCAATGTACGCCAGTAATACCGAGCTCAAAGAATATTTTTACCTAAGGCCATACCATTTGAATGTGCCCCACAAGCACCACTATGTACTTATGTTAGTGTAGTATGGGCTTCAGTCTTGTCTAGACATCTGAAGGGTTCCATCATACCCATGACGATAAAGTGTATCACTAATAATGATGTATCGAGATGAGTGTTGGATAAAGGTTTTGCATTGGTTTCATGTAAGATCTAGAGGTAAAATATTAGCATGCAAGTAGGTATAGATATCTTGGTACCAAGGGTAAGTGGGACCCATGATGTCACACACCATTTCAGTCTCAGGGATGTCATATATTGGGATTAAGAGTTGTTTGACAAGGAACTCACATTATGTTCGATCCTTGGGCATGTCAATCAAGGAACCAATCATGGCCATTGCATCAAAAAATTTGTTCTAAATCCTGGGAGTTTGATCAAATTGGATAGAGGTGAAGGACTTCTTAAACTCATCAACCATGCATTTGTAGGGTAGAAGCTTCTCATCTTTGGTCAAAAAAATTTCGTTGACTTTCTTGATAACTAGTTGGGAATCACCAAAAACTTTTAGTTGGGTAATATTCCACTTGATTGTGATTCTTAGACCAGTAAGGAGAGCTTCATATTCAACTATGTTGTTAGTGCATGTAAAAGCTAGTTTGAACAACTTTAGGATGTAATCAACTTGAGGGGTAACTAATAAGATGCTTGCCCCCAATCCATTATGTGTGTATGACCCATCAAATTATAATGTTCATATGGTTGCTTTGGCTACTGTTAGGGCCTCTTCATCAGTAAACTTTGTGATCAATGGGTGTGCATCAACTAGAGGAGCATCAACTAACTGATCTGCTACTGCTATTATTTGTCCCTTGATGGATTTTTGATCCACATATTCTATATCAAACTCACTTAGCAACATGACCCATTTAGCCACCCGCCCAATTAGGATTGTTCTAGATAGAAGGTATTTGAGTGGATCTACTTTTGAGATTAGTTTCATAGGATGACTAAGCATATAGTGTCTGAGCTTCTGGGAATAGAAAACAATGGCTAAGAAAGCTTTTTGTATTGAAGAATAATTAAGCTCATAGCCAGCTAGGGTTCAACTGATGTAGTAGATTACACATTCTCTAGATGATTCATCATGTTGTGCCAATAATGCCCCCAATGCTACTGAATTAGCAGAGATGTACAACAAAAGAAGTTTCCTAGGGATCAAAGGCACGAGGATAGGAGGATGAGCCAAATATTCTTTGATCTTATTGAACCCTTGCTAACATATAGGATCCCATTTGAAAGATGTATTCTTTGTCAATAGGTGCGTAAATGGTTGACATTTATCAGCTAGCTAGGCTATAAACCTTCTAATGGACTGTAGATTTCGTCAAAGACTTCTTAACTACTTCAAATTATGTGGTGGAGTTGCTAGATCTACATCAATACCTCTTCTAGAGACCATGAACCCCAACAATTTTCCTGATGTTACCCTGAACACACACTTTTTTGGATTTAAGCGCAACTTATAGTGTTTCTAAGCGCTCAAAGATCTTCCATAGGATTGAGGGGTGTTCAACTTTAGTTTTGTATTTTCCTAGAAAATAATCCACATAGTCTTCCATAATAATGTGGATAATGTCATGGAATATAACAGTCATTGCTCCTTGGTAAGTTGCCCCTGTATTCTTGAGACCAAAACACATAACATTGTAGCAAAATGTTCCCTAGGGCATGATGAAGGTTGTCTTATGTTGGTCTTCTAGTGCAATTTTGATCTGATTATATCTAGAAAATCCATCCATGAGGGATAACATTTCATGTCCTGTTGTTAAGTCTACCAACATGTCTATATTGGGCAAAGTAAAATCATCCTTCAGACATGCTTTATTAAGATCTCTAAAGTTTGTACATATTCTGACATTCCCATTAGGTTTGGCTACTAGGACAATATTGGAGATCCATTCTGAATAATCAATAGGCCTTATAAATTAGGCCTCCAATAGCTTCTCCAATTCCTTCTTGACCAAAAGAGCAACTTGTGGATGCATCTTACGGAGTTTTTGTTTGATTGGCTTCGCATTAGGGTGGACATCTAAATGGTGCACTACCAAAGCTGGATCTAACCCTGGCATGTCAGAATATGCACAGGAAAAGTTGATCTTTCCATCCTTAAGGAGCTGAATAATTTCTGCATATTCCTCTTATGATAGTGATTTGGCCACATATGTGATTTTAGGATCTTCTTCAGTTCCTAGGTTCACTTCTCATGTTTCCTCTATTAGAATGGATGATTGTTCAAATAGGTGTGTTCCTACAAGGGGATGATGAACGTCTCCATCTTTAGGCACCTCATCAAGGTTTTCACCATCAGACATGCCCTTTTTTTTTACTTTTTCAGGGTCAAGAGGTGCCTCAAGGAGGTTTTCACCAAGTGATCCCTTTTGATTTTTCTTATTTCTATTTTTGCGACTAGAGCATTCATCCTCCCCCAATCCCATAAAATTGACATATTCATCCAGAGAGACATTAACAAGTGTGCTATCATGTAGGTCCCAGTCAATAAGTTCACTATGTTTAAGGGAAAGGCTAATGGTGAAGATGGATAGGCTGTTGAACATGGATGAAAGATCCATGGGATCCACATCATTGCACGCATGTATGATGGACTCTTCCTCAGGTATGTCCTCTAAGGGACCATTTTCTACACTAACACTATTGGAAGCATTGGATGATGTTGAAAAGGTCTTTTTGCTTTTGATCACACCCTAGGCCCATATTTTCTGGACTCTTCGGTACATCAATGGGTTGCAACTGTCCTTGTTCTTCTTAATCTAGACCCCCACCTTAATAGTTATACTTCTTTGCAAACTTAGTAGACCATGGGTATGCTTCTTGAAAATATTTCTTAAGGGGGGATCTAGTTGGGGCTCTTCATGATATATCCATTGACTGATATCATCGTCTAGTGCATCCATCCTTAAACTAGGGCATCAAAAAGTGCTAGTGGGGATATTGTTGGCACTGAACATAATGATCTTGTCTTCTACTTGTTTTTTGGATTGTGAAGGTTGACCATATGTGTGTGGTGATGATGGAATGGTTGCCACATTTAGAGTTGTATGCATTTCATATTCACCACAACCCTTGTCAATGATCTGGACTTTGGTAATAGTGGAATTAGTGGTGGAAGATGGAGTGGCTGTTGTGACAAATGAGGGATTGGAGGATCATGATTGCGGTTCCCCCATTTCAACTCTAGGACAATAATGTAAATGGGGAAATGAAGCTTCTAAGGCATGACAGTATTCAAATGGTTGTGGATCAGTGTAAATGGTGACCTCTAGTCCATTAATTGGGAATTTTAGGCATTGATGGTAAGTGGAGGGGATGACTTGCATGGCATGGAGCCATCGATGGCCGAGAAGGAGATTGTATGGTAAGTCTAGATCAAGCACATGACATGTAGTGTATTGAACCATGGGTCTAACCTGGATAGGGAGATTGACAATTCCTTCATAATCTCTTTTCGTATTATCATAAGCCTTGATTGTAATGATTTGATTTCTTAGGTCCACTTGAGTGTACCCTAACTACTTTATGAATTTTAGAGTGCATAGATTGAGGGTAGAGCCATTATCTACCAAGAACCTTTTTACTTTATGATGGGCAACCAATACTTTGATGTGTAGGGGATAGTTATGGTTGGTATCAATATTTGGCATGTCATTTTGGCTGAAGTGTAGCTGATAGGACAAAGCCAGATGTCTCACTAAAGCTTGGAATTGTGTAGGATCAATTTCATTAGGCACTTGGGTTTCCTATAGAGCTCAATTCAAGATCTCTTGATGCATAGGGGAAGATTTAAGTAGGTCCAAGATTGAGATGTGGGCCAAAGTCTTCCCTAGGTGGTCAAGAATATTATACTGAGAATTCACAAGATTTTGCTGAGTGAATGTAGAGGTTGTGGGGATAGTAATGTGGGTTCTTTTGGTAACAATGACACATTGGGGATCTTTAGCTTCTACATGTATCATGGATATGCGGGGTTCCATTTGTTCAACATAGTGGACAATGATATCATAATTGAGAGGTACATTCTTATAATTTATGTTATTTGTACTATTGTTTTGGGGATTGTTATTGGATGTGCTTGCACCTTGATTATGGTTAGGGAAGTAATTTTGGTAAATATGTAGTTGAGCATTGGATGAGGAAGCTTGATTGGCATTGACTTGGATATCTCCTTGATCGATAAGATCTTGGACATACGTTTTGAGACCTTGACACTTGTTGGTGGAATGCCCTTTGATTTTGTGAAAGTCACAATACTCATTTTCTTTATACCAATTGTGTTTTAGTCTGGACTCATCAAAGGGTTTGGTTATAGGGTAAATGATTGAATAGTTCGCCTATAGGAGTCTATTTAAGATGGTGCTTAAAGACTCACCTAGTTGAGTGAACTAGCATTTGTTGTTCCCTTGACCATTTTGGTTTGATTGTTGAGGGGGATGGGGTGCCCCCTATGGTACTGATATGATGTTATGCGCAGGTGGTTGGTTAGAGGTGGGCTATTATCTCTGAGAGGTGTTGGCTACTTGAATACATTTAGTGTCAGTCACAACATCATTCACAACATTTTTATTCTTGTTCCAATAGCATGACTTATCTCTAGATGGTCGCTCTTTGTCATGGTTGTGTATCTTGATATGTCCCTTAACAATAAGGGCTCATTCAAGGATGGGTCCTTTCTCCACTACCTCAGCGAAGGTGGTGACACAATGGAGTCTATAATTATGGGCCATGTTGGCTTGTGAGTTTTCAACAAAGAGGATGACCATGTCCTTCTCTTTGAGAGGGGTTTTCATTCAACTTGCTAGTGTACACCACCTTTGAAGGTAGCTAGGAAAGGTTTCACCTTCATGTTGCTTCTCTTTGAGGAGATCCAAGGTATCAGTGTCCTCCAAATTGAAGGAGAAGTAAGAAACACATTTTTCTGAAAGATCTGCAAAGTATTTTATGGACCCTTGTTCTAGACTCATGAACCATTCTAAGGCATTCCCTATTAGGCTCCATGGGAACAAACACAAGAGGTAGTTGTCGTTGTGCATAACTTCCTAACACTAGGAGTAGAAATCTTGCAAGTGGGCTTTAGGATCCTTGTTTCCCTTGTATTTGTCAAATTTTGGTATCTTGAAGTGTTTCAGGAAGGGAATCAATGAGATGGAGGGGTCAAATGGATAGGAACATATATCTTCAAATTTAAAAGATTGCTTACTAGTCTCAGCTTGGAGACCTTTCAATGCAGCTTTGATTTCCAATAGATCTACGTTGACCGGTAGCGTGAGAGTTGAGGTAGGTGGGTTGGATGGGTATGGGTGATAGGATGATTGTGGATCTTGTTGAGATAGTGTTTGAAGATGGACGTATGGATTTTGATAATGAGATGATGATACCCCTAGCTAATATGTCAGAGGCTACTGTTGTGGAGCAGAATTTGGATTGATCAGATAAGCATGTGCAACATAATGTTGCAGATTGGTCTGCTGGTGCTGAGGGTACTGATGTGATTGTTGTGAGGCCACATAGGATGGTTGTTGTTGAAACTACTGCTGGTTATGATAAAAATAGTATTGGGGGGATTACTGATGTGTTGTTGATTATTGCATGGGCCGAGATGGAATGTTGTGTCACAATTGAGTTTATGGATGTAAAATAGATGCTAGAAATGGTGATATGGTTGGTACTGGAGGTTGAGATGGATTTCCTTGCAATTGGTGTGGTGGTTGTTGTAATGAAACTAAGGGATTATGTGGTGGTTGTTGTTGATGAGGTGGTTGAGATGTGATGGAGGCATTCTGCAAAGGAGGTTGTTGAGTGATAGTGAGTAGATTAGGTTGGGATGTACCTTGCGGAGGTAATTGGGATGATAAGTTAAATTAAGGTGGCTATTGGGATGTGAATGGATGTGGTGGGAGATTTGTGGCCCCAAGAGGTGAAGGCAAGGTAGTGAAAGGGTTGCCCCTGACATTTACTGGAGGTTGATTTGAAGTAGATGGTACAAGAAGCATTAATGGTCGAGGTGGCATACCATAAGTAAAAGGATCATTAGGATTTGGTACATGAGAAGCACTTACAACTAAAATTGGGGTGTGTGGGGTATTGTTGACGTGATAAAGGATGGCATTGCCGAATTCGGGTTGATACCAACCTTCTACTGGAGGCATATTGGGGATGTATGAATCACTTGGTGTAGTTTGTGAAACCTGTGGGGTGTGGGATGTGGGATTTCCATATTTGGATAGGTCAATGCCTGATGGGGGTTTAACACCTTTCTCAATTAGATGGGCTAAGATTACTTCCCCATGTTGTTCAAGTAGATGATCTATCCTTTGCGCATTGGCGGGGTTGCTAAAATGTTCCTTGAGTGTGAGTTTAGGTTGATTAATCATATTTTCTTCACCATGTGGTTAGTTGTTCTAATCTTGGGTGTTGGATTGTGATGAAGTGCCATTATAAGGGTCTTGTGGGATATTTGTAACATTTTTAGGATCTTGAGAAGGATTTTCTCCATTGTTAGGGTCTTGAGGGACATTTGGTTGGGAATCTTGACCTTTTGTGCCATTTGTTTCTTAATTTGTGACTGAGTTTGAATGGGCATAAAAAGGAAAGACTTAGTGTAAATGTGGGGATGATGGTCAGATGATTGTGTGATTGGACAAAGACTGGTTAGATGATGGGAAGAATTCAATTAGAGGACTAGATTGGTTTGATTAGATACATTAGATGATTGAACGATGTTGATTGGATAGTTGTGATTGGATTGATTAGATGATTGGATGAATTTGATTGGATTGATGTGATTGGATTGATTAGATGATTGGATGGGTTTCATTGGATTGATTAGATGATTGGATGGGTTTCATTGGATTAAGATTAAATGATAGGAGATGTAAAGGATTCTAAATCTAGTTAGGAAATCACCCTTAGTGGCTAAAGGCATTGATTGACCAGATTGATGGACAAATAGATGAGCACAACACTGAATCCACCTCAAGATGGAAGTGGATTGATTTGGGCTGAGAATGGTAACTTATGACACTGAATTCACTTCGAAATGGAAGTGAATTGATTTGGGCCAAAGTTGATGATTGATGTGAAGGATAACAATCAAATTCAAATGCCAAAGTCAATTTGGATAACCTTCGAGACAAGGTTTAGGTGGTTTGATGTGCTAAGGGGGTTATAAAATGGACTAAAGCATGGATTTGATGATGCAAATGATGAAATGGATTCACTAGATGATAATACAAGACTCCCAAATGATAGGATGGGTTAATGGCTAATGGAAATGGATGTTCCAAATGGGAGGATAGTTTAATGAAATGGGTGAATGAAGGCTTGGATTGGTTAAACGGAGGTTTGGAATGACTAAACAAAGGTTTGAAGGTTTAAAATGACTAAACGAGGTGAGATTGAATGTTCAAGGTGAGCTCGTCCATCTATAGTAAGTTGTAGGGGCATGACCACCCTTTTGTGGTAAATAGGGGGTGTGACCGCCCTTCTGCAGTAAATAGGACTTGGTTAAGATGGAAATGACTATGAAAAGGACTTAAAATAATGATGATAAGGCTAACTTGTCAAAAAAATTACTAGTTTCTCACAAGAAGACACTTCAAACAAGCACAATCCTATGATTAGTGTTAAGGGTATGGCCAACAAAGGTCTTAATCTAGGATGCACAAGGCTTCTAGGGAGTCCTTGATATACTCTCAGTATGTGAGACACAACCATGAACACCATCCCATCACAAGCATGAGTTAGGAACCCCAACAAGATACTGAAGGGCTCAAACCAACTCTTCACGTCTATCTAGGTATCACCCTAGCTTCAACACTCCACCAATTATGATGTGACTGGATTGAGGTACAACTTTCTCTCTCCTCCCTTTATATACCCAGTTAGTACACATGGTTGGAATCGTCCCTTGGGGTGATGAAATCCCCAAGCATGTCCCACTAAAAAGAAGGCACTAATCGTTTCCAACTACTCTCTAGGCTCACATAAAGTGCAAGGGGAAAGTGAAAAAAAATTAATGCCCCCTTGGGTGACACAAAAACATACACAACAAGCAATGAATATTACTTCCCCTAATTAAACTATGTTCTTAGATTAACGAAAAAAACAAGGATAGCTTTTAAAAATCTAAGAAAACGGATAGCCCTGCAAGAAAATGTTAGCTATTTTATCCTTTGTTCTTCATCAATTACACAAGAATATGCCACAAAATGTTAGCAAAAATGCAAATATCCTTGCAAAAAATAATGTTAGGGGGTTAGAATCTGAAAACAATAAAAAATAAGAGCAAAAATGGAGCTAAAATGATTGTTTTACCTTTCAAACAATGTTGTTTTGGGGTGTATCCGCCCCACTGCAGTAAATAGGAGGGTGTAGTTACACTTTTGCAGCAAACAGGAGGGTGCAGTTGCACTTATGTAGCAAACAAGAGGGCACAATTGCACTTCTATAGAAAATAGGAGGGCATAGTTGCACTTTTGCAGCAAATAGGAGGGTGCAGTTGCATTTTTGCAACAAACAGGAGGGTGCAGTTACACTTTTGCAACAAATAGGAGTGCGCAGTTACACTTCTATAGTGAAATGTTAGCAAGAAAAATTCAAACTGGGGCGCAGTTTCTAATCTGCAGTAAAATGTCCGAATTAGATTTCAAACTGAGGCGTAGTCACCCTTTTGCGAAAAAGTGTCAAAAATAGATTTCAAACCAGGGCATAGTGGAAAAATGTCAAAAATAGATTTCAACCCAGGGCATAGCTGCTCTTCTATTGAAAAATGCCAGAATCATATTTCAAACCGGGGCATAGTCACTCTTCTGCAGAAAAATTTCAGAAAATAGATTTCAAACTAAGGCATAGTCACCCTTCTGCAAAAAAATGTTAGAAATGGATTTCAACCTAGGGCATAGTCACCCTTTGCAGAAGAATATTAGAAAATTGATTTTAAACCAGAGAGTAGTCGCCCTTCTGTAGAAAAATGTCAGAAATGGGTTTCAACCGGGGCATAGTCACCCTTTTGCAGAAAAATGTTAGAAAAAAAAGAAGAGTTCAAATCGGGGCACAATAAGCCCTTTTGTGAGTATAATGTTAAGAAAACAAGTTAAAACTAAAGGCGTAAGTTGACCTTACGTAGTAAAATATTAGAAATAGAGTTCAAAGCGGTATGATTGCCCTTCTATAGTAAAATGTTGAAAACAAGTTCAAATCCTTGGATGGCTATAGATATGACTAAATGCAAGATTGACAATACGATAAGATGCAAATGTAAATGGCTAAAATGGCTTGGCTAAATGAGAGAAAATACTTGTGAATTGAGTGCACAAAATGACAGCATAAGGATGTTAAAATGACTAAGTGTTGAAAATATCTTAGAAGATGGGTATTTATAGAGGAATTTGAATTCTCTAGAGAGTTCAATGGTTGAGATTTATCCAACAAGGCCAAGATGAAGGGCTATGGTGAGTTGAGGATTCACAAGCCCTCACATCTTGACATGTGGAATGTGAAGTGGCTTAGGATGTGATGATGTGTAAGTGAGGTGGAAGGAGAGTACATGATGTGGAGGAAGGACAAGTACCTTGTAAGTACCTTGGGGAGTGAGAAGATTTCTTCAAAAATGAACTTCTTGTCCCCAAGTGAGAATGAAAGTGACATTTGAGAAATTTTAGAATTCCTCAAAAATCTCCATGGGAAATGAGAAAGTGGTTGGAGAAATAAATGTGAACTAAAAATTCACATACTTGGGAATCTAGTGGATAAGAGAGGGTCTCCAAAGAGGTGGGAGTTTGTCACATGTGGATGAGGTGAGAAGTCAAATGTTATGGAAGTTGCATGGGGATAAGGTAAGCCTTGGAAGAATAAAATGTGAATTAAAAATTCACATGGGGAGGAGAGAGGCCTAAGATGAATAAATGTGAATTTAAAATTCACATGGGAAAGAGGGTCAATGCTAAGAAAGGAAAATAGAAAGGTTGACTAAAAAGGGATGCTAAATGTGGCTAATGACTTTGATTAAGGTTGTGCAAACACTTGATTAAGAAAATTAATAAAAAATAGAGGCAAGCGGCAAATGTAGGAGGATGTGACATTAATATTTGATTAAGAGGATGCACATCCTAATCATGAATTAATTAAATTAATCCAAATTAGAAAGAGATTATGGAGGATGTGACAAGGAGAGAGAAAAATGAAGAATTTTAAATTGATTTTAATTCAAAAAGGTTTAAATGACTAAATTAAATAAATTGATGTATTTATTTAATTTAGAGAGGGAAACGGTGTAAGGTAAAGTATTTAATTGTTAAATTAAATACTTTAAGGATTTTAGGCATAAAGTATAATATTAATTGAATAAATTAATATTGACAAAATGGACGAATAGAAAGGTGAATTTGATCGTATGGGAGCAATCAAATTTGGATGTCTACAAAATCAAATAAAGCTAATACACAAGATAACAAGAAGAAATAAAAATATGTGGACGAAAAGCATGAAGGACAGATGTCAAAACTTAGGGTATATAGGCAGAGAAATTAGAGAACACATGGTTGTAGAATTTTAAACTTATTAGTCAAATGGAAGATTTTTTTTTTTTGAGAATGTTTCTAGAGTATGTGTATATATAGTTCAATATACTAGAATGTTCAAAACACATTATTGACTTATAGAACTTTCAGGATCTACTTATTGTTGGTTGGAATCTTTGTGCATCTTTGACTTGCCAGAAATTTTTGTATCACGCATATGTATCAATTTGTAACAACTGCAACTGTATGTTTAGAGTACTGCATGCTAAAATTAGTTGAAAGAGAATTGTAGGTATGCTGATAAAGAATTGACATCATGGAATTTAAAAACACTTGGAAAAACATGGATAGTTGGAATATATGGAAGAGTGTATTCTTCTGAATGCCATATACAAAAAGTATGACACAACAAAATGTTGAAACAAGAAGTTAGTAGGTTAATATTTATGGGTGCATATTTGCATACTGAATTTAACAAAAGATGTATTGCTAAAGGTACAAAAGATTGTAAATAGGAACAAAATTATCTTTAATGTGTAAAGCTAAAGACGATGCAAAGCATTGAATAAATGGGGGAAATTTAATGTGGTAGTCAAACACAGAGTATATAGGAACAACAAATGGGAACATAGCATAGGTGCATAATTTAAAACCAATCAGTGAAATACAACACAATATTGTTGAAAATGTTTTTGGAATAGTTGAATATATACTTTAATAGAATGGAATGATCAAATCATGCCATTGGCTTGTACAAGTTTTTTCCTCTGCTTATTATTGCCTAGTATCTTTGTGCATCTTTGGCATTATACCCATTTTGTTTAGATTATTACTTGGTATGTTTATGTAAAATTTAACTTAGAAATCCTTGAAAAGAGGATGGTATACAGTTTGGAGAAAATGTGAGAATAATTATTGCGGACCACTTTTTATAAGGTAGAGCACAAGCTATGGACGGAAGTATTTGGCAAGGGATGGAGTTGTTCCAAACTGTCTCTTCGTTGGGACATTGAGCAATGTATTTGTTGTTGCTAAGTCTAAAGTATCTCTCAAATGAGAATGTTGGATCAATGCGAAGTCTTTCAATTGATTTAACACATGAGAGATAGCTCTAAAATTCAACCCTTGCATCTCTTTGTTTCATATGTTTATCATTGCTCTGTCTAATGTTAAGCCTTGTGCTTTATGTATTGTGATTGCCCATACCATGCTAAGTGGAATTTGTGTTTGACTACCCCAAGTTATAGCTGGGATGGGGATGTCTCTTGGGTTTTTTGGGTCCCATGGTGGACAAATTTTATTTTGGAAGTGAACAACAACATAGTTAGGCGGATATGGCAGTTTACAATGTACATTGTACACAATAGTTGTAATAAGACCAAGGGATCCATTGACTAGGCCACCTTGAATCCACAAATTTGTTGTTAGCATCACCTATTCACCAACACAAAGTAGCAATTCTGGGAGAAGCTGGCCATTATCTCCATGATCAGATGTATGTTGTTGTGCTACTCGAGAAATGATAATGGCTACGGGTAGGTTTAATTGTTTGATCATTTTTTTTGTTGTGGAATACGACTAAGTCATTTGTGGAAAACAAATGTGTAGAAACATAAAATTGTTCTCTTTCTATGGCTGAGAGCATTTTATTTGTTTGTTTCATAAGCTCTTCCCAGTCGTCATGGAGAGCCTCACCATTTCTTATATGGAGAAGGATTTCCCATAACTTTTTTTGGGAAGGGCTATCTCCTTTTTGGCGGAAAATAGTGTCCAATGTCATTGAGACTATCAAAGTATGCCATAAGGCTACAATCGATGAGTGTGAAGCATAAATAGGGGTATCCATGATAGATGGAAACTGGGCAAGATCACCAACAAGGATGATAGAAATATCGCCGAATGACTCCCTCTGGTTATCGGGGAATGCTTGGTGCAATCGGTTATCTATTTTCAGCAGCAACTATGGGCGTACAATACTCATTTCATCTATCAAAATGTATTGAATATATTTAATTTATTCTTGGAATATTGTTAATGGTTGGCCTTGTAAAGGATTCATATCCTTTATGGGAATCTGGAGGGTTGTATGGATTGTGGAGGCACATATGTTGTATGCAGCAACACCTGTGGGGGCCAATGTGAGCAACGAGTTATTGGATCTAGTAGTAGAGGTGTTTATTTGTTGTCTGATACAATTTATCAAAAAGGATTTACTAGTGCTAGCTATCCCTTGAATGATCATGCTGAGAGGACCTTTGGGGGGAGGCTGCATGTGATGGGACTGGATGATTTGAAGAGCCAATTGTTGTTTTGGTGAGAGTTGATGGGCTAATGTATTCACAGGCAAAAATTGTATCGTAGCTTACTCACGTTGTACCCTGGCTAATGGGATGAAATACAAAACAATATTCTAAAGTTTTTCAGGCACATGGTTTGTATTCCATGAATGGTTCATATCAAAGTTCTACCTACCCAACAGCTGGAGCTGATTTATATTGAAGTTAGTAGTAGCACTAAGCCAAGAGAAAACTTCCCATTCATATTCATCCAAAGAAGGTCAATAGTTCAAATCATCGGTATCACTGCCATATTCTCCTTCAATCATGGATGGAACTAGAAATCTATTAACATGCCAAGGATGATAACCAATTGTTTTAAAAAAATTCCAATTTTATATTATCTCTTCTTTGGCAAGACCTATATTTGTCTGTATGTTTCGGAAATATTTGTATAATATAAGTTCAGTCCAACAAAATGTCTCAAATATTTTTGTATCTTCAATGGGAATAGTCATGATCAATAGGTACACAAGGACAATTGTAGGTTGGTGTCTTGGTTTGAACCATTTGACCTTTTTGCGCTGCTCTGAATGTGTATATAAGTAGACTGAGTCAATTAGGGATACACCACCTAGCTTTGGAGGCATTTGCATATAGTAGTGAATATAATTTGTTAGCAATTCTTCATCAACATCATCTTTATTTATACAAAACCATGCTTTTTTACATTTTATCATTTCTTACTCTAAACAATCTTTAATTTCCATCTATTTTTTGCACTAAATGTGGTGAGACTCCTTTATGGTTTTCTTTACTCCTTGAGTTTGGAGCCTTTCTCCCCTTTTGTCAAGTGTTGGTTAGCATTTATTTTGCTACGCTTTCACCAATTGATGGTCCTCTATAATGAGTTTACTTTCCAACATAGCCTTCACCCACTTCATTTTAAATATACTAGCAAATGAAAAATCTATTTGGAACTCCAATAAACCTCATTTCTCTCTTATGCACACAAATGTGTTGGTTCTTCCACGATGTCTTAATCCCACTTGGTGCGACTTGTTTCTTCAAAAACTTGCTAGCTTCCTCCTCCAATTTGTAGTCTATTATCTTTTTTTTACTCACTTCCTCTCTCTTCTCAATGTATTCCTAACTTTTATCATTGTCCTTGCATAACATATCCCCCTTGCAAATGTTTTGTGCACCTCTTCATTTCTATTTTGTTTCATTAAAATTTAGCCTTTTGGGCTGTGACCTTTGGCTTGCCAGTCCTTTGTCCTCTAATTAAAAAAATGAATATGTTTCCATCCTCTACGTCTTATCTAATTTATTTCTTTAAGGGATTTTTTTTTAATCCATCAAAGCTTAGGCACCCATTTTCTTTCATTTTGCATTTGTTCATTTTTTCAAAAAACACATTTGTATCTTAAACTTCCTATGCCTTTTAGCATTCATATTCTCATAATCTAGTTCCAAAGATATTTTTCCAATAATCATGTAATAAACATGGCAACAAAGATTTAATTCCTCCAATTTGACTGTGCAGCATCCTCCAAACCAAGAAATACCAAAATAAAAATCCAATCAAATGAAAAAATCAAATTAAACATTTTTTTTTAGTGATGTTGATTGCACGTGCACTTGGAAATTCCTACATCAGACACATCGGGTAGAAATTTTGTGAGAAAATGCTCACAAAAGAGGAGTTGAATGGTAGAACTAGTATTATTTTATATTGCAAGCAATCTATAGCGATTTCCGTCATTGTGAAATGTGCACAAGGTTATTTCTTCTTTCTCTTTTTCTAGCACTTTGTCGGCACAAGCACCATCCTCCTTCCACAACTCCATTCACCACCATTCTCTCCTCTCATGGATTCACATCCACCATGGACCATCCTCCTCTGCCAAATTATTCCTTCTCTTGGCTCCTCATTTGTGGGATCAATCCCACCATAGACCAACCACCTCCACCAAAATCTACCTGCACACTCATCCACACACAAGTTGATATGGTCGAATTTATGGAAATTAAAGATTTCCATATCCTCTTCTATTTTCTCCTCATCATACTCTTCAATTTCTCCTCTCATAAATGAAGGTAAACAAAAATCATGATTGAATTCACAAATTTGAGAAAATACCTCATCTTTCTTTGTTGTTGTTACATCTTCCTCTGCAATGTTGTCTTCAACTGCTACAACATATTTCTCTCCTTTATTCACTGCGATCTTCTCAAACCACTCACACTCTATTGTTGAAATTTGTGCCAAAAAATATTCTTCACCTTCACCATTCATTGCAACCTCTTTGCTGCTCAGTTCATTATTTTCTTCCCTAATCATTGCTACATCCAATTCCACTTCTTCACTGCTCACCTCTTTATTTTTTCCCTTTTCCTCCATGCCTTCCTCATGGGATGTCTTTGCTGCAACCTCATGCTTATCTTTATCACACTTGACCAATTCTTCTCATTGTCTTGCTTTGAATCTATCCATTATCATAGTTATATCAACCATATTCAACTTCCTCTTTTGGTACTACCTCAATCCATCCCATATGATGGGCTTCTTTTGCAAAAATATCCCAATCCACATCACACTCTTCACAATTTGTGATTCTTCATAGCTCTTCAACTCCCAATTGTTCAGGACTTCACAAACCTACAATATTTCTCACATGAGCTCTTCTCTACCACAATTCTTCTATTCTACCCGTAGGTTCTGGGGGATCCTCTCCACTCTCAAGACTACCTGCTTTGATACCAATTGATGCAAAGGTGAAAAATCTCCTCTATGCTGTCCCAAACAAGCTTAATAACAAGTTCACAACTTCACAATATTCATAGCCAACACTATTATTCTGACAATTTCATTTGTCAAATTAAACCCAAATCAAAGTTTTCACACAACAATGCGTACAATTTAATTTATTTCCAATTAATTTAAATTTCTTCTTCCATTCAAATTTTAGTTTAATTTGAACTACAATTTTTTTTTTACAACATACTAAACATTTTCTAATTAATTGGACTATATTGCTTTGTTTTGATTTAATCTACACCAATCTCTACTTATTCTCCCTCACCTATGCTCAATTTCTTCCCTTACTCTACACCCCTTCCCTAGCACTTTGCATTTTATCATTTCTTACTCTGAACAATCTTTAATTTCTATCTATTTTTTGCACTAAATGTGGTGAGAGACTCCTTTGTGGTTTTCTTTACTCTAGAAGTTTGTAGCCTTTCTCCACTTTTTTCAAGTGTTGGTTAACATTTATTTTGTTGTTCTTTCACCAATTGATGGTCCTCTATAATGAGTTTACTTTCCAACGTAGCCTCCACCCACTTCATTTTAAATCTACTAGTAAATGAAAAATATATTTGGAACTCCAATAAAACCTCCTTTATCTCTTATGCACACAAATATGTTGGTTCTTCCCCAACATCTTAATCCCACTTGGTGTAGCTTGTTTCTTTAGCAACTTGCTAGCCTCCTCTAATTCACAACCTATTGTCTTTTTTGTACTCACTGCCCCTCTGTTCTCAATGTATTCCTGACTTTTATCGTTGTCCTTGCATAACATATCCCCCCTAGATGTTTTGTGTTCCCCTTCATTTCTATTTTGTTTCATTAGAATTCAGCCTTTTGGGCTATGACCTTTGGCTTGCTCTTTGTTTTCTGATTAAAAGGATGAATATGTTGCCATCCTCTACATCTTCTCTAGTTTATTTATTTAAGAGATTTTTTTTCTAATCCGTCAAAGCTCAAGTTCCCTTTTTCTTTCATTTTACATTTGTTAATTTCTTAAAAAAAACACATTTGTATCTTAAACTTCCTATGCCTTTTAGCATTCATATTTTCATAATCTAGTGATCTATCTTTGGGGTCAACTACCTAGATTTGTCTCAATAGTTGGATCATTTGGTGAAGCTTGATAGGGCTATTTAATGCCCTTACTTTGTAACTCTTTCCTGTTTTAATAAAAAAATTACCCCTCCTTAATTTTCATATTTTCATAATCTAGTGTCAAAGATATTTTGACAATAATCATGTAATAAATATGGAAATGAAGATTGAATTCCTCCAATTTGACTGTGCAATGTCCTCCAAACCAAGACATACCAAAATAAAAATCCAATCAAACCAAAAATCAAATTAGCCTTTTTTTTAGTGATGTTGATTGCACGTGTGTCTGGGTTCTCTTGCATCATATAGGGATAACAATGTACAAAAAATAGAATTTAAACAATATTATTGTATTTTTTATTCATTTATTAGCTAAATTAAATCCAAAACCAATTGCAAGATAAGAACTAAAATATACATTCCTTCCAATGATCATGAATTATACCTATATAATATCTTCTAGCCTTAGGAATTATATTTATTAGCGACAAAAAATCACAAAGCTTGATGTTATGTGTAATTTGTAGTCAAACCAAACATGTAGAATAAACCTTCAAGAATGAATGTGGTGATGATGGTTTTATGAATCTCAATGTGGTTTATATACTAATATTTCTTATGTCTAATGAATCTAAAAATTTGTCCCTTTGATATTGCATTGTTTGAAAAGGTGGTGTAAAATTCAAACAGTGAAACTAGATGTTACCCTGTTATGCACAATAATAAATTTAGAATTAAAATATGCCTTTGTGGTGATTAAAATATTTTAAAAATTATATGAGAAGTTATATTCTCTTATTATATTATTTTTTATTTTTTTCAAGGATCCTAAGTTGAAACTTAGTTTTACAAGTTACATAACCTTTACTCTAAGTCTTTAAATACTTTACAATTATGACTTTAAAGACTTGAACTTTAGTCTTAAGTCATGATGTGACTTCTAATGAATCATGTTCACTTCTAAGAAAAAGTTGGATTGGCATCATTTAGATGCTTGCCTTGAAAATTGGAGCTCATGTTTGAAAAGACATTGTATAAAATCTAAAGCCCTTAAAGTTCTTGTCTTCATAGCCAATTGAAGATGTTTTTATACACGTGAAGTCTTGTTAGCTCTTCATTTCATTCGCTGGACCAAGTTAATGAATTGGAAAGACAATAGTATATTGTATATTCAAATTAATTATTTACATCCTTTTGAAATGGATTTCAGTTATTGGATTTCATGGACATAAAATCAGGTTAAGTTGTTATTGTTTTAAAATTTCTTGTAAAACTTTGGTGATTCACAATATAAATAATAAAAATAGTACAAGCCTACACTTGAAACTGCACTTTAGTGTGAATGAGTAACCCTGTAGTCATTCTAATGTTCCAACGAATGTTATAGTGAACTTGTAAAAACATCATTTGATAGGGAGAATTTTGTGTATTTTTTGTTCCAGGTATCAAAGATATTGTAAAATTCATGTTATAGCATCCAAGTGGAGCAAGAAGAAGGCTGGAAGAGGTCATCATAATGGAGACTTTCACCTCACATTTTATCATGTGATTTTTTATTTACCACTTGGCACTAAAAAAATTGAGCTAAACCTACAATATAACATAGATCTGGCTAGAAAAGAAAGGAAAGATTGCAGATAAATAACAGAGAAAAAAATAGAACAAGAACAGAAATAAGGATTCTATTAACTGAACTGATTACAATGCATTGAGATTAGATACATATAAGAACCACGACAAAGAGATTGCGGTGGAAAGAAAACTTAACAGTAGTTTTCTTTAGTTGCATATTGCATGGCGATGAAAGAAAACTTAATAGTAGTTTGCTTTAGTTGTGTAGACACGCAAAATTGACATCATGCATAATCATATTCACTTGTCGATTAAATAAACTAGGTTTAATTGATTAATCTCCTAAGGTCATCCATTTAAATTGAAAAAAATTAACTTTATTTAATTTAAGCCTAACAACATCCTCTTTGATTAAATAAATCAAATATTTATTTAATCAAGTCAGAAATCACTTTTCATCTCTTTTGATTTATTTTAATCCAAGCATCTAAGTCAAATGGGTCAAAATCACCTAATCCCCCACTAAATTAATCTAATCCTGATTAATCTAATCTAATCACCCATCACATCCTCTAGCTTTTCCAACTTGCACAAATAAATCAATTTATTGATTTATTAAATTCATCATTTTCTTTCAACATAGCATAAAAGGAGAATATTCTTCCAAATTTGAATCTCCCCCCAATTTGAAATGTACATCCAACAAGGAATTTATGAGCTCTTACATGTCTCTTAGATTTCTCTTGCAAAGGTCAAACACAACATTTAACTCTCAAATTCAAATTTCAAATCCCCCCCTGTTTGGCACATTGACCAAAATGTGCTCATTCCTCAACCTATCACAAGTTGACAAGTGGATCCTTCCTATTAGTGGATCTTTAGTCCCACATCCTCCATGTTTGGCATTCTTTTATCCTTCTTGGCTATAAATAGAGGCATCCTCTATTGTATTACTCCTCCACAATCTTAGTATCTCTCTCCACAACTCATCCAATTTCAAGCATTTGCATCTTGTTTATCATATCACTTAGCTTCTTCAAGGAATTTCCACCATCAAGCTTATCTAAAGGGGTTGGGAAAGGGTTATTTTCCATATCAAAATAGCACCAACCCCCCCATAAGATCATGTGTTTGCTTTGTTTAAGAATAGGAATAGTTATTTTTGGTTGTATTTGCTCAATTATTTCATCTTTTTCTTTGTTCTTTAACAATGCAAATAGATTTTATGGGGAATGGGTATGTGCAGGATCATGATGGGTATGTGGCTGACGACTTTTTTTTATGCAAAATCGATGAAATGAAAAGGGTTTTTAAAGGAAATTCTCAGCTTTCCACCAATATAAATTATGCTTTACTTTGAATTTAATAAGTAATTATTATTCATTTTCTATTCAAATTACGACTAAAGACCTGATTGATAGATTGATTGAAAAACATCTATAGCTTTCAAATGGTATCACATTTTTTGAATCCAAAACATGCGTCACATTCTATGCTTCACATACTATAGGATTAAAAAAAGAAATATTGAATTTCATGAAGTTTTGACCAAGTTAAGGTGGTCAGACATATGATTTTTTTATATTTTTTAAAATTTATAATAAAAAATTCATAATTAATTATTTACTTAGACAAAAATTACAAAAAAATATGCATCACATTGGGACATGAGTCCTCTACTTATAACTAAAATATTATAAGAAAATATTATCATTTTATTGTAGTTAGGGTGGTCAGACAAACACCTACTTCTTATTTTTTACCTAAAATTGAAGTATTGTCATTGAAATTTCAAATTTTCACCAAATAGATTTTACTCTTTTAAACAAACCTAGTAGTTTAGAAACTACATTCAATTTGCAATAGATTCTATTATTACATATTTTTGAAATAATATAGATAACTTATTCAAATTTTTACGTCAAGTTGCCTAACTCTGATTTTTTTGCCACTTAAGGGCCTATTTTTTCCATGATGATCCTGGACATACCCGAATTCTTATTCTAATGTTGTAATTTTGATCTAACAAGGTGTTTTTTTGCTTTGTTCATACAAGTTTGGATGTAGGGTTCACACAATTTGCATATTGCATGAAAAAGCAATAGACTGTTTACTTAGGTTAGCTTAAATTTTTTTTTTTGCATGTTCATTAATTATGGAAAAAGCAACTAGAACTAGAAAATATCTAACACTAAAACCCCCCCTTAACTCTAACTGAGAAGACACTACAGAGGAAAGAGGGAAAACCCTATGGGAACAAAACCCCCCCTCAAAAAAATATACACAAACTGTGCATGGAAACTACTATGTTGCAGTGTTCTTCACCTAAGAAGATCTTGCAGAATGTGAAACTTCTACTTAGTGAATGTCTTCGTGAGGATGTCAAAAATCTAGTATGAAGTGGCATAGTACTGCAAGTTGATGACTCCATCATTTATCAACTCACGGATGAAGTGCATTTGGATCTCGATGTGTTTAGTGCACTGTCACCGGATCTTAATGAAGAGTATTTCTATTGAAAGATCTAGCAGTCTGTATCCCTTTATGCCATCTGGATATCCAGGGAAGATGCATTATCTTCTTTGAGGCTCCAAATCCTATCTCTTTTCGACAAGAATACGAGCCCATGCACGTGATCCAAAGATGTGAAAATGTGTGACTTCTGGTTGCATGCCACTCCATGCTTCTAAAGGTGTTTTTCCTATGATAGATTTGTGAGGAGATCTATTTTGTATATATGAAGCACAGTTGATTTCTTTAGCCCACAATTTGGAGGGAAGAGACCTTGCATGCAACATACAACTGGCCATCTCTTTCAAAGATCGGTTCTTCCTCTCAGCTACCCCATTTTGTTGTGGAGTATAAGGAACTATGTTTTGCAACGGTATTCCTGCTTCATCACAAATATTTCAGACATCGTTGTTGACATAATCTGCCCCATTATCTATGTGAAGGATCTTGATCATTTTCCCAGACTGCTTCTCTGCATGAGCTTTGAAAATCTTGAAACACTCAAACACTTCAAACTTGAATTTGAGAAAATACACCCATGTATATCATGTGCAATTATCAATGAATGTTAGCACATATTTGGCTTGACACATGGAAGGATTAGGAAATGGGTCCATAAGATCACTATGAACAAGCTCTAAAGGAGAAGAGGCTCTCCATGCATGCCCCTTTGGAAATTTTTCTTGTGGATACTTTCCAAGAGCACAACCTTCACATATTCCACCAGAAAATTCTATGGTAGGCAACCCTTTCACCATCCCCTATTTGCTAAGATGTTGCATGTATCTAAAGTTTAAATGACCAAATCTTTCATTACAAATTCTACTTTCATCATTTGCATGTGTTAGCAATAAAGTGGAATCTGATTTAGCAACAAAGTCAGAAAATGTGTACAAATGAGACCGATGATTTTCCTTACCAACACCAATTTTTGAGTTGTCTTGCATGTTAAATATGCTCACCGCATTTGGGGTGAATTCAACTCTCCTTCTAGTGCAAGTATGTGTCATTTGATAGATAGAGAGAAGATTGACAAAAAGCTTTGGAATGTTCAGGACATTCTCAAAAATTCCAATTCCAAGCTCTACCCTCCCTTTTCTAGTTGCCTCTATTGGAGAGTCATCTCCCATGAGAATAGGAGGACCATCATATGGTTCTAACTATGAGAGAACATATTTTACAGCTGCCATGTGGTGTGAAGCTCCGGAGTTGAGGATCCATGCATTTAGAGAAGAATGAATAGCAATTAATGCATGTGCATTACCTCTTTCTTCTGGTGCCTTATCTTCCTTCTTCTTCTTGGCACTTTCTAGAATAAAGCTACCAAGATTATTTTGTTGAAGTGTTTGCACCATGAGGTCAATGGTCTTCTTCATGCATGATGATTCTGGATGGTAACTAGTGTTGCAATAGCTGCACTTTTATTTCTCCCTTTTGTCCTTTTCCTTCGAGCTAGAAGATTCATCTGGAGGTTTGAGATTGTCTCCCTTTCTTGGATTTGGTTCCTTCTTCTCTTTTCCTTTGGATTGCTGATTTGGTTTCAAACTGTTCTTCCCACTTGTTTGCACAGTAAGAGCATGAGCTTTGGAAATTTTTAAAGTACCCATCTTTATGAGCTTATCTTTCTCATTTATCAAGGACTCAATAAATTTATCGCGTGTTGGAATCTTCCAATTTGCTTCTATTGTGAGCCTAACTATGTGAAAAGTTGAGACAAATACAACATACTTTGGGCCCAATTTCGACAAAATGGCAAGAACTAATTTTCTTTCTTGTTGAGATTTGTTGATTCCACATCCTTTTAGCTGGAGTAATAAGGCCTTGAACTTTGTGAAAAAGTCTTGAATATTTTCAAATTTTCTCGGATCTAGTAAGTTGAGCTCATTTTCAAGGATGTGACCCCACATCTCATCTTGCTTCCCAAAGAGAGTCTCTAGCATAGTCAAAACCTCGTTTGGAGTTTTTCATGCTTCAACATGAAACAAGAATTTTGGAGACATGGATAAGCATAGGAGACCGAAGGCCTCATCCATGCGATTGAAATATTTATATTTTTCAACCGCAACATTCGGTTCAACCTCTATTGCCATGATTATTCGAAATAAGCCTCTACTTCTAAATTGAAGCATAATCTTTGGCTTCCATTCGTAATAGTTATATGGTGACAGATGTGCAGAGGTTGGAAATTTCATTCTTGTCAACAACTCTAATCTTTAGTTACTGCAAAAAAAAAAGTTTATTCTCCTTCTTCCTAGCTCCCTTAAGCTTTGATACCATGAAAAATTTGAGCTAAACCTGCAATATAGCGTAGATCTAGCTAGAAAAGAAAGGAAATATTGTAGATAAATAACAGAGAAAAAAAATAGAGCAAGAACATAAATAAGTATTATATTAAACCAAACTTATTACAATGCATTGAGAATAGATACATATAAGAACCACAACAAAGAGATTGCAGTGGAAAGCAAACTTCACAATAGTTTGCTTTAGTTGCATATTGTATGGTGGTGAAAGCAAACTTAACAGTAGTTTGCTTTAGTTGCATATTGCATGAAAAAGAAATAGACTATTTGCTTAGGTTAGCTTAAAAAGATGTTTGTTGCATGTTCGTTGATTATGGAAAAAACAACCAGAACTATAAACTAGCTAACACTAACAGGAACAGTCTCAGCACATGATTTTTTTAGTAGTTCATAATCTATAACACTAGATCTTGCATAGTTTTCTGCACTATTAATCAAAACAAAAAGAGCTATGTTGGAAGTTTGACAAAGCACTTTGGCATCCACAACTTTAGAGAGATTTTTATGTCAAGCATAACCTTATAATGGTAGCAAGACCCCTAGAGGAGGCCAGTAGTAGTAACGTTCTTAGCAAAAAGAAATGGTTCATATTCTCTCCATGCCAACTTGCATTTTCCGTTTCCCTATTATTAAACTCCCACATTTGGCATGCCAAACAACCGCTAAAACCCCTGAACCACCCAAGATTTCATTTACTTTCTTCTTCAACATAGAGGAACGTGGCGGTTGCTCTCTTTCATCTTTATAACTACTCTCTTCGAATTCCCAATTACAAAGCCTGATACCAAATGATGGAAGCCATTTTTATGAGTTCGGGAATGGAATGCAGTCTTTCACTCCTATTCCCAAATCCACGCTATCCCAAGAAAATGTGGAAAAGAAATAACATCATCTAGTGTAAAGCAGCGAAGAAAAGCGAAGGGGAAAGGGAAATGATATTACCTTAAGATGTTACTTGGATTGCAGAATAATGGCATTGTATTTATTCTTAATTTTTTATTAATGTCTTAGGCAATTTAGATAAGTTTTTCCGCTAGGAGTTCATATAATACATTACAGTGTTGTTCTTAGAATTTTAGATTCTTATCTATCCTTAGATAAAAGTTAGAATGTATTATAAACTCCGTTCTTGTATGACAAGTTCGATATTTCAAGCATTTCAAGCTTGGAAATAGAGGCAGGAATTGGGCCTGCTATATTGTTGTGAGCCAAATCCGGTGTCATGAGAATTGATAGTTTCTGGCCAATTACTGATGGAAGGATTCCCTCTAGATGATTGTAAGAGAGATTAGGGTACTACAAACCTACTAAGCTTGTATTTTGAGCGGAGATGTCACCAGATAGGTTATTCACTGATAGATCTATGGCCTATATCATTTGCATTCCTCCTATTCTAGGAGGCACATCATAACAGTTCAACCCCATCAAATTGTTTTGAGGGCAAAGCATCAGTAGTGATTGGTGTTGAATTGTTTGTTTCCTCCATCTCAGGGCAGCTTCTGAGATAGGTCTTGAAATATATGTGTAGACATATCAATTAGATGTTGTAATTCCCATCTTGCTAGATTTTCCTCTTGTCTTAACATGCAAGGGCCCTTCATGGCACAATTCTAAACAAGAAAATATTTTACCTGTATCAAGCTTTTTGGACATTTCATGTCCTAAATTATGTCTATTTGCATTGGATTTCAGCCAATTAATTCTGATGAACTGTTGTTATTTGATTGAAAATGTTGTAACAGTTATAGATAATATACCACTACTAACATGAACCTCCTAAAAAATAGTGTCTTTGATCAAGTTGATGCAATATTCCTTTGTTCAAGAGAATTTTATACATCATTTGCAACCTCAAGACAAATTAAGATGAACATTGATAAATCAATGTAAATACTTAGGGTATTCAAGCCATGATCTAGGTTATCCTTATCTTCTTCAACATAAACTACACACTTTATACTTCCTTTTGGTAACTAAATGTTGATTGGAATCCTCTCATAGTAGTTATAGCATAAATCTTCTATCCAACCCAGTTTTCACTTGAAAGTTTAAAGTTGTACTACCTTGGTGAATAATATGAGGAAATCCTTAAAGATTAAATTGCATTCCCATTGTGCTGAAATTTTGGTTGAACCTATCAAATATCTTATGATAATTCTCTTTCCAAAAACTTGGTGTGCCCATAAGGCCAAGAAGCTGGGTCTAGTACTACTATTATGTATTGAAAAGTTCGTTAGTAGATTAAAGTTTAAACAACATGAAGATTAAATCCAAAAAATATGAAATTTGAATTTCTAAACTGATTTGATTAATGTGTCATAAAGATCCAGATCAGAAATGCTTCTATCATAAGTCAAAACATACAAATGACATATGAAATTTTGGAATCTGGTTCTTCTAAAATTTAAACTAGACATAGAAAGAACCTGATTTGAAAATAGAGCAACTTAAATATATAGTCAAATGTAAGGCCTTACATAATAAGATCACATCTAAAATCAATTTAAAACTAGAAATCACACTTTGGTGTGCAATGGGTATGTCGAAGATGTGTGGAAGGTAAATTAGGGAAAAGTTTGGTCTACTTTTTGCATACATTTGTGTAGTAAATGTGAGGTCAATTGGTAGTTCATTTAGAAAATGATGTTTGTGCAATAAAGGTCTCAAATTTCAATAGAAAAGTGACAAATTCAAATCAATTATTTATCCACTTAGAAGGATCTACACACAACTAAATAAAACATCTAAATCAGGAAGATAATCAAGCTCCATTACCAATAGGATCATGTTATGCTTCAAATAGGGAGAGAGGGAGAGAGAGGGAGAGGTAGAGATGGAAAGAGGGAGAGATATAGGGGGAAGAGCAAGAGAGAGACAAAGGGGTAAGGAGATAGAGGTAGAGATGCTAGAAATGAAATAGGAAATGGAGATGGAGATGGAGGAGTGGGGTATAGAGAGGAGAGGGAGATAAATAGAGAGAGAGGATAGAGGGATAGATAGAGATGGAAGACGTAAATATATAGAGATGGAGAGATAGGGAGAGATAGTGAGAGAATGAGGGAGGATAAAAAGAAAAAGATATAGGGAGTGATATATAAGAGATAGAGATGGAAAGATATAGGGGTAGAGAGACATGTAGAGATAATAAGATAGAGATAGAGGTATTGATGAAAGAAGAAATATGGAGAGATAGAGATAGAGAGGTAGAGAGATAGATATAGAGATAGAGGTAGATCTATAGGGAGGGAGAAACAAGAAGTGTGTGTGTGTGTGTATGCATAAGAGAGAGAGATGGGGGGAGATAATTATGTATAAATATATAGAGAGGGAGGGAGAGGAAGGAGAAAAATAGAGATAGGAGAGAGAAGTATAAATATATAGAAAGGAGTTATATGTTGAAAGGGGGAGAGATGGAGAGATAGAGATAGAAAGAGGGAGAGATATGTATATAAAGGAGAGATGGAGAGATAGATACAACTTGGGAAAGATGGAGGGGATGAGATATAGAAATTCAAATAAAAAGAAAAATCAATAAATATATAGAGGGAGAGATGGAAGGAGAGACAAAGAGGGAAAGGGATAAATAGAGACAAAAAGAGGGAGACAATGAAAGAGGGGGAGTTGGAGAGAGAAAGGTAAAGATATAGGAAGTGATAAATAGAGAGAGGTAGAGAGGGATATAGAGAGAGTAGGAGAGATGGAGGGAGAGATTGAGTGAATAAGTGAGAGATCATAGACATAATAAGATATAAAGAGTGAGGGAGAGGGAGAGATTGAAAGATAGAGATAGAGGGGGAAGAGTGAGAGATAAAGGAGGTGATAGAGATAAGTGTTGATATTAGTGTTATGATTATGGTTAGGGTTAGTGTTAGAGATAGAATTAGGATTAGTTTTAGTGTTGCAATTAGTGTTAGGATTAGGGCTAGGGTTAGGGTTCAAGATAGAATTAGGATTAGGATTGGGGTTGGGGCTTATGTTAGGATTATGATTATGATTAGGCTTAGGCTTAGGGTTAGAGATAGGGTTAGGATTAGGGTTAGAGATAGAATTAGGATCAAGGTTAGAAATAGAACTAGAATTAAGGTGCGAGTTAGTGATAATATTAGGGTTAGGTTTAGGCATAAAGATAAAATTAGGATTAGGGTTGGGGTTAGCATTACACATAGGGTTATGATTAGGGTGATGGATAGAGATAGGGTAAAGATTAGGGTAAAGGTTAGGGTTAGAGATAGAATTAGGTTTAGGGATGAGGTTTTTGTTATGATTAGGTTTAGGGTTAGGGTTTTGGTTAGAGATAGAGTAAAGATTATGGTTAGGTTACAATTAGAGATAGAATTGGGGTTAGAGTTAAAGGATTAGTTAGGGTTAGGTTAGAGATACGACCAACATTAGGGTTAGGGTTAGGGTTAGAGATAGAATTAGGATTAGGATTGAGGTTTTTGTGAGGGGAGCAATGTCTTTCAAGTTAGGGCTAGAGCTCTATTAGAGTTAGGGTTATGGAACAATTAGGGTTAGGGTTCAAATAGACTTAAGATGGTTTAATTAGGGTGATGGTTAGAGTTAGGGCTGTGATGGAGTCAACATTAAATTAATTAGGGTTAGGTCTAGGATTGGGATTAGGGTTAGGGTTAGAGATAGAATTAGGATTAGGATTAGTATTAAGGTTAGGGTTAGGGTTAGAAATAGGGTTAGGATTAGGGTTTGGGTTCAGGTTAGTGATAGAAATAGAATTAGGATTAGGGTTTTGGTTTGTGTTCAGATTAGTGTTATGGTTAGGCTTAGGCTTAGAAATAGTGTAAGGATTAGGGTTAGGGTTAGGGTTAAAGATAAAATTAGAATTAGGCTTAGGGTTCGGGTTCAGGTTCAATTAGGGTTAGGATTATGATTGAGGGTTTTGTGAGGGGAGAAATGCCTCTCAAAGTTAGGGCTAGAGTTCAATTAGAGCTAGGGTTATGGAACAATTAGAGTTAGGGTTCAAATACACCTAAGATAGTTTAATTAGGGTGAAGGTTAGGGTTAGGTTGTGATGGAGCCAAACCAGTCCAATTCAGGGTTAGGCTAGGACTGGGACAGGGCCATGGTTGTGAGATAGAATCAGGGATTAGGCTAGGAAACAGGGTTAGGACTAGGCTTGGGGCTAAGGTTAAAATAAAAACAGAATTAGGATTAGGTCTGGCCTTCCAGGTCTATATTAGGTTAGGCCAGGGTTAGAAGCTAGAGACAGAACTAGATTAGGGATTTGGGCTTATGCTCTATGCTAGGACTATGACATGATTAGGCTTAGGCTAGGCTATACATAGGGTCAGGATTAGGGCTAGCTTTAGGGTTAGAGATAGAACGACTAGGTTGTGAAATAGAATCAGGGACAGGGGTTAGGTTAGAAACAAAGATAAAAAATTAGACTAGGGGTCAGGGGTTGTGCACTATAAACAGGGTCATACTAGGGTGACATGAGATAGGGTAAAAGATTAGGTAAGTGTTAGGTTAGAGATAGAATTAGTTTTAGGGCTGAGGTTTGCTAAGATTAGGCTTACATTGGCCTATTAGAGACAGAGAAGATTAGGTTAGAATACAATTAGAGATAGAATTAGGGCTGGGGTTAGGACTAGGCTAGTTAGGCTTAGAGATAGGCCAAGATTGTGGTTAGGATTAGGGGTTGGTTAGAATTAGGATTAGGACTATATTTTGGGTGGAGGGACAAATGTGTTCTAGGCCAGGAGTTTAATTAGAGTTAGGGTTATGGCACAATTAGGGTTAGGGTTCAAATACACTTAAGATATTTTAATTAGGGTTAAGATTATGGTTAGGGTTATGATGGAGCCAAAATTAAATTAATTAAGGTTAGGGTTACGATTGGGATTAGGGTTATGGTTAGAGACATAATTAGGATTAGGGTTGGGTTAGCATTAGGATTAAGGTTAGGGTTAGAGTTAGAGATAGGGTCAAGATTAGGGTTAGGGTTAGAGATAAAATTAGGATTAGGGTTAGAGTTTGAGTAAGGATTAGGGTTTAAGCAGAGGAAAGGGTTAGTATAAGGGTTGTGACAAGAGATCAAAATAGGATTAGTGTAGGTTAGAGATAGGGTTGGAATTAGGGATAGGGACTTGTGCTAGACTAGGGTTAGGTTATTGAAGTTTTTTATAGATTGGGGTTTAGGGTTAGGGTTTTCACAGATGAGTTAAGATTAGGGTTATGTTACAATTATAGAATTAGGGTTAGGGTTAGGATTAGTTGGGGCTAGGTTAGAGATAAGGCCAAGATTACAATTAGGGTTAGGGTTAGAGATAGAATTAGGATTAAGATTGAGGTTTGTGTGAGGGGAGATATTTATTTCAAAGTTAGGGATAGAGTTCAATTAGAGTTAGGGTTATGGCACAATTAGGGTTAATATTAAGATGGATTTAAGATGGTTTAATTAGGGTTAGGGTTATGATGGATCCAACATTAAATTAATTAGGGTTAGGGTTAGGATTGGGATTAGGGTTATGGTTAGAAATATAATTAGGATTAGGGTTGGGTTAGAATTAACACTAATCCTAATCTTGAACTTAAACCTACCATAACTATTATCCTATCATTCTATCATAATAATAATAATCCCAATCCTACCCATTTCCTCACCCTAACCATAATTCTTACCCTAACCCAAACATTAATGTAAACCCTAAACATAATCCTAACCATAGAATTTTTTTTTAACCCTAACTATAAATGTAATGCCAACACTTACCTTAACACTAATCCCTAACTGTAATTATAACCCTAAACATAAGCCTAAACCCTAACCCTAACCATAATCATAAACCTAAATTATGATAAACCCTAGTCCTAAATGGTTATCCCTAAATATAATGCTAACCCTGACCATGATATAAAATTTAACCCTTATGCTAACCCTAACTATGATATAAATCACAGCCCTAAATTTTAACCCTAATCATAACCCTAATTATATTAATTTATTCAATGTATAACACTAAACCTTAACACTAAACCCTAATTATAACTATGAATCTAATCATAAGTATAAACCCTAACCATCACCATAATCATAATCATAAACCAAATCATAACCCTAATGCTAATATTAACCTTAATCCTAACCTTGACCCTAACCTTAACCTAAACCATAGCCCTGACCAAATATAAATCCTTACCCTACCTCTAATTATAATTCCAATCCAAACCTTAATAGTAATTCCAACCCTACCCTTAACACTAACCAAAGCTTATTTCTAACCTGAAACCTATTAGAATTATAATCCAAACCCTAATGCTAACCATAATTCTACCCTTAACCCTAACATAATTCTCAAATTAACTATGACCATAAACCCAACCTTAACACTAAACCCTAACCCTAATCATAATAATAAACCTAAACCAAACCCTAACCCTACTGCTAACCCTAACCATTATATAAACCCTAATCCTAAATGCTAACTCTAATGATAACCATAAATATATTAATTTATTCAATGTGTTACGCATTTCGCAGCTACTACTAGCATATATATATTATTAGTAATAATATATACAAATGCGTCAAGAGATATCCTTCTCGAGGCATCTATTTTTTAATCAATTACTCACATAAAATTGAAATAGATGCCTTGAGAAGGATATCTCTCGACATTTTTTTATATATATTATTAATGATAATATATATATATGCTAGTATATTTATAAAGCTACTCTGACTATCACATTCTTCTTACATTCTTTTGTGGTTATCATTCATTGCATTAGATTGTTGAACATATTGATAGTCTAATTGTGAAATGTGGATGTTACAATGAAGAGGGAGGGATATTTTTTCATTCAGATGTTTTCTACATCAAGAGTGCTCTAAAAATAGATTGCAGTAAGAGATTATGATTCTTGTTCAAGAGTATTCTAGGAAGTGGAGTGTAGTAAGAGAGTGTGCATTTGCAACAAGTTGTAGAACATTTCAAGTGGTTGGATACTATGGATATGCTAATTGGTGTCCAAAAACACTTGAAAAGGCAATACATTTGTAAATATTTAGGGAAGATAGTGGCAAGAGAAGATAAGGACTTGCACTTTGGGAGTTTCTTTCCACATTGGGTTCTCTAGGGGTGATTCTTTGTCCCTATCTTTCAATCGTGTGTGGTGCATTTTTTTTGGTGTACTTTTTTCCCGCTATAAGCTACTTCCTCATATCTTAAACATTTAAGAAATAATTAGAAAAATACGTTCATCTCACTTTAGTCATAAAAAATATTGATAGCAGCAATTAAGAATTGAATATATTCCTCACATAAATAAAATATCAGCATACTCTTTGTCTATATTGTTCTTGTTTTTTTCCCAACCACAAGAAGAAATGGGAAAATGTGATTGAATGCAATAGGAACTGTAATTCCTAGATGATGACTAGAATATTTTTGAGAACCTATAAATAAACAAAATAAATTAAAAGGAAAATATTTTTGGTGAATCAATATTTCTCTTAAAATTTATATTCTCTTACACAACCAACATTAAATAATATCTAATAGATAGATAAAAATAAAGTTTCCTAAAAAGAATTTAATCTTTTATATCTAAATAATGAAAATATAATCACCATTAATCTATAATGTTAAAATTATATCACACAAGTTAGAAATGATCAATTATACCTTATGTAATATATCTCACATATAAATATTGAAATAAAATAATTAATATATTCAAATATACATAAACATTAAGTAAAATGAATCATACACACATATATTAGTGATATTTTAGCTGTTAGAGGCTATAATTTTTTTTTATTAGAATTATCACATTCTATT
>VDFB02058242.1:598466396-598498255 GCA_007258455.2 Sequoia sempervirens
TAGAATTAACATGGTGGTTTGTCTCACAATTGGAAAATATTCTACATGTTCCATGTTGCTCAATGTAATGGTGATGTTTCTTTGGTGTGTGTTTTATTATGATTGAAACTACATATACTTTGCACATTATTATGCAAAGTTCCATGTCATTGGCTTATCTTAATTGTTAGTATATTATTCTTTCAAAAAAGAAAATTTGATGTGATTGGCTAATGCCTTGGGCATTTGGGCTCGAGGCATTACAATATATGTTTCTCTCATCTAGAATAGGGTTCCCCATAAGGAATTGATAAGGAATTGAAGGGCACTATTCCCTTTGAATCTTGGTGCAATCATACACCTATCATTTGGAACTTTATAGCTTTTGGTTATCTAGTATGAAATCAAATTCCTTCAAAGAAATCTAGATATTTGTAACCTCAAATTTAGCCCCACATCTTTATTGGGTACCCCAATGGTATCAAATGATATCTAATCTTAAATCTAGACATTTGTAAACTCTTCATTTAGAGGAATGTTATATTTGGGAAACATCTCCTAGCTTATCTCCTCACACTCTTTCTTCCTCCATAGTAGATTTAGATGACTGAATTATTTAATGTTGAAGAGATAGGATGACTAAGGATCTAGGGGGAGTGCACAAGCCCCCAGGATCCAAGATCCCATGGAAAACCAACACAAGCACAAAGGAACATGAACATGTATGATATGTAGCAAGACAACATAAACAAACATATATGTCAAAAACATAAAACATACATGATGAAAACACACAACATAACATATATATGATAACAAAATGAGCAAAAACACAATTCAAACATAATGTAAACATGAGGGTGATCCCACAATACTATTTTACAATTCCTTCACCAAGAGAAATTGTAAAAATGCTTTGAAGAATTTTTTTTCATGTTTTTAGGGGTTCACTTGAAGGGGGGATTCATGTGAACCTAAAAAGGGGTTTGCTCAAAATCCCCCTTCGAGTGAATCCCTTTGTCATGGCATCCCCTTTTTGGCACTGTTTTTAATGAAAATAAAGGAAAATTGCAAAAAAGGGGGGGTTTGAGTGAACCTCCCATTGCTCAAAGGGGTCTAGGGGGTTTGCTCGAACCCCCCTTTTTTGCCCTTTTCCCTCTCCTCTAGCAATTTTCTACAAAATTTTCCTTTCCGATCTTGGGTTGAAAATGAAAATGGAATAAACTTCATAGACCCAACTAGATGATGATAGTCCTCAGAACGAGCTATCCATCAAATATAATTTTAATATATTTTGGTTTTATTATTTTTTTAGTTTAATTAAATATAGTTTTTTCACTAAAAATCAAGCTCTTTGTTCTGCACATGTGGAAAAATAGTAGATTATGAAAACGAATCTGAAAAATATGTTCATGCTAGGTATTGATATCCTTGATCTAGCAAAAAAAAAAGAATTTTGATACATACAAAAAAAGTTATGTTGTATATGGTCCACCTATGTCTAAATTGTAATCAGTTTGACTTGAAAACTTAATCAAGAAAAATATATTCAATAAAACACTATGAAACCAAATGAATGTGCTATATATCATAGTTATATAGATAAATTAAAAAAATAGAATTTTATCCTTCGTAGAAAAAAGTTATGTTGTTTATGGTGAACACCACTCTTCAAAAATGGTGTTTACTATTAAAAACTAGTTTTTGAAGGAAATGAAAAAATAAATACATTTTGGTTCCAAATATATATATATATATATATATATATATATATATATATTTAGAATCTACAGAAAATATGTCACAAAGCACTATTTTGCATCATCTTCAAATTCCTCATGGTTTAGTAGCTATAGGTGCCTAAAAGTGAAGATTTAGTTAAAATAATTTAGTTCAATTTCAAGTTTGGCCAAAAAGTGTAAACCACTATTGTGGGATCACCCATGAAGAAGACACTCAAAAAGACACAACAAAAGCACAAGGAATTAGTACTAAAGAGATTTGAGTCGATAAGGAAAAGAGACCTCAATATTAAATTTTCTCAAATACCAAACATTATCCATCAAATAAAGAAATGCTCCCATGAGGATGAGAAAGTTGCATTATGCCACATCACTCATGATCCACATGGATCTATTGGCTAGCAAGTTATGTTATGTTAGATGTTCATGCAATATGATGGGTTCCATAAGGCTAACAAGTTGTGTTATACTAAACACTCATGAAACACATGGATCCACTGGCAAGAAAGTTGTGCTATGCTAGGTGGCCATGTTGAAAAGGGGTGCTCAAGTTCATGACCCAACAAGCTTCATCATGTTGAATTCATGAACTATCTTGCAAAATCTTGATTCAAGGAACACATAAAACTCACCTCCGGGGGTGCATAAAGTTAAACATCATGGGGGATGAACAAACTCACCTCAGGGGGTGCACAAAGTTTAACGTCACAAGGGATGAACAAATCTCACCTCAGGGGGTGCATAAACTCACCTAAGGAGGCACATAAACCATGAACAGATAAGGCCAAAACCTCGAGGGGTGTTATAACAACACCACCACAAAAGGTGATTTACAAAAGCAATAAAGGGGTTTTGCTCAATATATGAAAGGTCACACCTTAGGGAACATCACACATGACATCACCACTAAGAGAGGACAAGTCCAGGAATAAAAATATCACACCTTATGGAATACTAGCCATAGTATTACCACAAAGAGGAACATCATATGCCAAGAAAAGTCACACACTTAAAGGACATCAAGCCCAATATCACCAAAAACGAGACACTAATATAGATCAAGAAGGCCACATTTTCATTAAGAAGGTCACACTTCCTAAGAGCTATATGCTATCATCACTAAAAAGGGACCATTTATTATGCAAACAATGAGTGGGGGACTATATGCCCCCCTTAAAATGTTAGTGTACTTTCTACACTAACATTTTAAGGAGAAAAAAGGGATCCCTTGCTAGAAGGAATGCACCTAACACAAAGCTACCTAACCCCTTGCCAGTGCCAAGTGTAGGGACAAAGATGATCCCAAGATGGATGATTAAATGTGTTGCTCCTTGCGAAATGAAATATGATTACATAAAGCTGAGTTTATACCCTCATGCATGGTATTGAGTATTGTGTGATACTACAACTACCGCATGGAAAGGAGCAACAACTAATGCTATTGATTAAGTGAAGATCTTTTTGATTTTTTTTATTATTTTTGAAGGACAATATCTAAGACTTCTTGTTGTTTCTTGCATGTTAGGTGGTATGGGAACATAGGTGCCTTGTTATTTTACACCACGTTCTTTTTTAATTATAGCCAAGTTTTAAAATTTCATAGGGTGAAGCCACAATAGTGGTTTACAATTCAAGTGAGGAAGGAAAACTCACAAAAAATGACCCCATGGCAAAAAAATTGATTTTAGGGGTTCATACGAACCTACTGGTTCAAGTGAACCCTTTGGATGTTTTCCCACCCAAAAATCAAAGAAAACCCCTTATGGAAGGGGGATTTGCTCAAACCCCTAGGGGTTCGTTCAAATCCCCTTACCCCTCATCCCCCTCCTACGACACAAAAAAAATCTATTTTTTTACGCTTCAGAGCTTGGGTTGAGGATGAAAATGGAGGAGTCTTCACAAACCCAATTGGAATTAGGTAGTCCTTGGAACGAGCTATCCAATGAATATAATTTTAATATATTTTGGTTTTATTATGTATTTATTTTTTTAGTTTTATTAAACATAGGTTTTTCACCAAAATGAAGTTTTATGTTCTATACATATGGAAAGCCAGTAGATTATAAAAAAAATGAAAAATATGAGTGCACCAGATATTGAAGTACTTGATCCAACCAAAAAAAAAATGAATTTCAATATATACAAAAAAATTTACGCCTTATACGATCATGGTATGTCTGAATTGTAATTGGTTTGACTTTGAAACTTGATTAAAGAAAAAATATTCAATAAAAAACTATCTAACCAAGTGGAAGCACTAGATATCGGAGTTACAAATCTAAATTCGAAAGAATTAGAATTTTATCCTTCATGGAAAAAAAGGTATGCATTATACAGTGTGCGTCACTTTTTAAAAATGTTGTTTTCTAAAAATAAACCAGTTTTCGCGGGAGATGGAAAAAGAAGTGCAATCAAATTCCAAAAAATTTGAAAAAAATATTTTTAGAATCTACAAAAGAAAATTGATGAGACTCTAGTTTGCATCATCTTCAAATTCCTCATGATTTAGCTACTATAGGTGCCCGAATGTGAAGATTTAGTTAAAAATAATAATTTCAGTGTCCAGTTTGGCCAAAAATTGTAAACTATTGTTGTGGGATCACCCCATAACCTCTTCCATAAATGGATTCCATTTTTTGAAAAACCTAGTGGTGTTTAATAAGATCACTTTTATCATATGTGGATGTGCAATTTGTGTTTTCCTCTTTGCTAGAAGTTGTAGAATCAAATGTTTTTTATGATTTAGTGAGATTGTGTTGATATCATTACAGGTTCTTTTTCTTTTCTGATTTTGATTGTGTAATCTTATATTCACCCATGAATGTAGGTGTGAAATCCAAAGATTACCAATCATCATCCATTAACTTTTTCATCAATGAAAGGCAATCAAGATCATCATCAATTTGTAAAGGTTCCACTTTTGTAGTTGGTGTCAATGTGCTAAGACGATTCATTATTCCTATTTTATTTTGTAAGCAATTTTTCAGACTTATGATTTTCTTTATCGTGTAGACCTTATTGTTTTATGTGTATTTCATTAAATGATGAAGCATTGAAGGAACTCCTTTCATTTCATGAATCCATGGTCTGCCTAAAATAAGATTGTATGAAAGATCATGGGAAATGACATGGATGGGAGTTTTAGTCTCGATTGCTCTAATTCTATCTAAATGGTTAACACTACAAACATTAATCCCTGAACCATTGTCAATAAGGGTATGCCTAATCCTAATCTTGTTAATGCTAGCCAATATCATCAAGGCATCATCTTTTTATGCATTTCCAAAGGGGGTAATTCACTTTGATGAAAGACAATATCCACATTACTCGAATTCATAACCTTAATTAAGGCTGATATATTTTTTGGTTGTGCATTAGGAGGGATAACAAATTTTTGCAAAGAATTTTGAAGCATGCCATAGTAAACAAGTGATGTTTGAATCAAATCTCATAAGGATATCTTATCAACAGTGTTACAATGTTGCTCAACAAGATCATATTCTTTACAACTATGTTGTGGAATGTTAGGCATGGGTGGGAGGTATGGTTGAGGCAATGGGATGGATGATGGAGTTTTTTTTGGTTTCTTATTGTTTTGGTTCCTTTAATTCTCTTCAAACCTAAAACCTAAACATTCAAAGAGAAGGAAAGGGTTGTTTTGCTTAGGGGCTTTCCATAGTCAAACCCCATGTCAGTGTTTCCACTTCCACAATGACAATGTTAATGATGAAAAGGATAAATCATAGGAAGGAATAATGAAATCACAAAGTGCTGCAACTCACCACCCTTCAATGACTTCCTTGAAGGACTTAAGTCCTACACATCGACTCAAGGTCTTGGATGTAGGAGTTGATGGTGACTCCTCAACACCCCCAAGATCAGTTGTTACCAAAACCACTTCCACAAGAGAGAGAATGGAAAGAAAGCTTGCTTCACAATGAAAGATTGAATAATGGCTAAATTGCTTGATATTCCTTGAATACAAATGTACAAGAGATACCTTGCTTATATGGGCAAGGTTGAGAGATAGGAATGAATATGATGTTGACAAATGTCATGATCCTACATGACATGAGACAACCAACAACCTAATCACCTAGGAAATGATGCATCCTAGCTAGATAAGATAAGTTCTAGATAAGCCAACTAATACTTCTAGAAGGAATCTTTTATCCTAAGTAAACTTAACCATGTGAATATGTCCCCTAATTACCTAGTGAATGAATAAGCTAGGTACAAGACAATTATTCACACCAACACCCCCCCTTAAGTGCAACTTAGGGAGAAGATTATTATGCAAACTATGCAAAGACTATGACTATGGGTCCTGGCTACTAGGCCATGTTAGGTACCCATTTACAATGCAAATGATGCAATCTCTCACAGGAGGAGAAAAGGAGAAAACCCTGTGGGACAAAACTCCTCTCCAAAAGAGAGAAACAAAACAAAGAAACATGATGTATGGAGGACTCAATGATACCCCCCAAGGAAATCATGCATCATGTATATACAATAAAATACCCCCATAAGAGGGTAGTAAAGAGATAAGATATCCCCCCCATGATGAAGAAGCTCCAATGCTGATGAAGAATGCCTGAAAACAAAAGATTATCCAATGTCTACAAGCAACACATCTTCCCTTAGGAAGAAACAAGTTCATAAGCTGATGTAGAAGCCACTCCATGTCCAACTGAAAGGAGGAAGCATGAATGCTCAACATGTATGCCTCTAAAAACTGATGAAGATCCTCCAAGCTTGAATGAGCCACAATAGAATCATGGTCAAACTGAACCAAGAAACATGACAAATCAAGTGAAGGAGGAGACTCATGAATGTCAATCTCCAAAGACAAAGAAGATGTGATAATAGTTGTACTGAAACTATCATCAAATAGGAGAGAAATCCCCTCAAGTGTGTCCTCCAAATCTGCAGTAGGAGACTCCATGAAAAAGTTAGAAATACCTGTCAAATATTCATCCCATAAAGCAAGATTTGAAAAACTATGATCATCCTGTTGAATAGAAGCATCAATGGCTGAAGGAGCAGGAGGTGGAGGAGTAGGAAGCTCAACACTAGTTTCTAGAATACCAAGGTGTAGTTGACCAAACTTCTCCTCACTATCATGGTTCACACTCAATGGAGTGTGTGATGCATTCAAAAGAACATTATCATCTTTTGAAGCAAAATGTGAAAAGGAATATACACGAGATGAATGATCAACCATCTTGATAGCAACAATATCCCTAGTCTCCAAGTCCCTTATGCACACCCTATCTAGAGTGAACTCAACTATTTTACCTTGACCCCCATGAGTAATTTGATAAATAGAAAGGAGATTATTGGACAAGGAAGGAGCACAAAGTACATCATTGAAGCTCCCTTCCCCCATATCAATAGAACCCTTCCCACTTACCTTCATATATGTATTGTTACCCATCAATATATGAGGTGAATTACAAGGCTCAAAAGAAGAAAACATATCCATAGAAGATTCCATATGATGAGATGCCCCTGAATCAAGAAGCCATCTATGAGATGCAAGACTTGTAGAGGCCAAGAGTGCTTGTCCTTTCATCTTGTGTAGCCCAGAAGTAGATCATGTGTCCTATGACTAAGATGGTGATGAGGGAGCTGTCAATTGAGATGCTGAAGAAGTACCAGACACTGATGAGGTTAGCTTAATGTTATTCTTTTGAAGAAGGTGTGTCAGTTCATCAATCTTCTTATTATAACATCTATGCTCATCATGTCCTAATCTCTTACAATATGCACATTTTGACTTCTTTTTAGATGATTCCTCTTTAGAAGAGGATGTGGACTCAGGAGTGCTATGTGAAGGAGAATCTTTACCTTGCTCATTAGACTTGGGTGCTTTGTTCTGCTTCTTACCTTTGCCACTTGAATCCTTTGTCTCCTTTGCAACAAGAGCATGAGATCTAGAAGACTTCAATGTGCCCATGTGTACCAACTTTGCTTGTTCCCTTGTGATTTGAGCTAAAAATTCATCAAGAGAAGGCATTTTGTATGCATTTCTAAGAGCATCCATTGTAGCATAGAATGTAGAAACAAACACTGAATAATCAGGACCAAGCTTAGCAAGAATAGAAAGTATCAACTGTTCATCCTCTTTAGTGACCCCACAATTAGATAACTGCAATCTAAGAGAATTGAGCTTAGAGAAAAAGTCTTGGACATTGTCAAAATCTAAAGGATTATGACCCATGAGTTCATTCTCCAACTTAAATTTCCTCATCTTATCTGGCTTACCAAAGAGACTCTCTAAAGTATTCCAAGCTTCATTAGGATGAGTGCATGATGCAACATGATATCTAAGATCTAGAGAAATCAACAACTTCAAAGTACCAAGAGCTTCATCCCTTCTATCAAGCCATTTTCTTTTCTCTTTTGCTCCTGCAGGTTTTGGATCTTGACCAAATGTGATTCGTTGCAACTTTGATTTTAACAATAATAACTCCATTTGAGATTTCCACTCATGATAATTATATGGAGTTAGAAGTACAATTTTTGGAAAATCCATGATACAATGAGATATTACAATAGAGGAACAACAAATTTCCCTCACAATACAAGAAATCAACCTCTTTGTCCCAACAAGATTTGCACTTTTTTTGCAAATTTACAACAAGGAATCCCAAACTATCAAATCAGCTACAAACTGAAAATATGAAAATCTGGAAACAAATCTGCAAAAAGCGCATGAGTAGATATGAAGTGCTCCTCAAATACCTTTATGATGCTGGAAATTTAGAGAAAATCAGAGATCGAAGCACAAAGATATGAGCTTGGAAGAAAAAAATGATGATCGGGCTTCAACCTGGAAAAAGAGGCACAAAACAACAAAATCTCTACAAAATATCTGCACCACTGAAAAATTCAGGTCTTCACCTTTCCGACGATATTTCGTTTGAAAAATTTTGCCTCCGTATACGAAAGTTATGAAAAAATGAAAAAAAAGGCCTATAAATAGGCACTTTGGGGGCAAAACAGATATACATCAAGTCCAAACAGGTGCAAATTTTTGGCACCCAAGGGCTACAATTTGGTTCTCCATGTGACCACACTACCAAGCAAAGTAAAAAATAAACAAAACCCAACTAGGGCTTAATACAACCATTGGCCTTATAATATATACACTCACGTTTTTATTAAACACCGACCGATGAATAAAACATTTGTCAGCTTGAAGATATAAACAAAGTTTAATATATAACCAAATGCCAAATAAAAAGGTGTAATCTGCTAGACTAAATGTACTACGGATTTGATACACAGTACCTAGAAATAAAGGTCGATGGGACCGTCGTACCTCGCTTTGACAACTAACCTCTAACAACCAATGTAGATGGAGATCGCCAAAATAGAGATGAATGATTTGAATGTCGGAGGTATGACATCTACAGACAGATTTTCCAATGATCAGTACCAATTAAAGGACCTTGTACAATGCTGAGGATGGGTAAGTATGCTGTCGATGAAGATCCGAGAGCTTGGCCGATGGCAATGAATTCCAGAAATCAGAGGACCCCACCGATGTGATCCCTAAAACCACTGATGGAGAATATGAGGCTAATTTTGACCAGTCCGATTGGTACGCTGAGGGAAGAATGGACCATCCAATGAATGAACTCGTACTAGGTGATGGTGGGATTCCTAGTACACGCCGATGGAAAAAGACCACGAACCACTGATCAGACGGAATCTGCAATGAATGTGAAAGACACAAATAGATGTACCCTTATGACAAGGTTTTGACCAATGCACAGTGGGTTACAAGTGGTGACAACAGGTACAGGCAATGCTGAATAATCCAATCAAACCGCAAAATTTTTAAAAAAATTTATTAAAACATTTGGCCAATGAAAAATATTAAGTCCTCCAATATAGTTTGAAGAAAAATAGCCCGATAAAAAATTTTGCCCCAAAATTTTAACACAATGCCCACAGAAAATATTTTCCTAAATATTTTTTTTGCGAAAAATAGAAAATTTGTACCACTTGGGAGGCTGTCCCGGCAAAAAAAATTTGCCTCAAAAACAAATTTACCCAATATAGGTGAATTTACAGTCAAAATTCATCTACGGAGCCTTCTGATCTCAACCGTGAGGTTATTGAAACCCCAATCTACACCCAACAAAAAAAATCAAGCCAAAATATCACCCTCAGATCTGGGAAGGAATTTGCAACACCTGGAGAGCTCTGATACCATGTAGGAGTTGATGGTGACTCCTCAACACCCCCAAGATCAATTGCAACCAAAACCACTTCCACAAGAGAGAGAATGGCAAGAAAGCTTGCTTCACAATGCAAGATTGAATAATGGCTGAATTGCTTGATATTCCTCAAATACAAATGTACAAGAGATACCTTGCTTATATGGGCAAGGTTGAGAGATAGGAATGAATATGATGTTGACAAATGTCATGATCCTATGACATGAGACAACCAACAACCTAATCACCTAGGAAATGATGCATCCTAGCTAGATAAGATAAGTTCTAGATAAGCCAACTAAGACTTCTAAAAGGAATCTTTTATCCTAAGTAAACTTAACCATGTGAATATGTCCCCTAATTACCTAGTGAATGAATAAGCTAGGTACAAGACAATTATTCACACCAACATTGGATATGTTTTCTTGAATTTTTGAAATTTCTTAGAGACCTACAACAAGGGTTATCTCTCACCAACAATGATAACATAAACACACATAACTCGCATAGGATTTGACATGATGCTTGGATCTTGAATTGCTACAATAAAGCTCTAAAATTTTCTAACTATGGTAGAGATGGTTAGCATTCTATTTTTTTTTTAGGAAAATATGTCTCAACCTTGCAATTACATAAGTTACTATTGATACATAAGGGACTATTCATATGATAATCAGGGTGGGGGGGTGCAGGGAGTTCCCCCTGTGAAGGGTGTGAGTGGTCATCCCCTAATTGGGGGTCCAAGGGTAGTGCACCTTGGTGGGGGCTCAAGGGCAACACCCTCAAAAGGAAAATTTTAATTATATTTTGTTATTGTAAATCTAAACCATTCATCATTAGTTCTTTAGATCTAATGACTAATATTTTATTAACTTGAATTTCCTTAGAAATCAACTCTATTTTATGAGGGCATTGTATAACATATGTGTATTGTGATGTATTCTAAGAATCTGATAGCGGTTGAGTTATCTCTAGATCTCTAGTTGGTGATACTATTGTGAGAAGCTTGCTCTACAAGTATATTGTAATATTTGTGATTTCTAAATAATATATTGGGAAGCTTTTGGAGTGTAGGTTTTTTCTCCCAAAAGGGTTTTCCCCACGTAAATCACTATGTCATCAGTATGCATGATATTTATGTTTATGTATATTTAAGTTTCTATAACTATTAAAGATGATCTGTAAATTTTTTTGCATTATTCTCCTCTCAAGATTAGTGTAGGAAGTTTTCAACTACCTTAGCCTCCTTACAAGTGGTATCAGAGCCTAATCACCTTTGGTTTCAGTTGTGGGTTGTTGGGTTCTTGAACTAATCCATATTTGAGTGGGAGCTTGTGCACAAGACACTTTGTGATCTTGTTGTAGGAATTTTTATATGGTAAGTTCATCAAGGAGAATAGAGGTGGATAAATTTTCTAGAAATAGTTTTGAAATGTGGAAGCTAAAGATTGTTGATAGATCATGATTTGTGGGATGCTGTTAATGAGAATGTTTCGAGGCCTGCAGATCCTACTCAGGTTGCTCAATATGATGTTATGGACCATAAAGCCAAGGGTCTAACAGATTGTGCTTCTAGCATACTCTATTTTAATCAATTTCCATGAAGAGACCTTTGCATAGAAACTATGGAAGAAGCTTGGTGATATGTATCAAGCCAAATATTTAGTGAACAAGATTTTCTTGAGGAAGAAATTGTATTCCTTGAGAATGGAAGATGGTGGACGAATTGAAGACCACCTTGTAGCATTTAATATGTTGGTGGCTCAATTAGCATTATTTGGTGTTAAAATGGAAGAGGAGGTGAAATGTGAGGTCTTTCTTTATTCTTTTCTTGATTCATGGGATTCTCTTGTTATGGCTATTGGAAGTACTATTATATTGAAGATCGAAGATGTGGTAGGTTCTTTTCTTTTTGAAGAGATGAGGAGGAAGGTATCCATTAGTTCCAAGGAATCGCTTAATGTTTGTGGAATACCTAAGGAAAAAAGAAAGAAGAATGAGAAGAATGATAAATCCAAGTCCAAGGGGAGATCTAAATCTTCTCTAGAAAGTACAAAGTTATTTACTAGAATTGAGGTAAGCCTAGACATGTTTGTAAGGACTAAAAAGAAGAAAAGAAGAAGAAAAATAAGATATTTTTTTCTAATTGTAAGTCCGAGAAGGAAGATGGTGATGCATTCATGGAAATTTTGGTAACTCGTGCAGGTAATGATGCATGGTTAATTGACTTAGGTGCATCTTTCCATATGACCTTTAATAGAAATTGGTTTTTTGAATATGAAGAATTTAATGGAGATAAGGTGTACTTGGGTGATGATTATTATTTAAATATTTTTTACCGTGGTAAAGTTAAAATTAGGTTTCTTGATGATAGAATAAAAAGGATTAATGGTGTGTTGCACATCCCTAGATTAGCATGAAATTTGTTAGCTATAAGTAAACCAATAGATGCAAGTACATGTAGATAGTATTTTCTGATGCACGATGTAAGATGTTCAAAGGTGCTATGGTGATTGCTAGAGGTGTCAGATATGGCACATTTTATAATCTTGATGCATGCACTGTTGAGTGCAATAGTATTTCTATGAAACACAAGTCTATGGAAAAAATGAGGGTTTCACCTTCAGTAGATGGTCATGGCTTTTAGGTACCTATTATGCCTTGCATAACCACCCCATTTTATTTTGGAACAAAATGGGTCCCGCTTTTTCTTTTTTTTTCATCACCTTTGGTTGTTTGGTTGGGTTTTAGGAGTTCTTTTGTTTCCTCCTAAGTCTGTCTTTTGTTCTGTCGGATTTGGTTCTGCCTTTGCCAGAGTTGGGTTTCTTTTTGCTAAGGATGTATGAAAGGCAGGATGAAGAATGATATATTTTCTATGCTTTAGAGGACTAATGAAGGCATTGTTTCACAGGATTAAAGCATTCTAAGAACATATGATCTTTTTTCTCAAGGAAGTATATTGGAAAACATGCCTCAATCAAATCTGGAATAAAACTCCTGAAGGAATAAAGTTGGTGAGACCCTCTAGATGTCTTGCTGACTAGTTGTTGTGTGTTATTCATTTGAAATGCTCAGGTCACCAAGACATTTCGGTCATTGTGAGTTTTCTATCTCTCTCCACTTGGGGAGATGTCTTACTGACTGATGTGGTCTCGCCAACAATTGTTCACAAGGTTTGGACTCAGGGAAATTTCATGCCAATTGATGTGGTATCATCGACAGTTGTTCACAAGGTTTGCACTCGGGGAGATGTCATGTCGACTGATGTGGTCTCGCTAATAGTTGTTCATAAGGTTTACACTCGGGGAGATGTCATGTTGACTGATGGAGTCTCGTTGAATGGTTTGCATTCGGCATGATGTCTCGCCGATGGTTGTGGTCTCGCCAAATGGGTATATGGCTTCGATAAGACTCCTAGCCAAAGGGTTTACGCTCGTTATGAAGTCTTACTGACTGAAGAGTCTCACTGATGGTTTATCTCTTCAGTGTGACATGGAGGCTCGTTGAGACCTTATTCCAACTTGTTAGTCTTGTCAATGGGTGTGTTCGTGCTAAGCATCTTCGAGACTCTTGTTGATGGTCTGGTTGGGGTGGTATCTACTATCAGATGCTTTTGGTATGACCTCTTTTCGAAAGCAATTGTCTTGCTGATGAGTTTACTGTGGACTTGAGTGAAATCTCTCATCGATCTTGCCGATAATGATAGTTTGGGCGATGGTCTTGGATATTAGTGTGACTCTTGTAGCTCGTTATGACCTCTTGTCGACAGTTGTGAGTTATGCCAATAGCTGTTGTGGAGTATTGTCGCATTGGGGAGACATGGCTAGTGTCTCATCGACATGTGATTCTATTTGATAACTTTTGACCATCTGAAAATCTTGCGTGGTATGTGTTCAACGAATTAGAGGAAGCTAAAGGTGAACTATTGGAAATTTGACTGTTGTGACCATTCTTGTGAAGGGGGTCAACAGGCTGTGAGTAGTATGGATCTGCTCTATGATCGAAGATGATGAATCAGTTTTGGTAATCAGTGGTGTTTATTTGTAAGGATCTAAACAGGAAAGTCAAATGTTGTTTCTCAAAGGGGGCAAGCTTACAGAAAGATCTAGAATGAGAAGAAAGGCAAAAGGAAGAGGTCATGAGTCTCAATGAAAACTGTGATGTCTACTGGCAAAGGTAGATCAACATTAATGATAGGGCTTTAGAACATTCAAAGCAGCTCTGCAAAGAGGTCTTGAGGTTAGACACAAGGGCTATGAGTTAATGCGAGGGTTGCAAAAGATTTGAGGGCCATGCCTGAGGCAAATCTTTCACCGACATGGATAGAGTATGCACATTTAATGCATCATGAACTTTATTCCAAAAACTCTTCTAGGGATGACCCTTCTAAAATCGACTCATTTTTTGTAAACCCTAAAATAGGGGCTGACACATTATTTTTGGCACATTTTGTAAATGGTACTTTTTGGGCCTCTTTGAAGGAGAGATAGATTTGAAAAAAGGAGGAATTTTCTGAAAGATAGGAGAGACAGAACTAGATCTTTTTCTTTGTAATAGGATATTCCTTTTTTGGTCTTCTTGGTTAGAGTTAGCAAGTTAAGGTTAGAAGGTAGAGAAACCTGAGAGTAGAAATAGGGTAGGAGTTAAGTTCAAAAGAAAGGAGGTGATGTATCTTCCATATTTTCTCAGTATAAATGGAGATAATTTGAAGACATGGGTTTTCTATACACTGGTGATCTTGGTAGATTTCTAAATGTTGTTTATCTATTTCACCAATAGTAGAAGCAGCCAGATTTAAATCTACTTCATATTCTACTCCAAAATGGTATTTATCTTGGGTTAATTATTTGATTTGGAAAGCTTTCAAGGAATGAAATTTTATCTTATGTTTTTTTTAAATGGTGATTTGCAATCTACTATTGAAGTTAGCACTGTGAATGAACAAAACTGTGTATTAATCACAAGTTAATTTTGTTCAGCAATTTTAGTTTAGGAATTTTTTGAAAGGTAACAATTCTGATTAAGTTGAATGAATTAACATTCTCTTCAGTTTAAAAGCTTTGATCTATCTTTTTCTATTTCTTTAAAACCACCGATTAAAGTAGGTTTAAATATATGTTTGACCTTATCACAATCCAGATGCTCAACACCAGCAGGCCCCTTGAACATTATAGTTACATCAACCATTGAGTGAAATCAACATAGTCGAGAACCGATTACCAAGACTTTGGGAGTTAGATATCCATGTGTTATCTTTCTCTTTCAAGAGAAACAAAATAGTAATATTATGTTTAATATTGTTGTGTTGTTTTGACCACCAATAGTACCCAAGGGTGCTCTTTCTTCTAAATCAAAGTTACTTATAGAGTAAACTATGTTATGGCACAATAGACTTGGACACATTGGAGAAAAGGTTCTAAGGACCTTGAAAAATAACAACCTTGTTGAAGGGTTATCTAATTGTAACCTTGAATTTAATTTATGTGAGCATTGCATTTATGGAAAATAAAACTACATTCAATTTTAATCGAGTTCCCATAAGTCTATTGGTGTATTGGATCTTATTCATTTTGATGTGTTTGGTCCTATAGATGTTCCTTCAATTGGTAAATCACATATTATGCTTCATTGATTGGTGATTACATTAGAAGGACATGGGTATACTTTCTAAAGAGTAAATCTAAAGTTTTCATTTGATTCAAAGAATTTAAAGCTATGGTTGAGTTGCAGAATGTAAAGAAAATAAAATATTTTAGGACTAATAATGGTGGTGAAATTTTCTCTAATGATTTTGAATTTTTTTTAAAGATTGTGGTATTCCTAGACAGAATAAAACTCATTAAATTCTCCACAACAAAATGGAGTTGTAGAAAGAATGAATAAGACACTGATGGAGAAGGCTAGGAGTATGTGGAGTGGTGCTAGTCTAGAACAAAGGTTTTGGGATGAAGTTGTTGCCACTGATTACTACCTAATTAACAGGTCTCCTACATTAGCCCTTGTTGATAAGATGCCTATAGAGGCATAGTCAGACTACAAGCCTTCATTAAGACATCTTAGAGTTTTTGGTTGTGAGGCATATGCACATGTGCCAAAGGACAAGTGAACAAAGTTGGAGAAAAAGGATGTGAAATGTGTTGGTATGTGATAGCTGATCATACAAATATTGTACACTCTTTATGTATCCTAGGGGTGGTAGCCCCTGATAGCAGGGGTTTAGGGGTGCAACACCCAAATTTTTTTTCCTGTTAACACATCAAGGTTTTTCTGTTAACACATAAAGGTTTTCCCATTAACACATTAAGGTTTTCTTGTTAACATGTCAAGGGTTTGGTAGTTAATTTTTTAATCGATAAATGATAAATGACTTTGTAAAATACTAATTCTAGAAGCTTTTAAATTTTTTGTTATAAGCAGTTGGGATGTATGTTGTGATATGGTGTTCATGATATTGTAATTTTTTTTGCACTAGATAATAAAATCATTGGATGGATGAGTTTCTATGGATGTATCCCATATTGGGTGAACCACGTTAAATTATGTGTTGATCTCTTTTGTGTTATTCTTCATTTTTATTTCTAGGTTATTTAATCTACATATAATTATTAATGTTTATTGCTCCAATCTGCCTGAACCCTAACAAAATGTATCTTCATCGGATATAGTTATGGTGTGAAAGGATACAAGCTTTTGGATCCTATCACATTGAATGTAATACATAGTAGAAGTGTTATTTTTAGAGAAACTAAGCCTTCTTTTGTTATATTGCAGCCAAAACAAAGTAAATAGGAAGATGTGATTCAATTTCCTTCTACACCTAAGAGAGTTTAATCAGGGCCTATAGATAGACAAGAAGTTCAGGAGAGCTCATCTAGCTCTAAATCTTCAAAAGAGGAGGAAGAAACTCCAACTCAGCTTTCTCATAGGTCTATAAGGTAGAGAAAACCACCTGAAAGGTATTCACCTGATGATTGGAGATACATTTTTTCTTTGAATACTAACATGGATGAGCCCAGATTGGTATCAGTAGAAGAGACATTAGGTATGAATGATGCAAAATCTTGGAAGATTGCTATGGATGAAGAAATGGTAGCTTTGAAAAAGAATGATACATGGGATCTTGTACTGTCCCTTGAAGCAAGAAAACATGTTGGTTCCAAATGGGTGTTTAAGAAAAATATTGGTTCAGATGGAGGTATTGAGAAGTACAAAGCAAATTGTTGGTTGCAATATGTTACTCTCAAGTTGAGGGTGTTGATTATGGTGAGATATTTTCTCCAGTTACAAAAATGAAATCCATTAGATTTTTTCTTTCTACTATTGCTGCTTATGATTTAGAGGTTGAGCAAATGGATGCGGAAACTATTTTCCTTCATGGTGACTTAAAAGAGGATATTTATATGACATAGCCAGAGCACTACTTGGTGAAAGGTAGAAGTAAATTGGTTTGCAAATTGAAGAAATCTTTGTATGGCCTAAAATAGAGTCCTAGGATGTGGTACCGAAAATTTGATACATATGTGTTGAGTTTGGGATTTGAGTGTTCTTAATTAGATCATCATGTTTATTATAAAAATGATGGTGATCATTTCCTATTTATTTCATTATATGTTCATGATATGTTATTTATTGGTAGAGGGAAAGGTATGATTTTAGAACTAAAATTTCAACTTGCTACTAAATTTGAAATGAAATATCTTGGTGCATTTTAAAAAAAATGTTAAGATGGAAATTAAAAGAGATAGAGTGAACAAAAATCTATGGCTTGGCCAAAGTAAGTATGCCAATTTAATTTTATAGAGGTTTGATATGCAAGATTGTAGACCATTGTGTGTTCCTGTTTCAACTAGAACAAAGTTATTTATTTCAGTTTGTCCAACATCCCCACTAAAGATGGGAGACATGAGCAGAGTGTAGTTGGAATTTTGATGTATGTTATGGTTTGTACTAGACCAGACTTTTCCCAAGCAGTGGGAATTCTTTCTAGAGATATATGTAGATAATCCTAGTAGAGTTCATTGGGATGCAATTAAAAGAATCTTCAAATATTTGTGTAGTTCCTCAGATTATTCCTTGTGTTATCATAGTAATATGACTAAAGATGATATTTCCCTTGATATTCATGGTTATTTAGATTCATACTAGGATGGTGATGTTGATAGTAGAAGATCCACCAGTGCTTATGTGTTTAATTTATTTGGTGGTGTGATTAGTTGGATGAGTAAGCAACAGGCTATGGTTTCATTTTCCACTACTGAAGTAGAGTATATGGTAGCTACTCATGCTTGTAAAAATCCATTTGGATTAAGAGACTATGTTTAGATATTGGAATAAAACAAGGTGTAGTCACAATTTATTGTGATAGTTAGAGTGTGATATGTCTAGCCAAGAACCTAAAAGTTCATGCTAGGACCAAGCACATTGATGTACAATATCATTTTGTTAGAGATATTGTCGAAGATGGTAGGGTAAAGCTGGTTAAGGTAGAGAATTTTATGAATGTTGGTGATTCTTTAACTAAACTTGTGATCATAGAGAAGTTTAGACAGTGTTCAGAGACTATGGGTCTCTTAGCCCCTAGTAATTAAGAGATAAGGTTTACACCCTCCTATTGGTTTTGCAAGGTGTTTGAAAAGTGGAGATTTGTTGGGAAAAAGTGTCTCAACCTTGCAATTACATAAGTTAATATTGATACATGAGGTATTGTTCATATGATGATGATGGGGGGTGTGGGGGGGTTCCCCTCATGAGGGGCTTGAGGGCAGCGTGCCTTGGTGGGGGCTCAGAAAGTTTTATTTATCTTTTATGATTATAAATCTAGACCATTCAACATTAGGTCTTAGATTTCACGACTGATATTTTATTAGCTTGGCTTTCCCTAGAAAGAAACCCTATTTTATGAGGGAATTGTATTACAATTGTGTATTGTGATGTATTATGAGAGTCTAATAGTGGTCAAGTTGCCTCTGGATCTCTGGTTGGTGATACTCATGTGAGAAGATTTATCTGAAAGTATATTGTAATCTTTGTGATTTTTTAATAATATTGTAATGTCGTAAAATTGCACCCCTTTCAATTTCACATACATTCATGTGTTCGCTTTAGTTTCCACTCCCCTAGCATTTGTGTAGGCTCACTTTAGCCCTTGCATTAGTCTTTTTCCATTCTTAGGATGTTTTGCACTCCTTTTTAGTAGCTACCTTCACACACCAGCTTCACATCAAACCTTATGCTTTTCCTATTCTCATCATTTTGTAGCATGATGTGTCTGGACATTAGCATGCCACATGGATGTATGTGCACTATGCTAGCATCCTACAATGTTTCAATGTTCAAACGACCATTTTTGAGCATGTTTGCCACTTGTCAACAAGTTATGTCGGTGGTAATGGCTTGAGATGCCTTGTAACTGCCTGGGAAGCTTCCTTTTGCTTCTTTTCCTTAAATGCCATATCTTCAATTCATTTTTGGTCTTCCTCTACTCTAGCTTCCTTCCAGCCTTGGCTCTTTCATTCCTCTCTTGTTATCTTCCTTGCACAACTCTCATTATTTGTTACAACATCTTCAAACACCCACAATCTCTCTTAGAAACACTCTTTGTAGCCCTCTTGCCTCTCATATCTATCTTCCTCTCCTTATGCTTGTGACCATCTTGGGATTCCATATCCCCTATCTATTGCATCCTTACTTCCTGATATAGGTTCTCCTCCTTGATCGGAGATTACTTTTATCACCTAGATTTTGTGATACGAGTTCTCCTCGAGTGAGGTTTGTTTTTATCACTCATACTTGGTGGTGCATGTTCTACTCTTGAAGCGGGTTATTCTTTCACCACATGCCTTGTCCATTTCTCTCTTTCTCTATCTATTTGGTTATCTGTGGAGGTAGGAACACCAAAACAAGGGTTCAACTGAGGAAAACCCCTATACAACCCCAACACTTTCTCCAGATCTCTTACAGATGTGGGTATTGAAGATATCTACCAGTTGGAGGCTTCATTACTTGGATTGTTGTGAGCATCTTCTTTCTTTCTTCTCCTCATCTTTATCATTTCTACTTCACTTCATTTCATTTCTATCACTTTCTGTTACTTTATCGCATTCTATAAATTCTCAATAATTCCCATTGTTAGTAATCACTTAGTTGTTTTCTATGATAAACTCACTTTCTAGTCTACATGAGATGCCAACATGCCTTTGGGATGCCAACACACCGCACTGTTGTCCTATAGCTGAGAGCTTGTTAGTTTTTCTAGGAAACCTTTGAGACCTACTCTTTCCAATTCTAGAACTCTCGTCCCTATTCCTTGAGGTAGTTTAGGGTAGTTTGCCCCATGAGGCTCTTTGATTGAAGAGAACTCATGAGTAGGGAGTCCCCCTTCTCTACAAATATATTGGGAATTTTGGAGTGTGGGGTTTTTGTCCTGAAAGGGTTTTCCCCATACAATTCATTGTGTCATGGCATGCATGATATTTATGTTTATTTATGTTTAAGTTTATGTGACTGTTAAAGATCAGTAAAAATATTTGCACTATTCTCCACTCAAGATTAGTGTAGGAAGTTGTTCTGCTACCTTAGCTTCCTTCCATTTTTATTGGAATGAGGCCACCTAGCAAATTTAGACAAAAAAATGAGTTTTAAGCTTGCCAAACTAGGCTACCCCACTAATGTTTAAGCTAACCCACTATTCAACCAAGTCACCCCACTAGGTACAAGGCTATCCAATTGGACTTAGTTGCATTATGAATAGTTAAATTCAATTCTGTGAAAGATAAGGTTGCCTAGGTGCAGTACCGGGCCACCCAACTATGAAAAAAATAATCTAATTCATTTTAAATACCAACTAAAAGGTTCCTAAGTTTATTTCATAGTATAATAATGAAATACATAAAGAAATTATGATTGGTTCCAAGTTTGAGGCATGCAACTAAACCAATACACTCCATTATCCAATCTTATAGTCCTTCTCTTGATGAGAGGTCTATAATAATATTATTATAGTTTGAATCCAATGGGAGGAAACATGAATAAGAATAATAAAATTTTCCACATTGAAATCATCACTAACTCCACCATGATCCTTTAATCCCTCACAATGGTTATTATTCCACTTGACCTTGTGGAATCAAAAGATTGACTCCCACCATGCTAGGAGATAGTCACACGGGCCACAATAACAACATTGACACTAAATACATGGGGAGAGGGCTTACACACATGACATACATGAAGTGTACAATAAACATATATATCATATAGAACACCCATCCAATCTCATAAGAGATTTCAACACAAATAAGCCCAATTTTGAGAGCCCATTAAGAAAACTCGCCAATGTCTTATCACGAATCCATATTGGGAAAACTCGCTAATATCATAAAAAGTATCATCCTATGGAACCCTAATCCTAGACTTGCACAAACACAAGAAATAAACACAATATTAGATCAAATGCAAGTGAGAATCAAGATTCCCCATGAAATCCATTTAAATTGCAAAGAACAAGAAATGAGATGAAGAACATAAGTAAACATAAATTTTTTTATCAAATCCTATTCAATGTAATGAAAACTCTTCATCTCACGGGGTAGTTAGTTCCAATTTGATGTGGAAATTGGCACTTTCCCAACTCCTATGCAAGCTTGTGTTGATGTGATGAAGATGTGATCCACTTTGTTGAAGATTCAATTGAGCTCCATGATGAAAAATCTGCATAACCTAGCTAAGACCTTGATAAAATTGATGGAAATAGATATGCTTGAATATGAAATTAAGTATAATAGACTTGCTCAAATTGTGGATGATAAAAATGAAGAGAGAAGCCTCTTATTTATAGAAAGACAAGATGGAAGAATGTCCAAAATGAAGCAATGTGGGACTAATCTTCAACCAATGGCCAAGTGCCACTTGTCAAGAGATGAATGGGAAAAGGATGTGCACATTTTGATGAATGTGCCCATAAATGCAATTATGTGAAATTTGAAATTAGTGAAATGACAAGGTGGAGGGAGAGTCAAATGGAGTTATGGCCACTTGGCTCAAGGCAAAAGGACTTGTTAGATGAAATAAATGTCTTGTTGGAAGGATAAAGTCCACTTGGAGGGATTTTCAAATTTGGAGGAATATTCCCCTAAAGATGCCAAGTTGAGAGAAAATAGGGATTTAATAAATTAATTAAATTTATTTTCATGTGCAAGTGGCAAAAGCTAGAGGATGGGACATGGATTAGAGTTAGCATTAATAAGGATTTAATTAATTAAGATGATGTTAGGTGATTTGAAAATTTTGACTTAGGATTTAGGATTTAAATAAATCAAAGTTGAGAGGAAAGTGATTTAGACTTATTTAAATAAAGATTTTGATTTATTTAACTAAAGGGGATGATGTTAGATTAAATCAAATAAGGTTTAATTTATTTAATTTAATAAGATGACTTTAGAGATTTAATCAAATAAAATGAATTATTTAATTAAATAGAGATCAAAGGATTAATTAAATAACATTTATTTATTTAATTAAGAGAGAAAAAATGATGAATTTAATCAAATAAGGTTATTTGATTAAATGTTTATACAAAGAGATGACTCAGGATGAAGTGGTGTTAGTTACATCAATATCGGGTGTGTAGCATCAATCAATACATTTTACGTGTCTACATTTTGCCCCTCTTTGAAGCTATGCACTTGTTGTGTTGGTTCAAAGAATAAACATGTCTTGATCAAAAGCCAATTTTTTTTCAATTTTCACAAAATGTCCCAATGCTACCCCAACAGACGAAACATGATGCCATACTACCCCCTTGAGAGATTAGATAAAAATTTTAACTTTTTTGGGTGATCTCCTAATAAAAGAGGAGAAGGTTCCCAATAGGTCCAGGAAGGCTTCAAGATGCCAAAAAAATGAGATAAAATGCAAAAAACTATACAAAGCGGACCTTGACTGGTCAAAAATAGGATCGGGGGGTGAAAACCCTAGCTAGACAACCAAACAAGGTCAAAAAACCCTAACTTTCAAGCTTAAATAGGCCTCGAGGGGCCACTTCCAATTCATTTGTACATTTATCCTTTTGAGATTTTGAACTTTTGAGCTCTGACCCCTTCGCGAGATGGCACAAGGATAGCTTCCCTGTCAAATTTCAGATTGAGCACAAACACACCAAAGGCTACCTAGCACTGGACCACCAGTGAGTCAACTTGACCTGACCTTGTTTTTTATTTACGTGTGCATTTAATATCTTAGAAGTTAGGTCTTTTAGTAGTGGTCGAATATAGCACTGCTAGAAACTCTTTTTCGGCACCATGCAGCCTCAAACTATGCCACAGTCACAAATAGTGGTCCACCATGATGCAGTTTGGAATTAGGGTTTAAACTCCAAACTGAGCTGCATACAAAAAGTGCGCCAGGGTGGGCCGTTTTGCAAATTAGGGCTTAGGGCTAAACTGGACCACACCTCAAATTGCGACGTCACGGTGGAGTTTGAGGGCCAAAGGCTCCTAGCGGTGTAATTTGAAACTTTCAAACTGTGCTGCACCTACAAACAATGACACACAAGTTTCTTTGCGTATGCCAAGACAAATCAGGATCATGATTTTTTATGAATTTTAATGCAGTGGATTTCCTGATGCAGGATGAGGTGGTGATATTTTAGTCACGTGAGCACAGGTCTCGTGATCTTTTTGGAATTTTGCAGGGTATACCCAATCGACAATAGGAGAACTTGGGGGAAATTGACCTCTGGTACATTGCCTATGCACCAGTAGTTAGGATGCATTTGGGGATGATGACAATGCTTGCAGAGCGGTGGCACAACGAGGCATCCTCATTCCACCTTCTGACAAGTGAGGCTATAGTCACACTAGAGGACGTGTGGCAGATACTTAGATTACCTATCCATAAAGAGTGCATGATATATAATGTGGATGTTGGGAGGGAGGCCTGCTATGATGTGATGGACCTTGATCAAATTATCTTTTGCAAGGGTCAGATTGAGCTAGAGCATTACAAGCTTTTTGTTTCAACCTTTCAATTAGTTATAGAAGCTATTATATTGGGTCTCGTTGCACCAGATCAGTGGGAATGATACTTCAGTCTTGGATGGGGGCTCGCTTGGGAGTAGATGGTTCAATAATGAGTATTCTTTGTGTGGGGGCCAGTATTGTTGGCCACATTGTATAGATATCTACATGAGTTTGCATACATTGATGATAGAGCCATTGGGGTAGGGGTCACACTCCTTCATATTTGGGCTTGGGAGCATATCGATGTGCTTTGTCTAAGAGTTGTTCCAGTCGATATGGATCCAAATGATCCAGTTTTTTAGTGATATAGAGGAGGATTTTCCTTTATACACACAAGACAACACGAGATTCCCCACTAGAGGAGAGTCCTTGATGATATGCGAGCTTTCACATGATGGCCATATCTTGGATGACCCGCTTGGTTCGATGATGTGCAAGAAATCTTTTTTGCTCGGCAAGACAAGCTAATGCAGGGAAGGGAGCACACTATGCTTGAGAGCTACCTACAAGGTAGAGTACAAAGATAGTCTAGGGAGCCCAAGGACAAACTAGATGACCAATATGTTGTGATATTTGCACGTATGATGAGTCAAACCTCATGGGGCCAATATATACCTGCAAATGAGGTGGTGTAGAGTTTCATGGAGCTAGTGGCAAGGTTGTGGCCATATGATTAGGGTCAAGTAGATGCAGGTAAAACTCAGGCACACATAGATTAGTTTCAGCTACCTCTTCAATTGACAATACTAGGCACACCATCCACACAACATAGGGCCAGAGGAAAAGGAGCAGGTTGAGGTTAGGACCAAGGATGCCGAGGGGGTAGAGACAGAGATGGGGACAAAGATGGGCCACCACATAAACTAGATTAGGATAGGGGCCCATAGGATCAACCCCACCAGGATGCCTCAAGATAGGACCACGACCAAGGGCGACATGATAGATAGGATGGGTGCCAAGATAGGGTTCCGACACCACCCAAAGACGGGGACCATGACTAACCACCTATGCAGTCAAACCCCAAGGATGATCAAATTCTCCAACTATAGGCATAGATACAGGTACTTATGGCCAAGAGGGATCAATTATGGGTAGAGTGGGACTAGGTCATCCAGTAGAGACAGGCTATGGAGCTACAGGTAGCACCAAAGATGGGTAGATGACAATAGATTAAGAGCATGTTTGCATCCTCCTCCTAGAGCGTGGTACCACTTCGATCATACAGGGAGGCCATCTAGGAAGCCAATTACTATAGGATTCACTATAGTTAGGTCGTGCTGAGACCAACTCAAGTCCCAAATTTTTCACAGAGGACAGGCCATAGACCCATAGAGGACCATGGGGAGAAAGCAGGTGGTGAGGGAAATAACTAGCAAGGTTACCCCTAGTTTTGATCAGAGACAAGATTCTTTTTGTGCTCGATGGGCTTGTTTTTAATAGCCTCATGGGAATTTGCAATCCATTGACATACACATGTATATTTTGATATGATTTTGTACCATGATAGTGTACATTTTGATGATATATATGATATGATAATTTGATGTGATATGATGTGTTCCTATTCTATTTATGCGTTATGGATGCCTTTACTTTCTAAATGTGATGGAATGATGGATGCATTTCTTTTTCAGTATCTTTCTATGTTGGTGTATGGATGCAATGCAAATGATTTATATTATGTCCTATGTGATGATGGAAATGTGATGTATTATGATGTATTATGGTTTCATGTGATGATGAAAATGTGATGAGATGCTTTCCTTTTCGATATCTTTCTATGTGATGATGAAAATTGCAATGATTGTGCGACTAAAAGATCTATATTATGTCTCTAATGGATGATGATGAATTGCAATATTTTTCTCTTTTCATTATCTTTTTTCATGCATTATATGGTGATGTGTTTATATGATTCTTATGCCATGATGATATTATGAAAATGATGCTTATATATGTTCTATAGATATTTGTGACAATGTTTATGATATGATGCAAATGATGTTTTATATGATTTATGAATATGATGATGCAAATGAATGCAAATTTGTAAATGATGACATGCTTAGAATAACCAGTTGATATTATGCAAATGATGGAAATGTAATGTGTGTGATATGATTTAATATTTCCTATATGATATGATATGCAATATGCAGTATGCTAATAGTTTGTGGATGTAGGATGTATACATATATGATGATGTGTGATTAACTGTCATGGTACCATGTTAGCGTGGAAAGAGGATAGAAGAAAGCAACAGATTCCAACAAGACATGAGATGATGATGATGATGATGATGATTTTCTTGTCGAGGATTTGGGATTTTAAAAGGTCCAATTACCTTATGTTTGATTACACATGTTGTACAATGCATCAAGGTATAAAGAACAGGGCTGGCATTGCACCTAGTGTGATGGAATTTGAATCAACAATCAGATAGGAGTAATCCTGTTCACAGTAGGTGTATGGAACCTCATTCAAAATGCAGTTTAATTATTCTAAACATCTTAGACCAAAGCATAGGAAAGAAAGCCTTCCCATGTGGTCAAGAAGACACCTAAAACATCCTCCCTACACCCAAACAAAGCACACATGACCAAGTTATATTACAAGAATATCCAACAAGCACAATAGATAAAAAGATTATGATCATTAACCCATTCCTTTCTCTCTAAATCCCTTCATTTGGGACATCATTGAGAGGTCATCGAAATGAGCGCAAATAAGATAAGTCAAAAGACAAAGATAAAGTAAACAAACAAGCTAATATTCTTCAATACTGCTAGCCAAGACTAAACTACGGTGATGCCTGATGTTGATGTCCATTATAGGAAGGATGTATCCTAGGACATGATGATATCAGATGATTGATTTGGGATTGATTGGATGATAGGCTATTGACACAAAGAGTTGACCAACTTGTTTATGTACTGACCTAGACTTGAGACTTTGACATTTTGAGTTTTCACTTTTGATTTGCTAGACTTATTTTTGACTGTTTTACCAAAGGTTGAGGATGACGATTGTTTATTATGAGTGATGTTTATTGCAAGTGAAAGCGAGATGAGATAGATGGATTTTTTTGGGTTTTTTGAATGTTTTTGATCTTTTGGAACATTTTGAGGCTATTTTCAGTATTTTTTCTAAGATTTTTTAAATGTTTTGATTTTCAAATTTTCTAATGTTTTTGTGTTTTCTGAGGTTTTATGAATGTTTTTGGATTTTGTGTCTCAGGGGCTAATCAAATATTAGCCTTGCCTACATTTAAGCTCAAAGACGATGTAGTTCATATACCATGTTTTTTATGTTTTCTATTTTTATAAGTGTCTTTTGGTTTTTAATATGGTTTTCAATGTTTTTGGATTTTTGCATGATTTTGACGATTTTGATATGGATATGTGTGATGGTATCATTGCTCTGTTTTGGTATTTTTTTGAAAACCAAGCTAAGGTTGATTGATCAGATTGATGGATTGATGGATTGATGAGATAACATTGTTGATGATACACAGCAATACAAGGCTAGTGTTAAGCAACACAAGGATTGAGAAAGATATCCCAAGATAAATATGGATTGATTGGATTTGATTGATCAAGATTGAAGCTTGATTTGGAATAAAATTTGTTTGAATGATTTGATGTTTGAAGAATAGGTTAGGTGTGACTGATATTGATTGTTCAAATTGATGTTCGATGAAAGATAAAGCTTGATAAGTAACATCTTCTCATCAAAATGTGCCATGGGCTAGTGATTTGGATTTTCGATCACAAATTCTTGACCAATTTTATTTTACATTTTCCAATGTTCAGATCACCATATATAAGTTGGAGGATATAGATCAAGATTTATTCTTGAAGCAAGATGTAAATATCTTCCCCTAGTGTCTAGCAATGTATGGAATGCCATGGATGGATGCTTGGATAGATGTATGGATGGATGGATATGGTAAGCACACAAAGGATGCCAAGGATTATCTTGTGATAATATAACAAGTTTGGATAAAGGATGTTTATTTGGATAATGCTTCATGGCTCAAATAATGTTGGGTAGGATAATGAAAATGACTCATGTCAAGATGTCTACCATAAGCAAGTGTAAAGTGTGCACCAAACTTTCACCAAGATCAAGATAACTTGGACTATGCGTAGACATTGAAAATATACTGATTAATCCTATACACATGATCCTCATCTTACTAACACTATTTCATCCTAAATCATCTCCTCTACTTGTCATTTAATTAAATAATATTTATTTAATTAAATTCATCACATTTCATCTCTTAATTAAATAAATCATTTTTATCTAATTAAGTCACCGTCTCCTATTAATTAAATAAATCACTTTGTTTAATTAATCATATAGTCCCTCTTTTAATTAAATAATTCATTTTATTTAATTAATCTCTAAAGTCATCTCATTTAAATTAAATAAATTAATATTTATTTGATTTAAAGCTAACACTGTCCTCTTTAATTAAATAAATCAAATCTTATTTAATTAAGTCTAAAATCACCATTCCTCTCATTTTGATTTATTTAAATAAAAAAATATAAATAAAATGGTCAAATAAGCTAATCTCCTTTAAAGTAATCAAATCCTAATTAATCTTAGTCTTCATCCATCAAATCCTCTAGATTTTGCAACTTGTACATGAAAATCAATTTAATTGATTTATAAATCATTTATTTTCATTCAAAAAATACATCAAAGATGGAATATTCCTCAAATTTGAAATCTCCCCCCAAAAGGTCTTGTCCTCCAAACATGACATTTAACATCTCTTACAAGTCCTTTTCTTGACCCATGTGACATTAACTTCACCTTTCACCTCTTCCTTCTAGCCATCTTTTGAGTTTGAATCTCCCCCCTCTTTGCAGATTCTCCAAAATGTGCTCAAGCTTCCTCCATGGAGCATGGAAATGAAAGAAAAAACATTATCACATGATTCTAACAAGTGTTTTTAAACACTTTGGGGAGAACTTATAATCCCTCTTCAAAATATTTGCTATCTTTCATACTTTTAGGACTCAATAAATTTCATTTGGGCTCTAAAAAGAACATCACAAAAGGATTAAAAAGAACTTTGGAAAAACTCACTAGATTTTGTTTGAGGCTAACAATTGAACAAGAAAAACTCCACATTTGATTTGGTGCTATAAAAAGAAGTCATTATTGCTTTGTGGACTTAAAATGAATAAGTGCTAATTTTTCTTGTAATTTCTTACTCAAAGTAATACCATCAAAAGGATGTAAGCGCTTCTCTCGCACCTCATGGTGATCTTGAGAATCAAAAGGATTTTTGGTGGTCTTAAGTTGGGTAAAGTAATTACCCCATATTTCATTTTGGGATTAAAATTGAACACATCTTGTGAGTGTGAGTGGAACATATTGTGTGTGTTCTCTCTTTGTTTCTCAACAAATATTGATCAAACTACGAATATGTTTGCTCACTTTTGTTTATCTTAGAGGGCTTTCCTTGTGGGAAAAATTACTCACCCAAGGGAACAACCCAACCAGTAACACACTAAAGCCAAGTGTATTTCCAGCCACGATATAAAGGTGGGTACTAGAATAAAGGCCAGTATAATGCGATTGGTTCCAACGAGAAGGAAAACACTGGTCTCTCATCTCGATGGATCAATCCCTACAAATGGAAAGTCCAAATTAAAACCCTTGTTGTAGGAAGGCCAAAATACCTAGCTATTTGTTGGTGCAAGAACAGTCCTTTTGAAGCTACCCCACACTTTTACAATTTTTAGTATAAATAGAAAGTATGCTATGGGAGTTTCATGGGTGTTGATGCTTGGCTACCCCGTATAAGTGAGTGTCATGGAAGGGAGAGAATGGGGTCAAACATCTAACCATTCACTAAAAATAAGCATGGTCAGACTTGTCCAATTGGGGATTCAAAAAATATAGTCTTTCATATCCATAGGATTATGTATGTTCTTAGAAACAAAACACTTTGCGTGATCGAAAACATTGGAAAACAAACATTCAATATGAGCATCGAATCTCAAACCCTTTAGGAGAAGCAAATATCTTTGAACAAATTCACATGATATTGCTTTCCCTTGAGATTCTCATCCTTAGAGGCTTCTAAGAATTTGAATTTCATCTCAATTTTCTCCTAATAAGGTCAACATTAGGAAAATTTTTCCTTGATTTTCTAGATTTCCACATAATGGACTTTGTGGGATGAAAAAGAATTAGGGCATTGGAAATCTAGTTTCAAAAGCTAATTAAGAGTGTGTTTGTGATAAAAAGAACTCATTAAGAAAAGTTAAGAAACAATTGGACCCCACATATGTGCTTGGTATCTTTTGGTCATATGGTTTTCATACAAACATTGGCCTTTTGGTTTGAACTACTCTTTGGGAAAAGCATGTTCTTCAATATATTGGTCTTGTAAACAAGGTCCCTATTAGGTTCATTTAGGATCAAATCAAACACTTCAATCCATCCTCAAACATCAATCAAATCTCATCCCACAAAAAACTTTAGAGCTTTGGAAACATCATTGTCTAGACTTGGGTACATCCTTAAACTAAATCACAACCGCTTGCTTAGTAAGGTGTGTTTGGATGAATCATTCCTCACACACTTAATTAAATTATCCCCCTTTTGAATGAGTTCATCCTAAGATAACATCCAACATCTTGGGATCCACAAGTTCATTATCTAATCAAAACAATCAAAATCAAATCCTAAATTCTAGCATTGATCCAAAGTTCCTAAAAGTTCAAACACCCATATCATTCACCCTTTTCATCCTTCATCTCATCATTGGTTAGGAAATTCCTTAGAGGTCAACAAGGTCAAAACACAAGAAGAACATGGAATGTAAACTTTCTCTATACATCATGAGTAATCCAAGTCAACCAAATTATCAAAGCCTTACAAAACCAATGGATCATCAAAACTCACATTTATATAATCCATACATGGGATCATTACCTCCTACAAACTTCAATGGTACAACAAATGTAAGTTTTCCCAATCTAAATTTTGGAACATCTTTCCTTATGGTAGATTTAAATCAAATCCAAAACTTATAAATCTATCAACCAAGCAATCAATGCATAATTCTTCAACAACACATCATCCCACCAAATCCATACATGTCAAATGTTAATATACCAAGTACAAGCTTACCAAGCATGAACATTTATGTGCGAACCCTTTTCCTAATACCTGCAAAACAACATGAATAAACAAGTTACACAAGGAAATGCAAGCATAAACAAGGATTCCCCATGAAATCCATTTACAACTTAAACTAGGAATGAAAATATTGAAGAACACAATGCAAATGACAAAAACAAGCTAAAATACTAATTAGATGTGCAAACTCATAATCCCATGGGGGAATTGGTGCCAATTTGATGTGAAAATTGGCCCTTTCCCAATTCCTAAGATGCAAGCTCCAAATGTTGAAGATGATATTGATCCACTTTGATGAAAGATGAGAACTCCAAGCCAAATCTGCAAAAAGCCTAGCTAAGAACTCAATGGTGGATGGAAATGGCTAAGTATTTTAGCATGGTAACTTTTCCTAGATTGTGGATGATCAAATGAGGAGAGGAGGTCTTCATTTATAGGATTTCAAGATGGATGAAAGTCAAAATTTGAGAAATGTGGGACTAACATTCATCCAATGATATGGTGCCACTTGTCAAGCTATGAATGGATGATGGATTAACAAGATTTGGGGTTTGTGCCAATAAATGCCAATATTTGAAATTCAAATTTGTTGAAATGACATGAAAGAGGTAAGGGAAAATGCAATAAATGCCACTTGGCTTAAGGAAAAGGACATGTAAGATGGAGTTATTGCCTTGTTGGATGTACATGTTGACTTAGAATTTTGAATTCAAATTGAG